>BQKN01066706.1:647797-736253 GCA_022839385.1 Asparagus kiusianus | reverse complement strand
GAGGAGTTCTTCTCCTCTAAACACATAGAAAATCGATCTCTTCTCCGAAGTCCCAAAAGAAATCTCCGATCTTCTTTCCCCTTCAACGAGTTCATGTTTTATGCCCTAATTATCAAATCGATAAAAAAAATCAAAATTGGACTGGTTGGTATGTGAATTGAACTCTCATTAGGAAATTGTCTAGTTTATTAATGAGCATGTTTAAGATGAAATTCTATCAATTTTCCCCTTTTGTGCTATTAGTGGACTCTTCAAAAGTTCATGATCCATCGTTGAACATATGTATAAACTTAGAATTTTTGGAGAAAGCCTATAAATTGAGATTGGGTTACTTGCGAGAAGGCGGGAAGAATTTGTGAGAAGATGACCAAATCTCAAATTCTCTAGCAAAGTGGAGTCGAGATCATAGTTTTTTATGACAGAGAAGACAAAAAAGGGAAACATGAGAAGGAAAACAATGTCATATCGGATTTATGTTTATAAACTAGGTCCGGGTCTTACAGTTTATGCTAAGGGGCCAATTATTACAAACATAATAAATTTAGTTAAGTTTTCATGAATTTTCTTTTCAAAATAATTAAAAAGGACATAAAGGTAATTTATTTGTGAAACCTGTTCGAATTTTAGCATTTATTAAGGTGTAGGGCAACTTTGAGCAAAGAAAGTAATTTGAGGGGTGAATTTAGATTACAATGATTTAAGGGGCAAATTGAGAAATATCATCAATTTGGAGGGTATATATTGAAAAAAACCCTATATAATTAGAGTCCACTAATTGAGTATCAATCACACTTTATGCTATTAGACAGGATAAATTTAAGAATTAGGGAGAAAAATACTACATTAGTTCATGAAATTTTACACTTATGGCACGTGTATACGCGCACGTGTCACAATGCTAGTACATCAAAAGAATTTTGGGACTCCAATTCCTGCATACAATGTTAAATGAAATTTTTCTTGCATTATCTGATAAAATGAAAATCTATTTTGAGTAATTGTTTGAGTGCGTTAAGTTAGAATAAACTTCAATGGATAAGAGCTCTTGCTTTTCAACTTTTTTATATGTTAATTTTGTGTTGATGTATGGAATCACACAGTCAAATAAAATGAGCTAATTGAGTTGACGGAGGTCCTCTAACTCTCTGAATGTCTGGTTCTTGAGCAAACTGTACTTCCCTACACAAGAAACAAATCGTAAGAGGATGGGGTGTGATTCCCCAGTTATTCCTCTGACGATCAAGTCAGTGGGTTGCTTGTGTGTAGAAATAAAAGGAACGGTAGTAGTTCTTCAGTTTAGAGAATGGTGAAAAAAGCTTACCTTGTAATGGAAAATAGTATCTCCTTTTATAGTAGTGGAAAGAGGGTAGGATAGTAACTTCGGCCGAGCATGGGCTGGCGGCCAAGTCAGCTTCAACTTTACAAGTGTCAGCTGACGGGTGGAGAAGATGTCACTTTGGTGTTTAATGCGAAGTGATGGGGGTGTGCGGTGCCGACGTGGTCTGATATGTTATAAATACTACTGGTGGCAGAGGAATGATGTCGCCCATAATGCATTTAATGGCAGTTATGAGGAGGTGATTGGTCATCAATGTACAGGAGGGGCTCGAGGTTTGAGGCGTTTCGTTATCTTTCTACTCGTTTGGTGGCTGAGAAGTACCATCTTTTGAGTCGCCCTCGCAAGGTGTCGGTAGGGGTGTCCATCCCGGACTCGGGCCGGGCAAAACCGAAACCCAGACCCGGCCCCGAGTGACCCGGATCGGGTCCGGGCCCAGGCCGTCCGGGCCCAGGCTCGGGCTTGAGCAGGCCGAGCTCCGGTTCTTTTTCCCATTTTTTAATTTTTTTTAAAATTTTTAAAAAAATAATAAATTATAAAATATACATAAAAATTACAGAAAATGACATAATTTTTTTTAATAACTTGAAATAACATAAATTACAAGTACAAAAAATTATAAAAATAAAAGATAATAAAAATAATTTCTTTATTAATAATCAGTAAATCATTTATAATTATAAATTTATTTTGAAATTCGTCGCATCACAATAGATGAGTAAATCCCAACTAGGTTGGTACCTACTCACCCATATCACTATCATTTGTAACTTTTTTTGAAATAATTCATTACAAATTTAAAGGTAAGAAATAAAAATTACAATTTGATGAATATTATCTAATCTTTATATCTATCTGCTAGTCTCAACTCTTTAAATTTATCTTTAATTATAGAAATCCGATCGATGCCTTGTGTTCGCTTCTCGTATCTCCACCAATCTTGTAAGCACATCATCGCTTGTACAGTATACAGATATAAACATGTCCTGTGGTTGTCGATCAAACGTCCTGCTGTGCTGAAGGCGGATTCTGAAGCTACCGTCGAAATCTGCACTGATAGTAAGTCACGAACCATGGTGGAAAGTATAGGATATGAAACTGATCCATATACTCTCCACCATTGCAAAATATCTAAAACATTTCCTTGATATTTAACTAAGGAAGCAAACAAATATTCATCTAATTCAGAAAACCTCTAATCCTGAACCAATTCCAGATCCATCAGTTAGTTCAGCTACCATTGCATACCTATCAAAACTTACACTTTTACCTTGACCTGTGCTCGAAGCCGAAGGCGCTGAAGCTGTAGACTATTGTGCAGTTACACTATGTCTAGCTGCATACTCATCATATAATGTTTGAAAATAATTTCTAATAGATAAATGATGAGAAGTAGCAGTAAGGGTGGAACCATCATCTAAGTCTATAATCTGTCTACCATACAATGACTGTAACAAACTTCGAAGACCAATATCCTTCAAACATGGATCAATAAGAACCCCCAAACCAAAAATATGAAGAATATGCCTAAAATACTTATTAAATTTGCTCTCCATTTAAAAAATTATATTTCCAAAAATATCATCCATACGATATTTGGCAAAAAATGTTTGAATATTTAAAATTTGTAAAGCAGCTAAAGTAATAATTGGATAATAACAACCAGATAATAACATAGTAGCATCATAAAAAACTTGTAACATCTCATTTAATTTACTTATAGTTGTCCATTCATCTTCACTTATTCCATAAGTGTTACCAGAGCTAGAACTAGAAGCATAAAAATTTATAAAATCATTTATAATTTCTTTATATTTTATTGATACACTTAACTTGCATATGTGGAATTCCACCTATGGTCAACATCTTTTGGAATTAGTCTAGGCTTATAATTTTTTCTTTTACAATATTATTTTCATCTTTTAATTTTTATTTCAGAAACATTATGCATATTAACAACTGTTTTAACATTTTCTATCATGGGTTTAATTTTAGAAAATGTACTTTGAACAATTAAATTTAAAATATGGCAGATACATCTAACATGAAAAAGGTCACAATGACATGGCAATGACAGAGTTGTTTTAATAAAATCAACAGCTACATTGTTATTACTTGCATTATCTAGTGAAAGAGAAAATATTCTTTGATCAATTTCTAGTTTTATATGTTCTTCAATTATTAAATTTACAATATTAATACCAGTGTGTGACTCTTCAATTGCAATAAAAGAAACAACTCTTTTAAACATTTACTAATTTTTATCAATCCAGTGCGCTGTGATACATAAATAACCAGTTTTTACTCTAGATGTCCAAATATCAGAAGTTAAAAAAATTACAGTTTAAATTTTTAAAATAAGAAATTATTTTTCTTTGTTCCTCCTGATAATATTTTAAAATATCACGTAGACAGGTTTGACGAGAAAATTTTATAAATGCAGGATAAAAACCATCTCTAAACAAATCTTTAAATTCATCATTTTCTACTAATTTAAAAGGTAGGTTTTTAAGAATAATAAACCTGATTACGCATTTTCTAGCTCGGGCAGCATCATAATTCTAACTACCGAGGGTACCGGAAGAGGAGGATTGCCAAATCATAGATTGTCGGATATCACCTTGAAAATTTTAGCCTTTGTTGTGTTTTTCTATATGGCGTTTGAGATGGTTGGTGACGCTCTTATGACGAGCTTGGAAAACCTGGCCGCACAAAGCACATTTTGCCTTCCGTGAGATGATCCTACCGTGTTCATCCTTGGTGACGTCTATCTTCTCAAAAAACTTTCACACATCGGATCTCGGCCTTTTAGGAGCTCTTGATGCAGTAGATTCGTCGCCACCAGATTCAGGATTAACACCGGTAGGAGGAGGAGTAGTTGTTGTAGGAGGACTCATTTCTGGATCGGTAGGAGATAGGTGTTGCTCTTCATAATCAGATCCAGAAGCCATTTGATAGAAGTATTAGAAAATATAAGAGATTATAAGAGAGTATAATATTATATAAGAGAGTATTAGAGAGAAGTAGAAGAGTTTTGGTGTGAGGAGAAGAAGTGAAAACCCCCCTCTATTTATAGAGGCAGTCCCCTAGGCAAATGACCAAAAAACCCTCATATTCTAGCCTTTTTTGACCGTTTTAAGGGGCAAATCGGTCAAATGGTCAAATATGACCGTTTGGCCGGGCCAGGGTCGGCCTGGCCGGACCCGGTTTTTTTTACGGTCACCCTAGGGTGACCGTTGTTGTCTGGGCCGGGCTCGGTTCTGGACCGGGCGACTTTACGCCGACTCGGGCTCCGAGCTGCGGGCTTTTTGTACACCCCTTGGTGTTGGCTAATTTAGTCGGCCGAGTTGAGTGGTTAAGTAGTCGACTCAGCCGAGGGGTGACACATAACGCCTTTTGGGTCGTCGACATGTGACACCTTTCGAGTCATCCTCACAAGATGTCGTCGTGTCGAGTTGACCGACTTGAGCCTCTAGTTGTCTTGAGATGTTGTCTTAATTATGTATAATGTGCGACACTTGTCTGCCATTGATTAGAGATTATTTTGCATCACTAAAACAGCTATAACATTTTGTTTTGAGTTTCATGTTAGCATGTGATATAAAGTAATACAAATATCTCAAAAATAGATTGATATGTAGTATGAATCTCAGAACAGAATCCAGATCTCAGAATAAGTTAGAGCATCTTTGACAGCCAAAAGTCTATTGTCATTCCATTGCACTTAGGGGCTGTTTGGTTTATTGCAAAGATAAATTCCAACAAATGTTACAACAATAAATGTTTCATGCAACGTTTGTTGCGTGAAATCAAATTTAAATTCTCGTTTTTGTACATGAATTATATTATACGAAATGTGTTTCCAATGCAAATTCAGTGTTTGGCTGAAAAATAATTATCGCAAAAACTATATAATTTTTCCATATAAAAACACTTAGGTGTAGATAGTTTTTAAGTAGGAGGACAAGTTGTAGGCATCGAAAATTACCTATAGGTCTCCACGAACAGCTCAGTGTTAAGGAACAACGATGAACGTCACTATCTGGTTCACAGGAGTTCGATTGACGTCGGTGAACGCTAGAAGTGAATCGACGAACTACGTGAGCTGACAGAATTTCGGAATAACGAAGGTACGGGCTAATTGGGAGCCCCGCGATGTTTACAAAAGGGACAATGCCATTCGTGTCTCATTCATTCTACAGATAATCCAACCATCGGAGCTGATAGAACTCCTTGTCGGCTTTCCAACGTACTTTGAATCACTCAAATCCAAGTTCGGACGAAGGAATTACGGTGGAAAACAGATAAATACACCGTATGGAGTGTCTCGGACCAACGAGACACCCTTCGGTGTCTCGGCTAAGGCCGAGACACCCTTAGGTGTCTCGGCCATGGCTGAGACACCCTTGGGTGTCTCGGCCCAAACCGAGACACCCTAGGGTGTCTCGGATCAATGGGAGACACCCCAGGGTGTCTCCAAGGCAGATTTGGGCCTTTAAGTGTTTTTAACCGCTCCGTTATCCCCTTAAGCCTATAAATACAAGCCTTGGGCCTCATTTTTTCGAGATCTGGAATTTTGGAGAGTTGGCGAAGCCCTGCCGGATTGAAGACTTAAAGTGCACAAACTTCAAAGAGGAGGAGGAGAGATCAGATCTAGTTCTTCAACACGAGAGAGAGAGATTTGTCAGATCTACAACTCACCGGATCCGTTCCTTAAGATTATCCCGTCGCGGTGATCTTAAGAAGAGTGATTATCTCGCTTCGCGGAGATAAGAGCTATGATTTTTCAATCCCTTCACGGATAGATGAAGCTCTGCCCAATTTTTTAGCAATCAGATCTGATCGACGGTGGTCCATGGATATCAACATCCCCGTCACAGGCCAAGATCCCACGCAAGCAGAAGACCGATAAACGATCTCTGCGCTGTTTGAAGAGAATTGTAATTTTGTATTCATTGTGTAAAAGTCTTATAAAAAGACTAATTTTTTGTTTTCGTTGTAAACGTCTGAAGTTTGTAATGAACACGACAATGAATCAAACAATTTTCTCCGCAAACAAGCTGGCGACCACAGTGGGAGCCAACAGCCTCACTACCGAAGCTGTCGTGCTACAGCCGACGATCAAGATCCCGGTGCTCGAAGAGGTCGAATACGAATTCGACCAGCAGAAATTCGAGGAATATATTTCCTCCTCCTCCTCCAAATCTTCTTCTTGCAAACGCAGGAAAACCACTGCAGCGAAGAACGTGACTTCAGATCCAAAAACCAATGCTGATGATCGGAACCCGAATGCAGTAGAAGATTCCTCTCCGGCTTCTAGAGAAACCAGATCCAACGTTCGTGACAACTCCTCGAAAGTCAAGGAGTTGCCCGTTGAAAGTGCACCAGTGTTGATGAAGAGGGCTCGTCAAAGGCACCGTCAACGTCTCGCGCATCAATTTGCCAAGGCTTTGAAGCCTGTTGACGGGATCTGATATGATGCGGATCTGAAACTCAGAAGGTGCAAAGTGTTCCAGCAACAAGCTTTGGGAACCTCCTCCCAACCACCTACTAACGAATGGGTTCGTGTCAAACGAACCCGTTCAACTCTTGAGGAGCGTATCCATAAGCGCCGTGCACTGTTAGCGCAGACAATGATTCTTGTACGGAAGGCACAGGAATTGCAGAAGGAAAAGGTGGCCAAAAAACCACCAAAATCTAAGCAAGTCTGGATGCCAAAGGCCAAGCCAGCGCCTAAGGGAAAAGCATCCGAGGCTGCTCTCCGGCCTTTGTCAACTCCAGATCCCACTCCTATTGCTCCCGCACCTCCGGTGAAGCTCTATGATAGCATGGATCTCCCTAAATCTAGAATCCTATTGAAGGATCGCATCAATTCTCTACCCGAGGATCGAGAAAAAGCGCCCGTTAAGCAAAGCTTGAGACCGTTGAAGGAGCTTCGAACAAACATCCGGACTGGGGGTCGTACGTGACCTCCTAACAAATTAATTTCTACAACGGCCCACTTGGGGGTGCGTGCAGAAAACCAGGAGCCCGTTAAAGTTTCACCCTTAAAAAGGTGTGATTCTAAGCGTGTGACTCCTGTAGACGCCAACAAGGCGATGTTTACTCAGATAAAAATGCGTCAGACCGAAGAACGCGTTATACCTAAGAATCCATGTAAGCAGTCGATAGGTTACTCTGACCGCAACGTCGAGTTGTACTATCGGGCTGGGGGTACAAATAAATCTCGAAAGAGAAGTACCTAGGAAGCGGACTCTCACTGTCCGTGTAACAAAATTATCAGGACAGTATTATCAGCGTGTAGCTGCCCCAAGACCGCTCCACGGAGGGTCTCGATATTCGAGAGTATCTCCGCAGAAGCATTGAAACTCAAATCAAGGCGTTTTAGCAAGAGGCGATCAGCCAATCGAGATGATGAACTCCCAGCATTCACCATCAATTTGGTCGATAAGGGGAAATCTCCGATTACTTCTAACCCCGATTTCTCCCCATGAAAGAGAGTCAATTCGGAGATAGCCCAACTAATGTCTCGGCTTCAATTAGAATCCATCGGACCTGAACAATCCGTAGTCATTGCCAACGTGACTGATAAGAGGAAATCTACCCGACCTTCTGATTCGGACCCCCTCCTATCACATCGTTTAACTCGGCTACGTGCAGGGACTACTAGACGTAGAGATTATTTGAGGATGACCAGAGGACTATCCTCGGACGATGAAGCGTCAGACGCTTGCTCGGCAGTCGCTTCAGAAGCTACTGTATCCAGTCCCGGACAATCTCGTGAGGTGTTTATGATTAACACCGATGAAGTAGCCAAAATGGTTGAAGATGCCTTGGCCAAGCAGAAAGAGGCATTCAAGATCGAAATAGAAATGGCTATGCTACGAATGAGGGAAGAGCATGACCGACAAATTCGGACTCTGTCCAATCAATTCGGTGAATCCAGTCATCGCGACAATGCTAATCAAACAGATAGCGATTCAGATACGGATGAACACCTTAAGGCTGATGACCCTCCCATTGACCAGAACGCTGGGGATGGTCCTACTAAGGACAACAATACTGGGGGTGGTCCCACCAAACATGATAATACTGGGGGTGGCCGTATTATTCCTCTCGAAAATTGTCCAAAACAGGATATATATAAGGACGAAAAGATGAAGGACCTCGAGAGCAAAATTAACGCTTTAATGTCTGCTCAAGAGGTAAAGAAGACCGGCATTCCGTGTCCTTACCCGAAAGAGTGGGTTTCGATCCCGTATCCGGCGAAGTTCAACCTGATCAACTTCACGCCGTTCGACGGGAAGGGCTCGCCTACTCAGCATCTAATCTACTTTAAGTCTCATTTGGGCATGATTTATGGCAACGAGCCCTTGATGGTGCGGTCATTCGTTGGTACCCTTCGCGGGCCTGCCTTCGATTGGTACCGTCGTCTCAAACCCGGAAGCATCACTAGCTGGGAGGACCTGGAGAGCATGTTCCTTGGTCATTTCTTCGATGATGACGCTGAAGTATCAATCAGGACACTCTTCGATGAGAAACAAAAAGACAAAGAGTCGGTGGATACCTTCATCAAATGCTTCCGCAATCAGGCAATGAACTGCAAGGATCCCGTCATGGAGGAATTTGTCTTGCAAACCTGTCATAACAACTTGTCCATTAACATCTTGGACGTTATGGGAGTAGAGCCGCTCAACATCTGGAAAGAGTTGAAAGTGCGTGGAGAGCATGTCGAACGCTTCCTCAGAAGGAGAAAGATCGAAAGAAACCAACCGATGGCTAACCCTCTGAATCCGAGTCTCGTTTCCCATGATGAAGGGAAGGCACCTACAACAGTTGTTGACGTTAATCAGACGTCGTAACAGCAACCCCGAAGACAGCAGAAGACTTCGGATTCGAAGCTCCAAAAGGAGTACTCATTCAAGGACGAAGACGTTCCAGCAATCTTCGAGACCCTTCTCGAAAATAATAAGATCAAGCTGCCACCCATCACGAATCAAGAGGAAGCTGACAATACTGCAGATCCGAAGTACTGCGCGTACCACAGGAGGATCCTTCATCCCACCAATGCTTGCTTTACTTTAAAGAATAGCATCCAGACCTTGGTTGAAGCCGGCGTCATAACGCTAGGATAAGCCAAATGAGAATGGCAACACTCCGACAAGTATACGAGTATAAACTGCTTCTTAATACTCCAATAGGTATATGAGTCTAAACTATTTCCTTTCTTCCACGAAAAGTTCCTGGAGAATGCCATGCGTGGTATTCTTAAGGATAACCCGATCATGCAGCCGATACAATGATAAACCCAGTTTCGCAAGAAAAGCTGGGGGTGGATAATTCATGTAACGGGAAGTTCCAGAAAGAATGTTACATGTAATTTTCTTAGGGATAACCCGATCATTACAAAAAAAAGTGATAAACACTAAACCCCACTGTGATTTCCAAACACTCTTTTGCTGAGATGAGATTCGATCACTTCGTTGGATCAATCTTCCCTCACAAAACTCCTGTTGGTGTTTAACGACTCACAGTCTTCCACCATAAAATCCCTCACTGATCAAATTAATTGATAGTGGGTCCAGTAAAATTCCTTTCGGTTAAATCCACTCAAACTTTCGATGTATCTGTGCACTCAACACTCCCATCGTTACAATCCGGATATAATACTTGGAATTTTGATATCAATCCTTGGCGAATTGTCAAACCCCTTCGTGTTAAGACCTTATAACTTAACACCAGGAATTTCTTCTGAGTAATTTGTACAAGTCAACACTCCTATTATGATTTGTACTCCCACACCCATTTGGTCAAACCTTCCTACAGTTAGGGCCAAAACCAAAATCCACTCTCGATTCCTTCAATAAACGAGAGGTCCACTTTCAAACCTAGTGATCAAACCTTCCTACAGTTAGGGTCATCTCAAGCTCCCGCTTGGTCAAACTTTCCTACAGTTAGGACCAAAACCATGATTCACTCTCGATAAACGAGAAATTCATCTTTAGTTCGGTAATCAAACCTTCTGACAGTTAGGGTTATCCGAATTTTTCGATTCTCGGAGTGGAGATCCCACTCCTAGTTTCATCTTTCCGGGTTCTAGGGGTGGAGATCCCACCTCGAGTTTCCCTTTCCTACTGAAGAAAGAATATAAAATTCTTCCTCTTCGGTGCTGGGAGATGGAATATAAAATTCTTCCTCTTCCATCTTTCGGTCCATATTTACCCTAAGAAAAGACACAATTTTCCACCTCAAATCCGTACATTCTATGTACGGGGAACATTATCTCGAATCCTAAGTAGGGATAAGTCATCGCCTAATACACGTTGCCGGATGCCATGTTCCCGTAAGAAATGGCGAAGTCTATGTATTCAAAATCATAGCATTAAGTCTAAGAGAAGCAATTCTCTTAGCACAACGTTACATGTAAAACGGGTTTTAATAATTCACATGCTAGCCCGATTCAAACGGTAATCGATAAAGGCACGTCAAACCCGTTGATGGCTGGGGTTTTGCCAAAAATCCCAAAGTCTATGTCTAACACGCATTGCCGGTTAGTCTTTGACCGTAAAAAGGACAAAAGACCACATATTCAACATTGTGGTAGGTTGTTATTAATAACACCATAATCCGTGCCTCACATGCACGTGGAATTTTATCCCGAAGCCTGAGTAAGGATAAGTCAGCGCCTAACACGCGTTGCCGGTTAGTCCTTAACTGTAAAAAGGACAAAAGCCCACATATTCAATATTGTGGCAGGTTGTTATTCATAACACCAAAATCCGTGCTTCACATACATGGGGAATTTTATCCCGAAGCCTAAGCAGGGATAAGCCAACGCCTAACACGCGTTGCCGGTTTAGTCTTTCACCGATTGAAAAAAGACACCAGAGTATAATTATGGGGACTTTCATCCCGAATCCTAAGTAGGGATGAGTCAACGCCTAATACGCGTTACCGGTTTAGTCTTTCACCGATTAAAAAAGACACCAGAGTACAATTCTGGGGACTTTCATCCCGAATCCTAAATAGGGATGAGTCAACGCCTAATACGCGTTGCCGGATGCCATGTTCCCGTAAGAAATGACGAAGTCTATGTATTCAAAATCATAGCATTAAGTCTAAGAGAAGCAATTCTCTTAACACAACGTTACATGTGAAACGAGTTTTAATAATTCACATGCTAGCCCGATTCAAACGGTAATCGGTAAAGGCACGTCAAACCCGTTGATGGCTGGGGGTTTGCCAAAAATCCTAAAGTCTATGTCTAACACACATTGCCGGTTAGTCTTTGACCGTAAAAAGGACAAAAGACCACATATTCAACATTGTGGCAGGTTGTTATTAATAACACCATAATCCGTGCCTCACACGCACGGGGAATTTTATCCCGAAGCCTAAGCAGGGATAAGTCAACGCCTAACACGCGTTGCCGGTTTAGTCTTTTACTGATTGAAGAAGACACCAGAATCCGAGTCTGGGGATTTTTATCCTAAATCCTAAGTAAGGATAAGTCAGCGCCTAACACGCGTTGCCGGGTAGTCTATTCCCGTGAGAAAAACGAAGTCTACGTATTCAATGTCGTAGCACTAAAAGAGTTAACTCTTTTAGCACAACGTTATGTGTAGAACGGATCTAAACAATCTGCATGCTAGCCCGACTCAAACGGTAGTCGGTAGAGGCTCATCAAACCCGTTGATGCCTGAGAATTTGCCAAAAATTCTGTAAGTGCGAGTCATTGATGCATCAGCTCTGTTAGTTGGTCTCGTGACTCGATTATCCAACAACATTAAAATAAGATCCACAAATGCAGATGAATCAGCTTTAACAGTTGGTCCTGCAACCCCGACACTTGGGACCGCCGTGCTCCAATACCTTAAGAGCTTAAACTATGTATACTCCAGTAAACGTACGAGTATAAACTGTGTCAACGTACGACGTTCGAAACCCTAGGGTCAACGCCGGTCAACGCGTAACCCTAGGTCAACGCCAGTCAACGCGTTGCGACCAAAAAAGTCAACGTTCGACGTTCGAAACCCTGGGGTCAACGCCGGTCAATGCGTAACCCTAGGTCAACGCCATTCAACGCGTTACGATAAAAAGTTAACATACGGTAATCTGAAACCCTAAGTCAACACAATGTGACAAAGGTAGTCAGTTCAAAGTCAACTCAATGACACGAGCCAAACTCAACTCACTGGTGGTAGACTCGAGACTCTGACGACGGCCAGGCGATAAACGCAGCGCCGTAAGGACTTCGGCTATTCGTCAAAGCATTGAATAGACCGTAAATCGAAGGAGCTAAGAGTTGAAGCTAACTACAGGTCCTTTACACCGACTGAAGGCTGGACCAATCACATCCAAAGTATTCTGGCCTCTTCTATAAAAGAAACAAGTCCGGAATGCTTTGGAGGGGGTATCTGTAGGCATCGAAAATTACCTATAGGTCTCCACGAACAGCTCAGTGTTAAGGAACGATGATGAACGTTACTATATGGTTCACAGGAGTTCGATTGACGTCGGTGAACGCTTGAAGTGAATCGACGAACTACGTGAGCTGACAGAATTTCGGAATAACGAAGGTACAGGCTAATTGAGAGCCCCGCGATGTTTACAAAAGGGACAATGCCCTTCGTGTCTCATTCATTCTACAGATAATCCAACCATCGGAGCTGATAGAACTCCTTGTCGGCTTTCCAACGCACTTCGAATCACTCAAATCCAAGTTCGGACGAAGGAATTACGGTGGAAAACAGATAAATACACCATATGGAGTGTCTCGGACCAACGAGACACCCTTGGGTGTCTCGGCCCAAACCGAGACACCCTAGGGTGTCTCGGATCAATGGGAGACACCCCAGGGTGTCTCCAAGGCAGATTTGGGCCTTTAAGTGTTTTTAACCGCTCCGTTATCCCCTTAAGCCTATAAATACAAGCCTTGGGCCTCATTTTTTCGAGATCTGGAATTTTGGAGAGTTGGCGAAGCCCTGCCGGATTGAAGACTTAAAGTGCACAAACTTCAAAGAGGAGGAGGAGAGATCAGATCTAGTTCTTCAACACGAGAGAGAGAGAGATTTGTCAGATCTATAACTCACCGGATCCGTTCCTTAAGATTATCCCGTCGCGGTAATCTTAAGAAGAGTGATTATCTCACTTCGCCGAGATAAGAGCTACGATTTCTCAATCCCTTCACGGATAGACGAAGCTTTGCCCAATTTTTCAGCAATCAGATCTGATCGACGGTGGTCCATGGATATCAACATCCCCGTCACAGGCCAAGATCCCACGCAAGCAGAAGACCGATAAACGATCTCTGCGCTGTTTGAAGAGAATTGTAATTTTGTATTCATTGTGTAAAAGTCTTATAAAAAGACTAATTTTTTGTTTTCGTTATAAACGTCTGAAGTTTGTAATGAACACGACAATGAATCAAACAATTTTCTCCGCAAACACAAGTCAGATAAACCAAGTACATATTCAAATTAGTGAGAGAAGAAGACGACTAAGGCCATGAACTCATGATTCAACATAATCCAAACCGTATTGTTTTCGTCGTGTGAGAAAATATACGAGGAAAAATCCCTGCATTTGTACTAGCAAAATTATAAATGGTTCAATCATAAAAACGATCAACCCTCAATAAATAAAACCAAACTCAACAAGGAAAATCATCGATGCTAGTTCGGGTCGGATAAGCAGGTTTCGGGCTCCGTTCGCTTGTAAATCCAAACACGCAACCAAATCTTTTACCTCCGCATTTTCAATTTATTTCTTTTGAATTTAAACATCTCGATGACAACCATATTCAAATTCATTGATCACTTCCTTCCTCTCCCTTAACCAAAGCTTGTTGCCTACCCCCGTTCTCTTGCTTCTCTCCCTTACTCTTTTCAACTTCTTCGCTCCCAACACCACCACCACCACCATCATGCCCATCTCTTCTATACTTATACCACCTAGCACATAAAACATAAACCCCAAAGTTTACACAACTCAACACAGCCAGAAACCAGTAAAACCTATCCACATGATTCGCATTGAAGTCTGTCCCATACAGCCATCCCTGCCCATTGTCCGCCATCCTACCCGTCATTGCGTCGATCGCCTTAACAAATGCCGAGCTCAGAAAATACCCTATCGAAATCGTCAGAAACGAGAACGAGGTGGCCAACGATCGCATCCCCTCTGGCGCCTCGCTGTAGAAGAACTCCATAAGCCCGACAAGCGTAAACATGTCTGCGATACCGAAAATGCCGTACTGGAACGACAGCCAGAAGAGGGATATTTTTCTCAGATGAAGATTGAAGGTATTTCTGCGCTTGAGTTCAACGGCGGCGGCAACTGCCATGGAGACAGCGGAGAGGACAAGGCCGACGGCGACGCGCTGGAGATGGGTGATGCCCGTGGGGTGTCCGGTGAGGCGGCGGGCGAGGGGTACGAAGGCGAACTCGTAGACAGGGACAAGAACAGACATGAAGACGAGGGGGATGACGGGGATGGAGGCGGGAGGGATGTCGAAGCGGCCGAGGGAGAGGTCCATGAATATGCCTTGTTGGACTGAGAAGGTCTGGAGTTGGGCTAGGCAGGTATTCATTAGGATTGTGCTGGCTAGGATGGGAAGCATTCTTGTTAGGATTTTGATTTCTTCTACTTGGGTGACTGTGCAGACTTTCCACGGCTCTGGGCTTGTGTCTGGAGCTAGGACTGCAGCTTTGTCCAAGAATCTGAGGACCGCAAGCAAGTTTGCGCGTGCTTGGTTAGAAGCAGTTTGGACAGCAAATACGTTTACAAGATCATGGCGTTCAAACTCTTGCAATTGAAGCTCTTTTAAATTTGAATGCAACTGCTGCAACTCCTTTATTTTTAGCTTAATTATTTTGCTAGTGCAGTGACCTTTTCGCGATAAATCAACATCCAGTCAAAGGTTTGTATTGAAATTTGAATGTAGTTGGGACGACAGTATGGGGCTTCAACAAATGTTTATCTAGATACATATATGCACTTTTTAAAACTTCTTGATCAATTGAGAGGAAAAGATGGAACATTGGAAACTCTCTTCAGAGTGTCTGTATGCGTCTGTGACATATTTTCAGACATGAAGTGGTCAAACTTGGTCAGTATATAGGACGATGCTTCAACATTTGAAGAAACTAGTATTGTTTTCCTGCAATTTTCAGACACAAAATATGCTATGTCTCTTGAACTCTACACTCTGGATCCACTGGATAACAGGATTTATCACATAAAATTGTGTGTATCCTTCTGGTCTCTCTTCTGAGTTTTCTCAATATTTTTTTGTTCTTGTACTTCGACCAATTTTTTTCCTAGGGGATTTAGAAAACAAGTTGGAATAGTTTTAATTAATTAGCAAGATATAGTAGCAAAAGGTCTTAGAAAACAAGTAACATAAGGATTAACGTCATAGGATATGTTAAAATAATTATATGCCTGATATTGGCTTTCGTTTCATCCCACTCCTTATTTTTCCTTTTGGCTTGCATCTAAACTTGAATCTTGAACTTCTCGCTCTTGTATATTCTTATGTGGAATTGACAGATAATGTAAAAGATAAAGACAATATTGCATACATAAAAAACTGCGATCTTTTATCGTAAAGACTTTGTTGTAGTCATTACCAAATTAAGTAGACATGTCTGCAACCTCTACATATTTGTTAAATAATTGCAGTTTTTATATGGTTGATTACGCTGTACATGTAACTTTGGCAACATCACCTATGTAATATATAGGAGTCATTCTCTAGCTAGGCTTTTTTACATAATATGTTTATTGCTTACTAGATTTTTTTAAAAAAAATTAAATTTTGGAGTGATAAAATTTTACCTGAATTGGTCTGTATGTGGTATTTTCTCCTCGACAACTTCTTTATCATTAATCTCATACAGTTGTTCCGAGCTATCAGGCTGTGACAATTTTCTGTTCCGAACTGCCACCACAATTACCTACAAAAAGCCAATCAATCTCTTGCTCGTTCAATAAATTATCCACATTATTAAATTTACAGCAAGAAAGGGAGTCAAGAGAGAGTCACCTGAAGAACGTAAAGCAAGGGACTGTCGCCTGCAACTCTATTACGATAAAAGGGTTTCCCAACGGTGAGGAATCCAAAACCCACAATCGTGATAAGCATTTGACTGAAGAAACCTACTGCCCAAGTGCTCTTTTCTGAGCTAACCCACACAATTACAGTGACGCCGAAAGTTGCACCGAGGGTTATACTCATCAACAACCAGTTGAAGAAGCTGCCGAGTTGTTTCCTTTCTTTAGGATTTTTCCTGTCGAATTGATCAGCTCCGAGTGCAGGTAGAGCTCCTCTCACTCCTCCATAGCCTAATGCTAGGAGACAGAATGAGAGGTAGAATAGTGTCTTGCTGCTGCCCTCAGGCTTGCATGTTAAGCAAGTTGGGTCAGGGTGCAGATTCTTGTAATGAGCTTGAATTGTTACAAGAATATAGCCCTGTCAATAATCAAAAGTAACAGCTAGTTTACTTATTTGAAAATTTTGACTTCAGCACATCCATGCTGTATTTATTAGGACATATTTAACCTGGCGCAAATTTCAAACAAAAAAAGAACCCTCCACAAAACTTCAGAAAGGTCACCAAACCCCCTTGTAGTCTGGGGTGTTTCATAACCCCCCCACCCACCCAAAAAAAAATACGTACTCAATTTCTCCAACTAACCCCCTAATGGCGCTAGAGAAACGGGTAAAATGACCAAATTATCCTTCTTGAGTTAACACTAGCTATTAAATTAAATTAATTGGATCTATAACACTAGTCCTAATTAGATTTTTGAAAAGTACCTTTAAAATTATTAAAAAGGACTGTTGGTTTTGGGTGTGTAGACTCAAACCTTGGAACAAGAAGAAATTTCTCTAAGTCTTCAGTTTAGGCGAACTTGGCATGAAGGAGAACTTGCAGTTCAGGCGAACTTGCAGTGAAGGCGAACTTGCAGTTCAGGCGAACCTATATCTCAGGCGAACATAAGTTAGGCGAGCTTCGCAGACAGACGAGCTTTGCAGACAGGAGAGCTTCACAAACATGCGAGCTTTACAGACAGGCGAGCTTCGCAGACAGGCGAGCTTCGCAGACAAAACAGATCCTAATCTGTTTTGACCTAGGTTTTCCCTATAAATAGGGAACCCTAGCGGTTGTTTTTCATGCGATTTTCTTGAGCGAATTTTTCATAAAACGCTGTTTTGAACAAAGAGATATCAGGGAGATTGAGATCATCTCTTTGCAAGTTTTTGTAATCTTCTTCAATAATTAAAGAAGTTTTTTGTGTGGCTCCCGAGGATGTAGGCACGTTTGCCGAACCTCGTTAAATCTGGTGTTCTTTCTTCTATCTTTTTCTTGTAAGTATTTTTTATTTGCTGTGATTTCTTCTTGCATACTTTCGACACAAGATCCGGAGGGCACGCTGCATGAGAGTTTATTGATAGGTTGTCGATTGGAAAAACCCTCCCCAATAACTGGTATCAGAGCATCGTTCAGATTAGATCTGTATGAGAGCTATGGCAGAAGAAGGTAAATCAAAGATTAAGAAGTTTAACGGATCAGACTTCGCTTACTGGAAGTCGCAAATGAAGGACTATTAGTACCAGAAGGATCTTTACCGTCCGTTGATGGATAAAGCAAAAGGAAAGAAGAAAGATAAGACCGACAAGGACTGGAAAATATTGGATCGGAAGGCTCTAGGGAAGATCCGATTGTCGCTAGCCAAATTATCACCCATAATATATTGAAGGAGAAGATGACGGTAGGGCTTATGGAAGCGCTGGTGAAGATGTACGAGCAACCGTCAGCTGCAAATAAGATGCATCTCGTCAAACGCTATTTAACCTCAAGATGGCAAAAGGATGCTCCTTCACGATGCATCTTAGAGAGTTCAACATGATTGTTGATCAACTTATCTCCGTCAACATAACATTTGATGACGAAGTGCAGACCATATTAATACTATCGCAGTTGCTAGATAGTTAGGCAGGTTGTATTACCGAAATCAGCAATTCGGTGGGGAAGGAGAAATTGAAACTGAGTGAGGTTGTTAGCATGATTCTATCTGAGGAGGTTAGAAGAAAATCGTCCGAGTCAGAGAGTTCAGGTTCAGCCCTAAATCTCGAGCAGAGAGACCAAAGTCAGAAGAAGGATAACCAGAACAGAAATCAGTTGAAGTCAAAGAAGAAGAGGTCAAACCCGAAGGTGAGACCAATCAAAGGGAAGTGTTGGAATTACGACCAGAAGGGCCATATGTCTTCAGCTTGTAAAGCACCAAAGAAGGATGCAAATGAGCAGGAGGCTCATATCGTGCAAGATGCCTTAATCTTTGATATGGAAAGCAATTCCAATTCATGTGTTATTGATTTGGGAGCCTCATTTCACGCCACTGCTAATAGGAAGCTTCTGCAAAACTATGTAGCAGGAAACTTTAAGAAATTATACTTGGGGGACAACGAGCCTTGCAATATTGTTGGAAGAGGTGATGTGCATATACAGATGAATGGCTCTAAGTAGAATCTAAAGAATGCCAGACGTATCGAAGCTAAAAAGGAATATTATTTTGGTTTGCCAACTTAGAGCAGAAGACTATATTACAATATTTACCGGGGATTCATGAAAAATCTCCAATGGTACTATGGTGGTTGCCCATGGTAACAAGACCGAAACACTCTACCTAACTTCACATGCGAGTGACACTCTCGTAATTACACCAGATAAGGAGAGTGCAAATTTGTAGCATAATAGATTGGGACACATGAGCGAGAAGGGTATAAAAATTCTACACTCTCAAGGAAAGCTAATTGGCATCGATTTAGTTAAAGTTGGTGTTTGCGAAGACTGCATCTATGGGAAGCAGAAGAGGGTCAGCTTTCAGAAGATCGGAAGACCATCCAAAGCTCAGAAGCTGGAGCTTATTCATACAGATGTGTGGGGTTCAGCTAGCGTGTCTTCTCTTAGCGGTTCGGTATACTATGTCACTTTTATCGACGATCACTCAAGGAAGGTGTGGGTATACTTCATGAAGCACAAGTCAGAGGTGTTTGAAATCTTTAAGAAGTGGAAAGCCATGATGGAGAACAAAACAGATCTGAAGGTGAAGTGTCTGAGATCAGACAATGGTGGAGAATATGAGCTAGAGGAGTTTAAGAAGTTCTATTCTTTGAATGAGATTCGTTTAGAGAAGACTACTTTAGGAACACCGCAACAGAATGGTGTTGTAGAGAGAATGAACAGAACGTTAACAGAGCATGCGAGGAGTATGCGTCTACATGTAGGTCTACCAAAAATATTTTGGGCGGACGCGGTGCATACAATAGCGTACTTAATTAATCATGGGCCTTCAGTCCCACTAGACTTCGGGATTCTAGAAGAAGTTTGGAGTGGCAAGAAGGTTAATCTCTCACACTTGAGAGTCTTTGGTTACGTGGCATATATTCATATCAGTGACCGTATTAGGGACAAGCTAGAATCTAGGTCACAGAAGTGTATATTCATTAGATACGGTATTGATGAGTTCGAATATCATCTGTGGGATGAGAAGAACATAAAAATCATCAGGAGCCGAGACGCCATATTCAATGAAGAGGTGATGTACAAGGACAGAGACAATGCTAAGTATAGCCAAAGCAGTGGGAGCAGCACTAAGCATGCAGGTGGATCCGAGTACATGGATTTAGAGGAACTTCTAGATGAGAGACAATGTCAACTCTGACTAAAAAATGGAAGAGACTCCAGGTGCAGAGACTACCACCCAGGCTCGTGATGCTTAGGAGTTCATCTAGAGTACCAAAACCGAGTTCCAGATATCTTTCGTCACTAGATTATTTGCTTTTGATAGATAACAGAGAACTAGAGTGTTATGAGGAGGCAATGGAAGTTAGTGAATCTCAGCAGTGAGAGCAGACGATGCAAGAAGAGATTGATTCTCTCCACTTAAATGAGACATGGGAGTTAGCCCAGCTACCTCCACAGAAGAAAGCCTTACATAACAAGTGGGTCTATCGGGTCAAGCAGGAGAGTGATGAAAGCAAGAGGTATAAGGCCAGATTAGTCATGAAATGATTCTAACAGCGGGAAGGAGTAGATTATACGGAGATATTTCTCCTGTTGTGAAGCTTACAACAATCAGAATGGTGTTAAACTTAGTAGCTGCTAAAAATCTCTACCTTAAGCAGTTAGATGTAAAGACTGTCTTTCTTCATGGTAATTTGAATGAATAAATCTACTTGAAGCAACATGTTGGCTTCATTGAGGAATGAAATGTAAAGATGGTGTGTAGGCTCAAGAAGAGCTTATACGGTTTGAAACAGGCACCAAGACAACGGTATAAGAAGTTCAATAACTTAATGCAAAGCAATAGCTATGGGAGATGCAATTCAGATCATTGCTGCTACTTCAAGAGGTTCGAGTTTAGCTATATCATGTTACTATTATATATTGATGACATGTTAGTTGCAGGACTGTGTTTAGAGGAGATAAATAAATTAAAGAAGAAATTGGCAAAGGAGTTTGCTATAAATAATCTAGGTGTAGCGAAGCAGATTCTTAGGATATGAATTAGTCGGGATGTGACTGAAGGGATGTTGAGGTTGAGTCAGGCTGAATACATCGAGAAGGTACTTCATAGATTCAACATGGAGAATGCTAAGCCCGTCGGCACGCCCCTTGGAAGTCAGTTTAGGTTATCTGATGAGCAATTACCCAAGATAGATAAAGACGAGGAGCACATGAGAAGAGTGCCATATTCATCAGCCATTGGTAGTCTAATGTACGAGATGGTTTGCACGAGGCCAGATATCGCCCATGCAGTGGGAGTTGAGAGCAAGTTTACAAGCAATGCAAGGAAGCAACATTGGGAGGCCATGAATTAATATTGCTCTATTTGAGAGGAACTACAGATATGTCATTGTGTTTTGGTAGAAAGGAGTTAGTACTGTAGGGATACATGAATGTAAATTTTATCGGTGATCATGTTACGAGGCGAAGTACCACGGGGTATGTTTACACCTTAGGGTCGACAATAGTGAGTTGGGTCTCACGTCTGCAGAAAATAGTGACACTGTCCACAATTGAGGTAAAGTATGTCGCAGTAACCAAAGCTAGCAAGGAAATAATTTGGTTAATCGGTTGTCTATAAGAGTTGGGTCTGAAGCAGGGGAATATAGTTCTTTATTGTGATATTCAGAGTGCTATACACCTTGCTAAAAACCCAGTATATCATGCTAGAATGAAGCACATCAATATACGTTATCATTTCATACGTTCGCTGATAGAGGATGTGAAGTTACTATTAGAGAAGATTTTGGGGAGTCAAAATCCTACAGATATGTTAACTAAGGCAATAACCATTGAGAAATTAGAGTTGTGTGCAACTTTAGTTGGCTTTCATAAGTAGAAGATGAGGGCAGAGCCGCACTAGGAGAATGATGATTGAAGAAGGAAATTCTTTGGGAAGGAGAAGGTGCTTGCTAAGATAACTGAAGTTCAAGAGAGCTTGTTAACGGAGGTTTGGTCTCCAAGTGGGAGATTGTTGGTTTTGGATGTGTAGACTCAAACCTTGGAACAAGCAGAAATTTCTCTAAGTCCTCAGTTCAGGCGAACTTGGCATGCATGCAAACTTACAGTTCAGGAGAGCCTGCAGTGAAGGCAACTTGCAGTTTAGGCGAACCTACAGTGAAGACCAACTTGTAGTTCAGGCGAACCTACAGTGAAGGCAAACTTACAGTTCAGACGAATCTACAGTTCAGGCGAACCTATAAGTCAGATGAACATAAGTCAGGAGAGCTTCGCAGACAGGTGAGCTTCACAGACAGGCGACCTTCGCAGTCAAAACAGATTCCTAATTTGTTTTGACCTAGGGTTTCCCTATAAATAGGGAACCCTGACCGTCGTTTTTCATGCGATTTTCTTGAGCTATCTTTTCAGAAAACGCTGTTTTGAATAGAGAGATCTCATGGAGATTGAGATCATCTCTTTACAAGCTTTTGTAATCTTCTTCAATAATTAAAGAAGTTTTTGGTGTGGCTCTCGAGGACAAAGGTACGTTTGCCGAACCTCGTTAAATCTGGTGTTCTCTTTAATTCTTTTTCTTGTGAGTATTTTTTATTTGCTGTGATTTCTTCTTGTATACTTTCATCACAAGATCCAGAGGGCATGCTACGTGAGGGTTCATAGATAGGTTGTCAATTGGAAAAAAATCCTCCCCAACAAGGACTAGGAAAGGTTTTTTCCCCTTCCATCGGAGGCGTTTTGGTCATTTGGAGACATGTGATTTTCACGTGCACGGTCAAAATAACGGTGTTAGTTAGGGAATTATCTGGCAAGGGGCGTTTAAGTGACGTTGCTACAATTTACGGCAGCTATGTCACAAATGGCCAAACTTAAGGGGGGTAATCTGAAATTTACTCTTTAACTCACCACCATCTCTACGAGCCCAAACATGAGAACTGTGTTGAGCCTGGTCATGTATGTGTCTGAAATGAAACCCCCGAGGATTGTAAGCAAGAAAGTTGCTCCAATGAAATTTGTGAGAGTAGTCGATGCATCAGCTGAACCAAAATGCATTACTCCAAGGAAGTATAACACCAAGCTCACCATGTTTGCTACAAATCCAATGTTCTCGAGCCCCGTCATGACTGAGTAAAAGTTTTAAGAGTCAAAGTTAGTCCCAAGTTTATCAGCTAGTCAGGAACGTGACTATTTGCTTTTGTGATCGCTTACCAAATATGAACATGGCAGCTCTATAGCCACCTTTCCTCGGGTGGAAAATTTTCAAGCCCTTTTCAGCAGCCTCCATAGTATCATCCTGCACAAAAAACCTTTTTAGTGATTGGAAATTAAGCAAATAAAGCACACAAATGGAACTTGTTGCAATAGCTATTACCATATCAAAGAGAGAAAGAACTTGAGAGACAGAGAGAGACAGACGCAGGTCAATTTATAAAAAGGGTTTGGAGGCACATTGGTAGGTAAAGCAGAAGTATAAATTTTGCCGGATGATTGTTCCTAGGTGATTCCAGGTCATGTTCGGAGTAGACTCCAAGGTTGATTAACTGATCGCTTCATGTCTTTTTTGCCTAGTCAGTGTCAGTCAATAACGAAAATGTAATCTAAAGAATTGTATATAACCAGATATAGCGAAGACAATGAATACCTTTCTTGAATCAAAATGATGGAATGATACTCTGGTAATACTACGGGAAAAACCTGAACTATGCTAGCTCCAGTAAGATACTTACTGTTTCATGCTGATCCTCATTTTTTTAATATCCAGCTCATAAGTTTTGGAAAAATCGAGGAGATCAGTGTTTCCAAAGTCTCAATGATACCTTTATTTTATCTTTATTTTTTATTATTATTCCAAAGTATGGGCATGTCGCACAATGTAATAGAAATTATATAATCTAACCAAGAAGGCTTGTTGGTTCATAGCTTATGCAGATATCTTCTGAACAAATACAGTGTATATTTTGACTATTAAACCTACTTATAGTACATTTACGTGGTAATATGTATAATGAAACTTGAAATCAGATCCACTTGGTATCTGATTATCTAGTACAATTAATTCATCATTTAAACCAACAACTCAAGCTTGTAGATTGCTGATCCAATGATGTACATCGGCAATCTTAGTAAGGACTGAAACTCTTGAAGGTCCAGTTAATAAGGATTTAGGTTTTCTTCAGCCTACTAAATGTAATTTACCATTTTATCAAAAAAACTCAAGTGCATATATTGCTGATCTAGTGATGTACATCAGTAATATCAATAAAGACTGAAACTGTAGAAGATTCAGTTACGAGGATTCTGGATTTATTGAGGCCACTAAATATACTTTACCTGAGGGATACTAAATTTACAAGACACGAGGTTATGTTTGGCATGTATTGTTTCTCCTCTTACCAAACACCACAGACATCAGAATGAGAAAATAATAAACAGCATGATGAAGATTAGGCAAACTGAGATAAGATAATCCAGGGAACTCTTTTGCTCAGAATTTCTGGACTGGTAACAATTCTAAATAGCCAAGTACAATGTCTTCAGACAGAGCTCCCACCAATCGGACAGCAATTATTCATGGTTATCACTGATCATGCGTAATCTAACTGGACAGCTACAACATGTTAACCACATTTCATTTCACTTTCCTCGCTTATATGTGTAGTGAGTGTGCATCAAGAGATGAGTACGATGTGACAACTAATTTTGCTAATTAAGCTACCAAGACTTATAGCAGTGGTGAAAACCGCCATGTTTATTTTGCTAAACGTGGTGGATACTCATATTCATTATAATATGCATGAGACTTTAATACCCCGGAGACATAAGCAGCTTGTTTATGCCCACATGCGAAAATGTGAATTATCTTGATGCATGGGTTAGACTATTTCAATGGATGATCCATTCCTCTCATCATAGATCTACATGGCTTACAACATCTATAAATAAAAAAATCTTGATGCTCGGATATTTCTAACCCATGTTTCATTTTTTCTTTTTAGTTGTAATGCTACAAAACGATTAATTTTCACTTGCTGCATTAGTAATTAGAACCCACTTCACTTATTTCTTTGTCGTAAACCATCTGATGCGGAATAGAGATGGTGATGAATAGAGCTCGGATGAACAGTATCCGTAAACAATAACTTTTCTTCTTTTTAAATTTTTTTGTGAATGAAAGCCCATATAAAGAAAGATTAAATGATAAATTAGGATAGACCATATTCACTCATAGCATCTAATCTCCAAAAATGATAGAAAATGCCGGTTTCACACACGGACACCTAATTAAAAAGCATGGCTTCACACGTATGGAATTACTCCAAACATCACTCAAACTCATAACTCTTATTCGTATCAATTCTCCATAAAATAATAATATAGAATTCTTTTTATAGGTAGAAAAATAAAATCATAATCTTAACAACTAGATAACATCAAATAACAAACCTAACAAATAAATTCAAGAAAATAACTGTTATGGTGTTTTCAGTCACCAAATTATGATCCCTTGTCAATAACAGGAAAATATCCCCCGTTATGCCCAATTTAGTCAACTCGACCCTTGGGTCTGTCAGGGTCCTAATCTAGTCGGCTTGCCGAGTTGACATCATCTCGGGTCGACTCGAATGGCAATACTTATCAGTCCTCCCGTCAAAGATGACTCACCGCCTACTCAACTAGTTAATTAGCCGGCATCTCACGGAAACCGACTTGAACGGCAATACTTCTCGACACCCCTCGAAACAAGCCAAAAAGTGACTTCGACCTCGAACCCCCCCCCCCCCCCCCCCCCCGTTGATAGCACGTCGACATCACATAATAATGACTTGGCAAGCGCCATCATTTCTCCATCCTCGACACTATTTATAGCACATCAGACCACGTCGGCTTCGTACCACCTATCCCATCTCATTAATGCCAAAGTAACCACGCCCATTCCGTGATCACTCCATTGTCGACACCTGTCGACACCTGTAAAGTCGACACTAACTTAGCCGTCAGCTTAGACTCAGTCAAAAGAGACCAAAATATCCCTCCTACATGACTATGAAAAGGAAAATTATTCCCAATATGGAGGTAAGAAATTTTTTCTATGTATCTTCTCCATTCCATAGCACTTAAGGACTGAGACAGTTCATCTTTTTCCCCAATTAAATACCTTGCTAACTTGATCATCGGAGGAACAATAGGGAAACAGATCCCGCCCTCTTATGAGTTGTACTTGTGTAGGGAAGAAAAGCTCAACTCAAAACCAGATATTCAAAGAAGTTAGCGGTCCCTAATCAACTCAGATCATATTAGTTTACCTGTTTGATTTAGACCATCAATAGTTTGGCACCCACCGTGGGGCCTTCTTTCTTTTTCGAACAAATATGTCTGATTCTGAGCATAGGGCTGACCAATACAACCCTGGAGGACTTTACCAGAGCTAGGACACTCAAGCCCAGCTCGAAGAGACGACCTAAAGGATATCTCAGAGCCTCCAAACAACAGCTTGCTACCTTCAATAGCGAGCTCCTCAGCCGGTTTCCCTAACTGTAGCAAACTACTTCTGCCATTCCTCCGCCCTCCGGAGACTAGCGATCGATGACTCATCGCCGTTCTGAAGCTTAGCGTATAGTCCTCCTCGGACTCCTTACGTTGATGCCAAGCAGCAGAGGGATTGCGTCGAGCACGCGACCCCACCACCATGCCAGTCGACTCGCCCAGCGGATCCTCGTCGGCAACTCTTCCCTAACTCTGAATCCACCGGTGAGAGCCCTGACCCTAGTCGCCATAAAGATCACATCATAGGAGGAATGTTTAAGACTCTCCATCATCAGCGTGCCTCTCTAGCCCTCTCGACCATACATAGGGCATCTGGATATGATCGGCTGTACAGAACGATCGCTGAAGCCATCGGGGGGAATACTGTTTGGGGAAAAAATTGATTTCGTTAATGAGTTCATTATAACTTTGGGCGTTACAACAAACTCAAAGAAATAGTCTTTTTATAAGACTTTCAACAAAAGATTACAACTTTCTTTCAAACAAACACAACGAACGTTTATCTCCCGCTGTTTGCGTGGGATCTTTGCATGTGACGGAGACGTTAATTTCCATGTACTACTAAATGATCAGATCGATCCAGAGCTTCATTGATTCTTGAAGGAATCAAGAAACCGAAGCAATTATCTCGACAACAGCGAGATAACCACTCTTCTCGAGATCACCGCAACGGGGTAATCTCAAGGAAAGGAACTGAGAACTATAGATATGACGAACTTCTTTTTTATGCTAAAGAACTTGATCCGATCTCCTTTTCTCTTCTGAAATTCATGCTCCTTCAGTCTTCAATTCAGCAGGGCTTCAGCGATGCTCGAGAATTCCAGATCTGTGCAAATGAAGGCCCTAGGGTTGTATTTATAGGCATTAAGACCTCTGTTTTTGGATAAGAATAACTGATTCACTCTTATCTTTAGTTATAACTACTTTATTACTTTTTTGGATGACATCAGATCAGTTGAAACAAATCTAGACGGTTAACGATCGAAAAACAGCTCAAAAAACAGCAAAACAGGTTTTTGGGGTCTAGGACACTCGCGGTGTCTCGGCCACGGCCGAGACATCTAGGGTGTCTCAGCCAAGGCCAAGATACCTAGGGTGTCTTGACTTGGCCGAGACACCTCTGGTGTCTTGGCCTCGGCCAAGACACTTGCGGTATCTTAGCTTTGGCTCTGGGCTTTGTTTCGTGCGTCCCGTCCGTTTCCATCATATTTTCATCGTCCGAACTCGGAATTACGCGATTCAATATGCGTTGGAAAGCTGGTGAGAAGATCTACAATATTATATGGTTGAATTATACATGGAGTAGACAGGACATGAGGGATGCTTCGTGTTTCGTAAGCGATGCTTAGCTCCCGATCAGTTTATATTTTGGTTATTCTGAAGTTTCGTTGCTTCACACGGTTCGTTAACTTACTTCATGTGCTTGTCAACATCAAATAAGTTTCTATGAATCAGATAGTGATGTTCATCATCTTCTCTCTATCTTGAGCCACGTGCAGGAACTTATAGGTATTTTTAGACGCCTACAGATACCCCCTCCATAGTGTTTCAGTCTCGTTTCTTTTATAGAAGAGCCTGAAATACTTTGGATGTGATCGGTCTAACCTTCAGTCAGTGTGAAAGGACCTATAGTTGGCTTTGATTCTTGACTTCTTCAGTTTTTTGTCTATTTTGATGAATAGCTGAAGTTCTTCTGGCGCTGTGTTTATCGTCTGGCCGTCGTTTAAGTTTCGAATCAAACTTGGTAAGTTAGTTTTGGCTCGTGTCATTGAGTTGACTTTGAACTGACTATCTCCATCACAACGCGTTGACCGATGTTGACTCAGAGCTACGCATTGATAGGCGTTGACTCAGAGCTATGCGCTAACCGGTGTTGACCTTAGGGTTTCGCATCGATCGGCGTTGACATAGTTTATACTCATATGTTTGTCAAAGTATACACAGTTTAAGTTCTTAAGGCATTGGAGTAGGGCGGTCCTAAATTTTAGGGCTGCAAGACCAACTGTTAAAGATGATTCATCTGCATGAATGGATCTTATCCTGAATTTGTTAGATCCTTGAGTCGCGAGACCAATTAATGGAACTGGTGCATTAATGACTATCGTATTTATAGAATTTTTCACAAATTCTCAACCATCAACGGGTTTGATTAGCCTTTACCAACTACCATTTGAGTCGGGCTAGCATGCAGATTGTTCAAATCCGTTCTGCACGTAACGTTATTCTAAAAGAGTTAACTCTTTTAGTGCTATGATATTGAATACATAGACTTTATTTTTCTCCCGTGAAAAGACTAAATGGCAACGTGTATTAGATGTAGACTTAGGATTTTTAGCAAATCCTCAGCCTTTAACTGATTTAACGTGCCTTTACCGATTACCGTATGAATCGGGCTTGCATATGGATTGTTTAAGTCCGTTCTGCATGTGACGTTATGCTAAGAGAGTTAACTCTCCTAGTGCTACGATATTGAATACGTAGACTTCGTCTTTCTCATGGGAATAGACTACCCGATAACACGTGTTAGGCGCTGACTTATCCCTATTTAGGCTTCAGGATAAAAGTCCCCAGACTTGGATTCTGGTGTCTTCTTCAATCGGTGAAAAACTAAACCGGCAACACATGTTAGACGTTGACTTATCCCTACTTAGGTTTTGGGATAAAAATCCCCAGACTTAGATTCTGGTATCTTCTTTAATCGGTGAAAGACTAAACCGACAACGTGTGTTAGGCGTTGACTTATCCCTGCTTAGGCTTCAGGATAAAATTCCCCGTACGTATGAAACAAGGATTTTAAAATTGAAGGATGGTCTTCTCTTGGGGCAATAACGAACCTGATACTGGAAAGAAAGAATTTTATATTCTATCTCCAGATGCAAAGGAAAATCAAAGTGGGATCTCCACTTCGAGAATCTGAAGAGTGAAACTAAGAGTGGGATCTCCACTCCGAGAATCGAAAATATTCGGATAATCCTAACTGTTGAAAGGTTTGATTACCGAACTAAAGGTAAATTTCTCGTTTATCGAGAGTGAATTGTGGTTTTAGCCCTAACTGTAGGAATGTTTGACTAAGCGGGAGTTTGAGGTGACCCTAACTGTAGGAATGTTTGATCACTCGATTTGAAAGTGTACCTCTCGTTCATGTAAGGAATCGAGAGGAGATTTGGCTTTGGCCCTAAATGTAGGAAGGTTTGACCAAATAGAAGGTTTGAGTGATCCTAACTGTTTAAAGGTTTAATTGTTCAATTTTTGGACCTTTCGTTCATGGAAAGAATCGAGAGGGGATTTTGGTTATGGTCCTAACCGTTTAAAGGTTTAACCAAGTGGGAGTGAAAGTATAAATCACAGTGGGGGTTTTCGATGTCAAATGACGAGATCTTGACATGAAGGGCATTTGACAATCGCAATAGACCATTCGAATTAAAATTTTTAGTACTATGTCAGGACTTTAACAGCAGGAATTTAGTGTTTATCACTTTGTTTGTAATGACCGAGTTATCCCTAAGAATATTACATGTAACATTCTTCCGGGAACTTCCTATTACATGAATCATCCACCCTCAGCTTCCTTCGCTAAACTGGGTCTAACATTGTACTTAGTTGGATGACCAGGTTATCCTTAAGAATACCAGGCATGGCACTCTCCAGAAACTTTTCGTGAGAGAAAGAAAACAGTTTAGACTCATATACCTATTGGAGTATGCAGGGAGCAGTTTAAGCTCATATACCTATTGGAGGATTAAGAAGTAGTTTATACTTGTATACTCTTCGGAGTGTTGACACGGATTAATTTAGCGTTACGACGCCAGCTTCAACCAAGATTTGGATACTATTCTTGATGGCGAAACAAGCCTTGGTGGGATGAATGATGCTCCTGTGGTACGCATAGTACTTTAGATCCGCAGTATTGTCAGCTTCCTCCTGATTTGCGATAGGTGGTAGCTTGATCTTATTGTTCTCAAAGAGAGATTCAAAAATGACTGGAACGTCTTTGTCCTTAAAGGAGTACTCTTTTTGGAGTCTCGGATCCGAAGTCTTTTGCTGTCTTCGGGGTTGTTGTTGCGACGTCTGATTAACATCAACAACTACTACAGGTGCCTTCCCCTTACCACAGGAGACGAAGCTTGAGTTCGGAGGGTTAGCCATTGGTTGACTTCTTTTGGCTTTCTTCCTTTTGATGAATCGTTCGGCCTGCTCTCCACACACCTTCAACTCTTTCCAGATGTTGGATGATGCTACTCCCATAACTTTCAAGATATCAATGGACAGGTTGTTATGACAAGTTTGGAGGATGAAGTCCTCTGTGACTGGATCTCGACAATTCATCGCCTTATTTCGAAAGCGCTTGACGAAGTCGTCGACCGTCTCTTCGTTGATCAAAACAAAAGGAGTGGACCGTTCAAATTGATCACATATGATTTTGTTTTGGAGGTGGGAATAACCTACTTATGCCCTAGGATTAAAGTCTTTCCCATGCATGCGTGCGTGCGTATGCGTATGCTCGTCCTCATACATGTATATCTAGAATAATGAGTATCATATGAAATAGGAGGGGATTCTCACAGTGATGTGGTTAAATCTCAACAAAGTGAATAAAGGGGGTCCTTTGTTTATTACATAACTCACATCACATGGCTGAGATTCAGCCACATCAGTATATGAAAAAATCTCCTCATATGATAACCATTATACGTGTGCACACACATTCAAATGAAATGTCCATAGTGTGAACTCCTGACGGCTCCTCATGTGGACGATCCATTCATAATCATCATTACAAAGTATCAGTTGATCATGAAGCATCCTTGTTTTCATACCATACACTTTTTCCCTTTTCTTTCTAATGTAATTTCAATCCTTTACTGAAACAATATTCAGGAGGGTATCGTCTCTTCGATCTGCAAAGGACTATTTGGTCATAAAGCATGGTATTCCTACCCTCTGTACTTTGTATTTTGAGACCATTATTGAAATAATATTTATAAGGATTCCATAGATAAGGGATCATTGCTCCTAAAGTTCTATATTTCTTCTTTCTCTTCTTCGTGCATTGTAGTTTCTATACTTTATTGAATAAGATTTCCATGAGTATCAGAAGATAGGAGCACAATGCTTTACAATTCAATGGTGTTTTACAAGGAGAGTCCCCCTCTCTTCCCTCTCTTATAAATCATACCCTAAGTTTCTACTCCGTATTGTTGTTCGCAAAATAAAATGGAGATTTATTTCTTCACTAAATACCTCACTGAGAAAAGAAAACATGTCTCTGTAATGTGCTTAATAGGCGGATCGATAGTCTACTATTCATACTGTTGTCACTTAATGATGACTACATTGATATTCAAGTGGAGAAGCAAGAAAACTAGCTTTTGTCATGTATAGAAGATTAAAAAAAAGATGGAATTTATGAGTAAAATTATGGTTAAAAAAAAGAACTATCGAACATCCCTTGATCACCAGAAGATGTTAAAGCAAATGAGAGAAAGATGGACCTCACAAAATTCTTCCCCCAAAAAAGAGGTGCCTTCGTGAGTTTGAATTTTCAGCTTATTTTGGTTTAGGAACACACAAGTGCATGTTATTCTCAATCATAAAGAAGTTAATGAACATGCATATAAGCAGGTAAGAGATGCTTTGGTACTTTCATTTCCGTTATCATTTTCATATTTCAACGTTCAAACTTCACTTTAGTTACATTTTTTGTCTCACCCAAATCCCTCATCTCAAACTCCTTTGAAAGCTGTACCTTCAACTCATGTATAGCATATCTAGAAATTTCGACAGTACCTCAGCACAACAAGAGAGTTAGATCACAATAGGAATTCTCGTTTTACTAAGGAAACAAGAACCAAAAGAAAAATATCTCAACGAAGTGGGATATCAGTTCTTCCTCTCATCAGTTCTAGGACTGACCTGTCGAGAGAACCTAAATAAGCTATTACAAATCACACAACCAGCGAGACAACTAATTTTACGTGGTTCCGCAGGTTGCCTACGTCCACGGGGCAAGGAGGGGGAAGATCTACTATTAGAGGGAGAGAATACAACTAGGGTTTACAATCACACAACTTAAACCCTCAAACAAGCTCTCAAATCCCTCACACAAATATATCTCTCTCAAAAGGGGCCCTTGCACAGTCGGCGGCTTTTCCCAAAACTTCTACGTTTTTTCCCTGCCGAAGCCTTACACGCCTCTGCAATTTTTACTTGCACCCTGCCTGCACACCGCCCTAGGTTTTGGCTTCTTTGTGGTATTTATAAACCAAAAAGTCGGGTCTTTAGGTGGGCCATCACCATGCCTAAGAAAGAAAATTGCGTTCTGTAGTTTCCTGTGGTCCCCACGCGCTGAGTCCTTTGCTTTGCACCTCCACATGCATTAAGAACGTGGTGGCCCCCACGTTTACAATTCTCCACCCCGACGAAGTTTTTCCAAAACTGAGCCGACACCAAAGCAACCACTTGTTGCGTCTAGTACGAAGTGGAGTAAATCCATGATAACGAACTCAATCCACAATAAGTCGGGAACCCGAATGAGAGCTCAATTAATCTCACCCCCCATCAAAATCAACTAATCCAAACTGGCTGTATCGTAAAGACTACCTACGTATCCTCTTACCCAAGGAATCAAGCCTCACATAGTTCATCCAAATGACCACCAACGACCTCAACAATCACGAATGTGCAACAAGTTTCGACAATAATCGAACTTGTTGCTCGGAACCACCTTAGTGAGCATATCCGCCGGATTATCCTTCGTGTGGACTTTCACAATCTCCACATCACCATTTTAAAGAACATCCCGAACGTCATTGTGCTTCGTCATTGCATGAAAAACCTGATTTTTCATCAAATAGATAGCACTCATGCTATCACAATGAATAGTGACGGATCGCTGCGATATACCAAGTTCCTCCAAAAGTCCTCGAAGCCAAATAGCCTCTTTCATAGCCTCCGTAACTGCCATATATTCTGCCTTTGTCATAGATAAATGCCATATATTCTGCCTTTGTCATAGATAAAGTCACCGTAGACTGTAAGGTGCATCTCTAACACACTGGCGCACGGGTCAAAGTGAATACATACTCCGTCGTGGACCGGCGCTTATCCAAATCCCTGACATAATCCGAATCAACATAGCCAATGCATAACTGCCCACATACAGTGTCCCGCTCATAAACTAAACCAACATTGAGCGTACCTCGAATGTACCTTAAAATCCATCTCACGACGTCCCAATGACCCACTCCTGGATCATGCATATATCTCGATATCATGCTCACCACCTGTGACAAATCCGGCCTCGTACATACTATCGCATATATCAAGTTCCCAACCACGCTTGCATATGGAGTCTTTGACATCAACTCTCTATCTTCAATTGTCTTCGGTGAAAGAACATCTGAAAGTTTTAAATGGGCTCCTAATGGTACACTAACTGGCTTCATATCCATGCTAACATGAAATCGTTATAGTACCTTCTTCAAGTAAGCCACCTGTGTCAAAAACATTCTACCCTTCTTCTTGTCTCTATCGATCTCCATCCCTAAAATGCGCTTCGCCTCACCCAAATTCTTCATCTCAAACTCCTTAGAAAGTTGTGCCTTTAACTCATCTATAGCATATTTGGAAATAGAGGCAACCAATATATCATCGATATAAAGTAACAAATAGATGTACGCACCTCCGTTCAACCTATGAAAATATACGTAATGATCAAAGTAGCTCCGAGTGTATGAATGACCAATTATAATACCATCGAATCGCCTATACCACTGTCGAGGAGACTACTTCAAACCGTATAGTGATTTCTTCAATCTACAAACTAATTTTTCTTTCCCTACAGATCGGAATCCCAATGGATGAGTCATATATATTTCTTCATCAAGATCACTATGAAAAAATGCCGTCTTCACATCCAACTGATCTAACTCCAAACCATACTATATCACCAAAGCTAGCAAAATCTGAATCGAAGTGTGCTTCACAACCGGAGAGAAAACTTCATTATAGTCAATACCTTCCTCCTGTGCATAGCCCTTCACTACCAACCTAGCTTTAAACCTTAATGGAGTGCCCTCAATACCCTCCTTCTTTGTGTATACCCACTTGCAACCAATTACCTTCCGCTCCTTTGGAAGCTTAACAAGCTCCCACGTATCATTCTTGTGAAGAGACTTCATCTCCTCCTGCGTAGCTACCTGCCACGAATCAACCTATGAACTCTGCTCGGCCTCTCTGAATATAGTAGGCACCATCTCATCGATACTCTCTAACGGAAGTGCATACGCAACTGTGTCGGTATACTGTGCTAGCATCTGTATGTCTCTCCTCTGACTCTGAATTGTAATAGAATCCTAAACCTAAATCGTCGGTCATTGATCCTGCACATCAGTACCCATATCCTCCGTATCACCATCGTGCTCGCCTGGCATCACCTCAGTCGACACCCTAATAAATACTGTACTATTTGAACAATGTGGAGCTGCATCGATCTCCACTACCTGCGATATCTCCTCCGTCGGGTCACTCTCCACCAGATGAGAACTGGAAAGCTTCAAGATAGATGTCTCATCGAATGTGATGTCCCTACTCAATACAATCTTTCTATCAACTGGATCTCATAGCTTGTATCCCTTGACACCACGCTTGAATCCTACAAATATAGCCATCCTAGCTCGAGGTTCTAACTTATCAGACTTCACATGATAGTATGCAGGGCACCCAAATACCTTGAGCTGGTCATAATCATGTGCTGGCTCTCCCGACCACATCTCCATAGGGGTCTTCCCCTCAATCGCAGATGAAGGTAGCCCGTTAATGAGGTGGCTCGCATATGAAAGTGTCTCAGCCCAAAAGATCTTCTCTAAACTACTATGCGCTAACAAACATCGGATCTTCTCCAGTAAAGACCGATTTAACCTCTCTGCCACCCCATTCTGTTGCGGTGTATGACTAACCGTAAAGTGCCTCTCTATGCCCTTGTCTCGACATAGCTGCAGAAAGAGGTCTGATGTGTACTCGTCGCTATTGCCGGATCGTAACATCTTGATCTTTCTCCCAGTCTGTAGTTCTAACATCTTCTTCCACTTCACGAATATATCTAGGAATTTACTCTTTTTTTCCATAGTGTACACCTAACATTGCCTAGAATAGTCATCAACGAACGTGACGAACCAATGTCGACCACCAAGTGATGCAGTCTTGGTGGGACCCTAAACGTCTGTGTGCACATAGTCTAGGATGCCCCTCGTCTGATGAATGACTATCCCGAACATCACCTTCGTCTTTTTGCTAAGAACACAATGCTCACAGAACATAATTTTTCCACTCTTGGCTCCCTTCAATAGCATGTGCTTGCACAAAGCATGCAGTGACTTCTCTCCTGTATACCCCAACCTATAGTGCCAAAGTCTACTCATGTCCGCCTCTGAAATAGCTAAAGCTATCTGACTAATTTCGATGCTCCCCTTCAGATAATACAAGTTTTAAATGTAAACTCCCTTCATCACCATCAAAGATCCCTTAGTAACCTTTGCTACAGTGTCTTCAAAGGTCACCTTGAATCCCTTTGCCTCCAAAGCTCCAACAGAAATAAGATTCCTATTCAGCTGAGGAACGAATCTTACCTCCTTCAATTCATGGACTACTCCATCGTGTATACCTATCTCACAAATACCACAGGATTGATCATTTCCATGACAACAACACCCCCATCGAGCTTCTCAAAAGATGCAAACCAATCTCGCCTAGGGGTCACATGATAGGTAGCACGGGAATCAAGCATCCAATCTGATGCATCCAAGTGGTTCACCTCCGGAGTAATCAATAGAGAAAAGCTCGAATCATTGGAATCATCGTCTTTCGTAATATTCACCTCATTGGCATTCAGGCCATTTTTCTTGCTATTCTCCTTCTCCTTGAGCTTCGGGCAGTCTCTTTTTCAATGTCCCTGCTCCTTGCAGAATGCACATTGGTTTTTTGCTAACTGATGATGACCTCTAGACTTTGACCTTGCTCTATTACTACCTTTCGGATATGTGCTTCTACCTCTCGTCGACAAGGCCTCGCTTGAAGTACTAGCACGGAAAGTCTCCTTGTTCTTCCTTCTTAAATCATAATTCGTCAATGCATTAGTAACTTTACTATAGCTAATAGAAGATCTTCCGTTCAACAAAGTGAACACAAAGGTGTCATACTCCTCATCTGGTAAGGAGCCAAATAAGATAATAGCCTTGTACTCATCCGAAATTTTCTTATCAATATTTGCTAAGTCCGACAATAACTTCGTATAGTTATTCACATGAGCCGTAAGTGATGTACCTATGGACATCTGGAATCTGATTAACCTACGCAGCAAATACAACATGTTCTCAACACTCTTCGTAAGGTACTTATTGTTAAGAATTTCCCACATCTTCATCGCAAATGTCACACCAATCACATCATATTTCAGCTCCTGTTCTAACCAGGACCTGATCATCCCTCAAGCGTTCCTATTCATCTTTTCTCATATCGCCTCTTCATATTTCGATGGTCTCTCGTAGACCATAATGGTCTCCTCCAAGTTCTGAGCATTAAGCGCATCCTGTACGTCGCTCATCCACAAATCAAAGTTGATTTTACTGTCACACTTCACCACACTAATTTTGGTATTCTGAAAACCAACTTGAACTGTACTCATCATCGACTTGCTGATTTCACCTTCTTCTCCTATTACAAACTAACTCCAAGTTATAGAGAAAGAATCAAACTTTGATAGAAATTAAGAATTACCCAACTGAACCCTAGATCGGAGTCCTAATGCTATCTCCACCGAAGCCTATAACTCCAAGAACCAAGCTTCACACAAGAATCTTCCTCCACCTAATTCCAAAATCCTAGATCTGAAACCTGGCTCTGATACCATTTGTTGTGCGCAGCGGAAATTTCGGCAGCACCTTGGCAAAACAAGAGAGTTAGATCACAATAGGAATTCCTGTTTTACTAAGGAAACAAGAACCAAAAGGAAAATATCTGAACAAAGTGGGATATCAGCTCTTCCTATCATCAGTTCTAGGACTGACCTACCGAGGTAACCTAAATAAGCTATTACAAATCACACAACCAGCGAGACAATCAATTTTACGTGGTTCGGCATATTGCCTACGTCCATGGGGCAAGGAGGGGGGAGATCTACTATTAGAGGGAGAGAATACAACTAGGGTTTACAATCACACAACTTAAACCCTCAAACAAGCTATCAAATCCCTTACACAAATATCTCTCTCTCAATGGGGCCCTTGCACAGTCGGCGGCTTTTCCCAAAACTTCTGCGTTTTTTCCCTGCCGAAGCCTTACACGCCGCCGCAATTTTTACTTGCACCCTGCCTGCACACCGCCCTAGGTTTTGGCTTCTTTGTGGTATTTATAAACCACAAAGTCGGGTCTTCGGGTGGGCCATCACCACGCCCAAAAAAGAAAACCGCGTTCTGCAGTTTCCTGTGGTCCCCATACGCTGAGTCCTTTGCTTTGCACCTCCACATGCATAGAGAACGTGGTGGCCCCCACGTTTACAAGAAATGGCCATGTTCGTAAACTATGAGAACTTTTTCAAATCAGCCTTTCCATGCGTGGATAAAGACATTCTTGCTTAAGAGTAGAACTTAACATTTTCAAACTATGCCTTAATATACAACCTGCTCCCCATTAATAGAAATCGTAAACATAACTGTTAAGAGCAGAAAATTATAACCCTCATCTCTCATCATAACTTCAAAGTTTTGGTGCAGTGAGGGGACCTATAATTTGGTGTGAGAGTACAAAACTATGACCTCAACCCTCTCCCAACAGCCACTTTTAAAGAGTACAAAACAATGACCTCAACCCTCTCCTAACAGCCACTTTTAAAGAGGGTTTAAAAGAGAAATTCCACTACATGAGTTCCGACGTTAATCCATTAAAACGCACTCAACCATGTGGGCATGATAGAGTATAAAATATATAAACCTCAACACTCTCAGTAAATTTGGAGTTTTGGTGCAGCGGAGAAGACCTTTAACACAACAATAAAGCCAAGCATGAAAAACAACAAAGTTCAGCAAAAAGATTATAAAACAGGGAGAGGAAACCTAAGTTAACTAGCGAAAGGATAATTCTGACGCTTAATGATGCATTTTATAAAGCTATCATACAAGAATCAGGAGGCTGGTTCTCTATATTAACAGTATTAATGACAACATCACCAAAGACAACAATAGTATGCCTTATTATATACACAGGATTAGCACTTGGCACGCCACAAAACATAAGCAACCGCAGTAGCATACTAAGAGGAGGGAAATCTAAAATGATTAGATAAAATCCATTTTAGAATATGGGAAAAAGAATTTTATGACATCTGATGTTGCACTCAATATAGATAATTATGCTACAAAAATTCATTTGGGCCGAGTACCTATAATTGCATAAAACTTGATGTTCTGATTGGCAGGAGGAGAAAACATTACACATTATCATAGCAGCAATATGTGTCTAAAGGGATGACAACTATTCAACAGAAAAGTGTTGATAATAACATTCAGGCTCCATTGGCATTGTCAAACTGCCGGGGGACAAATATACCGAGGTTTAGGGTGAAGTCCTCATTTCAGATGTTCACAACTTTACATCTAAATAACATATTTGTCGTGCAGACTGGAGCCTGTAAATGAGTATGACCAAGTCAACAATCATTTCTACGATTTACAAAATACTTGGATAACGAATTTACAACACAATTCTGATATAATAAAAACTACAGGAAATGAATTGAACCTTGAAAACAATGAAGATAACAATTGCATCATTTTTATTATTTTCGCAAGTCTACTGAACTTTTCCAAGTTATACCTCTGTACCAGCAAGCCACTTGTAGAGCTTCTCTCTTCAGATGAGGCAACAGGAGACTCCGGTGAGATGATTAATACATCCATATGAATTAAACCAAGGAAGTCATGCGTTTGTACATCGTTGCCTATATGAAAGATTGATCACATGAATTGTTGCGGTCTAAAACTTAATAGGTTAAGTGTTTTCCTCCAAAATGATGCCCAGAGCTTATCAGGATACTACTGCCACAATGTCTACTCCTAAACACACTCACCTCAAGAAAATTCAAGTATACAGCAGAAAAAAGTACGATTTAGAAAATTGTTGGAATCGAGTATGGATACCAACCTCCGTAGGCAGCGTCGACGGCGAGGCTCGAGATCAGATGATGGTCGAACTCGTGAGCAGACGAGGTTCGAGCAGGCGAAGTCGAAGCTCAAGCGGTCGAGTTTCGGCCGAGGATCGAGGTCAGACGAGGCTCGAACAGGAGCAGACGAGGTTGACGCCCGCGAGCAAACGAGGTTCGAGCAGACGAGCTTCGGCTCAAGGCGAGACTGTGCATGAGCTGGCGACAGGCTGATTTCCTATAAAAGGGAAACCCAGAGCTCGACCCCCTTATGCCCCAGCCACGCCCTCTCTCTCTCCTTCGCGTGGTTTCCTTCAGCGGCAGCGGACCTAAATCACAACAGTGATTTTCCCCTTCGTGATTTAATTCCAGCTCTCAAGATTTGAGGGGAATTAAAGGGGTTGTTCTCAAGAGCATTAAATAAGGATTATTCTCTTTGAACTATTAACACTGTAGCTACAGTATTTGTATTGAGAAATCTCAGTTTGAGATCTGCTCCTGTGTTGTAATTTCTTGTTGATTAATAAGAAATTAATTGTGTGGCTCCCAAGGACATAGACAGTTACTGAACCTCGTTAAATCTTGGTGTACTTTTCTCTATACTGTTTTTCTGCAATCTTAGGGTTTTGACGCAAATTCTCCAACAACTTGTATTAGAGTCTGAAACGATCTAGAGAAAGTCAGATTCAAGTGGGAGCCATGACTGCAAATGAAGGAAAAATAAGACTTGAGAATTTGATGGAACAGATTTCGAATTCTGAAAAATACAGATAGAGGATTATCTATATCAGAAAAATCTGTATCAACCACTATCGGAGAAGAAGCCGGTGTCGATAAAGGAGGATGAGTAGAACCTTCTAGACAGACAAGCCCTCGGTATTATCAGATTGACGTTGACCCGCAATATTACGTTCAACATAGCGAAGGAGAAGACCACGGTGGGTCTTATGACAGCTCTCTAAAATATGTATGAGAAGCCATCAGCCGTGAATAAAGTTCATTTGATGCGACGATTATTCAATCTAAGAATGACGGAAGGCGCGTCAGTGGCACAACACCTCAATGAACTCAACACGGTCATAACCCAATTGAGTTCAGTTGAAATTGAGTTTGATGAGAAAGTTCGGGCGTTGACACTTTTGTCTTCTCTATCAGAAAGCTGAAACACTATAGTCACAGCTGCGAGTAGCTCGTTAGGAAGCACCAAGTTGAAGTTCGATGACGTTCGTGATCTGGTTCTCAGTGAGGAGATCTGACGAAGAGAGTCAGGTGAAGCTACAACCTCTTCAGTATTACATACAGAGTCAAGAGGTAGAAATTCAACCAGAGGGAATGAGCGAGGTAAATCAAACTACAGAGCTAGATCAAAGGACAAGAGGTCCAAGTCAAGGAATCAGGTAACAACTCGAAGGCCATCGAGTGTTGGAATTATGAAAAGACCGGACATTATATGAATTAGTGCAAGAGTGCACAGAAGGAGAAGGAGGCGAAGGCAGAGGTGAATGTCACTTCTACCTCAGGAGGAGACGACGCATTGATTTTCTCTTTGGAGAGTAAGGAGGAATCTTGGGTATTAGATTCAGGAGCGTCATTCCATGCCACCTCTCAGAAAGAATTCTTCGAAAAGTATGTTCCCAAAAATCTTGGATACGTATACCTTGGTGATGATCAATCGTGTGCTATTGTGGGCAAAGGTGTAGTGAAATTTGAAAATTAAGTTGAACGGGTCAGTATGGAAGCTAAAAGATGTCAGACATATTCCCGACCTGAGAAAGAACTTAATATCTGTAGGATAGTTGGCTGGTGAAGGATACACTATGACCTTCCATGGAGGTGATTAGAAGATCTCAAAGGGCGCAATGACGATTGCCTGAGGTAAGAAGAATGGTACCATGTATATGACAGTAGGTGCACGTTATTTGATCTCAGTTACAGCAGGCAATGAGACTTCAAAGCTGTGGCACCAGAGACTCGGTCATATGAGTGAGAAGGGGATGAAAATCATGCACACAAAGGGAAACTCACAGAACTCTAGTCAGTGGAGATGGACATGTGTGAAGAATGCATACTTGGAAAGTAGAAGAGAGTTAGCTTTCAGACAAGTGGCAGAAACCCCAGGAAGGAGAAGCTAGAGCTCGTTCACTCAGATGTTTAGGGACCAACCACCACCGCGTCCATTGGTGAAAAACACTACTTCGTGACTTTTATCAATGACCACTCTTAAAAAGTGTGGGTCTACTTTCTGAAGCATAAGTTAGAAGTATTTAAAGCTTTCAGGAGATGAAAATGTATGATCGAGAATGAGACCGGTCTGAGAATAAAGAATCTTAGGACCAACAATGGCGGTGAGTATGAAGACACTGTATTCAAGAAGTTTTGCTATGAGTACGGGATCAGAATGGAGAGAACCGTGCCCAGCACGCCTCAGCAAAATGGTGTAGCTGAGCAGATGAATAGAACGTTGATAGAGAGAGCCAAAGCATTCGGATACAGTCATGCCTATCAAATCAGTTCTGGGCAGAAGCAGTCAACACAACAGTTTGCTTAATCAACCGAGGTCCATCGGTTGCATTGGAGCATAGAATACCAGAGGAGATATGGTGCGGAAAGAAGGTAAGCCTCTCACATCTCAAAATTTTCGGTTGTGTAGCTTATGTGTATATTAGTGATCAAGGTAGGAATAAGCTTGATCCCAAGTCAAAGAAATGCACATTCATCGGGTATGGTGAAGATGAGTTCGACTACCGCATTTGGTACAATGAAAACAAGATGGAGATCAGGAGCAAAGATGTGATATTCAACGAGAAGGTGATGTACAAGGACATGCACAAGACAAATAACTCAGAGAGCAAGTCAACATTTGTAGATACAGACGATGTCCCGAGTAACCTCTCGGAAGAAATCAATGTAGAAGATCCTCAACCAGAAGAGCCTGTTGGATAGGATGGTGTGTAGGAGCCTGACGCACCAACTCCAATATTAAAAAGATCTTCACGGCCTCCTGTGCCTAACAGGAGATACATGAACTATCTATTATTGACAGATAAAGGGGAGCCTGAAAGCTATGATGAAGCTTGTCAGAGAGGAGATACGAGCAAGTGGGAGCTTGCCATGAAAGATGAGATGAAGTCTCTCATCTCAAACCAGACGTGGGAACTAGCTGAGTTGCCCACGGGTAAGAAGGCACTCCACAACAAATGGGTGTACCGAGTGAAAGAGGAGCAGGATGACTCCAGAAGATATAAGGCTCGACTAGTTGTCAAAGGATTTTAGCAGAAGGAAGGAATTGACTACACCGATATTTTTGCTCCCGTGGTGAAGCTGAATACTATCAAGACAATGATGAGTATTATAGCTATTGAAGATCTTTATCTCGAGCAGTTGGACGTGAAGACGGTGTTTCTTCACAAAGATCTAGAAGAGAAGATATACATGCACCAGCCAGAAGGTTTCTCAGAAGAAAAGGAGAAGAACCTGGTATGCAAACTCAAGAAAAGCTTGTATGGCCTGAAACAAGCCCCAAGACAGTGATACAGGAAGTTTGACGGCTTCATGTACAAGGATGGTTTCCAAAAGTACAACGCCGACCACTGTTGCTACTTTAAAAGATATCAGTCCAGTTATATTATCCTACTGTTGTATGTTGATGATATGTTAGTTGCAGGTGCTGATATGAAGAATATCAGGAGTTTGAAGAAGCAGCTGTCAAAGGAGTTTGACATGAAGGACTTGGGTCCAGCAAAGAAGATTCTTGGAATGCAAATCACAAGAGATAAGAAGAGAGGTCTCTTGTAGTTATCTCAGGCGGAGTACATCAACCGTGTTTTGCAGAGATTCAATATGGGCGACGCCAAGCCAGTGAGCACATCCTTGGCCAGCCATTTTCGCCTATCGAAGGATCAGTCTTCTTAGTCAGAAGAAGAGAAAGAGAGTATGACTAAGGTCCCTTACGCCTCAGCTATCGGAAGTTTGATGTACGCAATGGTCTATATGAGACCAGACATTGACCATACAGTAGGAGTGGTCAGCCGGTTTATGTCGAATCTAAGAAAAGATCATTGGGAAGCGGTCAAGTGGATTTTGAGATATCTACGAGGCACCACACATAAGTGTTTGCACTTTGGTAAGGGAGAGGTAGAAGTGTAAGGGTACGTAGGCAAATTGCCGAACGACGTAAAAATATCTATGTTTGTGATTGGCTTGTCATATGTGTTGGATTGTACCCGAGTTGGGTTTGTTAATCTTCTCCCGTGCTTACTGACTCGTTCGGTGTGCGAGCACGCTTCCGCAAAGACCACTAGATATTAATATAACCAAAGTTCTTAATTTCCATGTTTCAATATGCTAAACTGAAGGCAAATCTGTTCGTATATGTTTAACAAGTGATAGGAAATGTTAGTAAACTATTTTCACTTGGAGCAGTCATTAAAGGCTATGTAAACAAAATTTAAATCCATTTTACTTATCAATCAAATAATGTAACCATGATAGTGAACCAATGATCTTCGTTACTGATACGCCGAGGTTTACCATGAATTTGGCCAAGAGAAATCTGACTTCATGCATTTGTAAACTGACATCAAATTTGGTCATTAATAGGAGCCTATAATTTCTCTTTAAGACATCAATATTGATGTATTCCACCTTTGATCATCTTTGTTCGTTCTTTGTCCGTGAGATAGGTAATTTTCCTATTACCTATCTTGGAGTTCCTCTAAGGCTTGGTAAGTTGAAAAAAATGACTGGTTCCCTTTGATTGAGAAGATTGAAAGGAGATTATCTTTGTGGAAAGGCAGATCTTTATCTAGAGGTGGTAGACTAGTTTTAATTAACTCAGTTCTATCCTCTATGTCATTTTTTTGGCTATCTTTTTTTCTTTTTCCTTCATGGATTATTGATAAAATTGATAAAATGAGGAGAAGATTTCTGTGGATTGGGTCCTTGGACAACAAAAAATGCACTAATTTGGTAAAATGGGAGGAGGTATGTAGACCTAGACATTGTGGTTGTTTAGGTATAATAAATTTGAGAATCGTGAATAAAGCTCTTTTAGGAAAATGGCTTTGGAAATGGTTTGATGGAAAGCCTGACCTTTGGAAACAAATTAGCTTTTATAAATATTTTGAAAAGAAAAGCCGGACAGAATATATACATTCTGGGAGAGCTCTGTTATTATACTTTTGGAGGAATTTTTGTGTTAATATTGAAAGTTTTTTATGCAGCTCTCAAGTGGAGGTTGGGAAAGGAAATCATACTTTATTTTGGCTGGACAAATGGTTAGGCTCATTTACTCTTTCATCTTAATTTCCATCCTTATTTGTTATAACATTGTATCCTTTTGCTGCTGTTAATAGCATGAGGAAAAAAGAGAATAATATGTGGAGATGGAATATTCAGTTTAAGAAGCAGTTAGTTGGGGTTCTTGTTCCCCAATACTGTTCTATGATGAGACTAATAAACTCCATTTGTTTAGAGCAAAGGGAGGATAAAAGGAAATGGCTTTGGGAGACAAGAGGGAGTTTCACAGTGAAATCTTTCTATCGATTTTTAATTGATAGGGGTGTAAGATATGATTGTGCAAATTTATGACAGCTTCCCATCCCTTTAAAAGTGAAATTCCTAGTCTGGTTGGCTCTTAGACAAAGCTTGAACACAAAAGATGTTCTAGAAAAGAAAGGAGTCCTTTTGGATAAAACTTGTTGTTTATGTTCTAAATTGGAGGAGAACCACACACATCTTTTCATCAAATGTGAGTTTGTTTACTCAGTATGGAGATCAATTCAATTCAAATTGGAGACTGAGGAAAATTTTAGTTTGGATTCTTTGAAAGAAATTTGGCTTAAATGGAAAGCTGGTGATGTTGAGAACTGTAAACTGAAAAGGGATGTGATCATTTGTTCTTTGGTTTGGTGCATATGGCAGGAACGTAATGATAGAATCTTTTCTAATAAAAGAAAGAAGTCCCTTGATCTTTTAAACAAAATTATGACCTTCGCAACATTTTGGCTAGGTTCTAAAAAAGTTTCTGCTCGAGCTGCCAGACTACAGGAGAGGAGGAGAACGAGGAATGCTGATAGATTCCAAGCTGCTAGAGTGGTTAGAAGAGAAGATAGAGGTGTGGAGAATATGGTGATTCAGTTAGAATGAGATACAAAAGGTGCAGTAGTGACGTTCTTTGTTTTCTATACTTTAGAACTCTGTTCCAATGTGATCTGCTCTGTTTTTGGTTTTTGTTAGACCTTATTACGATCTTCCCTTGTTGGAGATCCATGGTTATGTACAGAGGGGTGTTGTTTTTCTTTCTATGTAGCTTCTGCACTCTTGGTTGGGGGTGTGTATTTTTTTGTAACAACCACTTTTAATTAATTTAGCTGGCTGGATTACCTTTGTGGTAGTCCATCCTTTTTCTCAAAAAAAAAAAAAAAAAAAAAATCAGACAGGGCATAAAATATCCAGTTCTCTTGTTCTCAGTGAAGCTTAAACATGAATGTTTTAACTTTCTATGCTCCAAGTTGGCATCAGAAACTTTTGAGCAACTTCAGAGAGAAGTATTTCAGTAGGCTGAGACGAATAAAAGTACAGTATATATTTGATTCTTTGGAGCATAATTTATCTAATGGTTGAAGATGACAAATCACTGTAGGAATAGTGCAAGTAAACTTAATTCATTCTGATCAGCACTGTCCAGTACCACCTACCTAAAGAATAAACCTCCTCCACAAACCTCATACTTGCTGCCTCTTTGACAACTTCGGATGACATATACTCCATAAATTCCGAAAAAAGAGGGCTAAGGTGAGACACCGATGTCAACAGTCTTGGAATCTTAGGACACGCAGCGGACAAATAACGGGTCTCAACATGGCGTCTTTGGAATTCATCGTGTCAAGAAAAATTGGCCAGTGGCATCCTAGAAGGATATCTCTACTGAATCATTAATCAAAGCATCACTTTTCTCTATGCTAGTTCTTTTTTTTTTTTTTTTTTGTCTATGTGGAAAGGCACTTAAGGCTATTGGAAAGTGACCAAGAACTAAAGCAGAGTCTTGATACATTAACTTTACCGATAAGAGATTACGCTTTCTTCATCCCACTGTGTTCATATTGGATGTGTCATATTCCAACCGCCCCATTAAAGGCGCCTTTATATGTGTATAAATACAGAGACCATTGAGCTTAATTTAAATCATCCAGCCCCCTAGACTGTCTGAAGTTTTGTTCCCTGAAGGGCTATTTTAGAGGTAACAATTATATATGCATGACGTGTCCATTTTCTTTTGTCTATACGATGCATCATGCTTGGCTTGCCTCATACCTGGGCTTGAAAGGATATCCCTGCAGTAAATGATTCAGTTCTATACCCACCACTGACTCAAATCATAATTTTCTCACAGGATTCCATGTTGATCTTGATTAATATTGGATTACTTTTTTGCCAGTACTTGTCTAACTAATTGTTGAATGAATTAATGCTTGTCCTGTGCCAAATTTAGTAATATCTCATATTAGTGATCATCTTTTATATAGTTGTGTGTTCTTTCTGAAACAGCTAATTATTTTTCTTTTCGTTCATGCTATGCATTCTGCAGGCTTCTCATTTGGAGAATGGATCCCGTCACAACCCAAGCCAAATATGAGTGCTTACTCTTCGGTAGGGTTATTTCGGCCCCAGAAATCACATTCCTGCTCATAAGAAATATATTTCCATTTTAATGGCATTCCTTATCTATGTAATAATAAATGTTGGTTATACTTGTGCCTAAACACTAATCGCCATCTGTTTGTCTTCAGACATGGATGACACTTTATATCCTTTGAGCTCTGGCGTCAACTTAGCTTGTCGCAAGAATATTCAAGGTGTATTTGGAACGTAGATTTATCCCATGATATGCTCATGACTTATCTCACTTAATATCAACAGTTGTTCTTTTTCTCCTTATATTTAGCACATTGATAAAGCATTTAAGCACACAAAATTAATTTGGTCACAAATGACTGATTCAATGTTCAAACTATTGCCTTAAATTGCAGAATACATGCTGCACCATCTAAAAATTGAAGAAAGCAAAGTACCTCAGATGTGTGTGGATCTCTATAAGGAACATGGAACTACAATGGCTGGTCTCAAGGTTTATAACTCATACACGCGCTCATTTGTTTTATAGTAGCAAGAGTAAGCTTATGAAAAGAAGAAGAAGGATATGGTGATGTTCCTATCAATATGTACATGACTACAAAATCCTACACGCGCGATTGGAAATGAAAACCTACAGTAAACAAAGTGTCAAAAACCCATAAATCATATATTGAGGATATGTTTTCTATGGATTAAGAGAATATAGTATTAAAACTGGACAAATTCATGTTAGCATGCTCTGCATTGTGTTGTAACCCTTGAACTTAATGCATTGATTTAGTGTTAGTCTTCAAGCTGATTCTCATGCTTCTCTTCCTCTTTACAGGCACTAGGTTTTGAATTTGATGATGATGAATTTCATGCTTATGGACACGGAAGGTTGCCATATGACTCTTTGAAGCCTGATCCAGTGCTCAAGAATTTACTTCTTTCCATGCCACAAAGGAAAATAGTACGTTAATCCGACACAAATATTGAGATCATTCATTGTTGTCAAACAGAAACATATGCGTATTGAAATAATCTAAGAAGAAGCATGGGTATGAAATTTTGAATTCTTTTATAGATGATCTCATCATTACATTTATAAATGAAAACATTTTCTTGTCATTTACAGATTTTTACCAATGCTGATAAAGCTCATGCTGTAAAAGTTCTTAGTCAGCTCGGCATAGAAGATTGCTTTGAAGGAATTATATGCTTTGAGACATTGAACCAACCTACTGTACTCAACAACAAAGATGATAAGGAGAATGGATCTCTACCAGAAAACCCAAATAATCATGGGTTCTTCAGTGGAAGTGATTCAGAGACTGATGATGTGACCGATTGTGATGGTGCAAGCAACACAAAATCCAAAGTTCGAATTCTGTGCAAACCCTCTGTGGAAGCCATGAAAGCTGCAATTAAGATTGCAAAAATTGATCCCAAGAAAACAGTAAAAATTGGCTGATCATGCTGTCTCCGTTGATTTCCTAATTTCTATTGTCTAACATCGTTTGTAAATGGAAACTTTTTTGGGTGCAGCTGTTCTTTGACGACAGCGTTCGCAACATAGCAGCAGGAAAGGCGGCAGGACTTAATACTGTCATTGTAAGCAACACAAAGCCTATGGGGGGGAAATAACCAAAGACATATCTATCTATTGAAACACATCAATCTGTAGAAACCATAAAAACTCCATCAATCCTTTTTTGGCCGCATTATCGGACACCGCTTGATGGAGTTAATATTTAGTACTATGCTCCTCCATTTCTCGTTCCATTTTAGTTATTCTAAACTGTAACACACTGGGATGCATGTCATAGTTATTTCATACATGGGTAAAAATTTAACCAACTCCAGCTGAGATGAACTGGTGAATGCAAAGAATTGCACTAATCCGCAAGAATGAGCATAGATGTAAACTCCCAAGCAAATTTGGAGGTGTGTATGGAAATACTAGCTTTGGCTAGATAACTTCATAAAATATACAAATTTTAAAAGAAACTGCCCTCAAATGTAAATAGCAACGAATCGAAAAAGGCATATACATAATCATTTAATAATAACTTAGTCCAGCACAAAACTTATCACCTTACATGTGCAGGTTGGGAGCTCGGTACACGTTCCAGGAGCAGACATAGCACTTGAGAGCATTCACAACATTAAGGAAGCGATTCCTGAGATATGGGAAGGCAAACATCAGCATGATGCAACTCTTCTTAGTGCTGTTGAAACAGTGGTTCTGGCTTGAATCCACACGATATACCTCCTTGTTGTATTTTAGCATATTCTGAATGAAGATAAGGGGATATGATTTATGTATATCACGATTATAAATAACAATGGTGCCTAACTGCTTTCCATTCTCTCCGGTTCTTATTTCATGACTGCAATTATGACTGAGCCTTCTGTGGAAGAGATTACAATTTGATTTCCAACATGGACTAACAAATTTCAAACATAAAATTAAAACAATGGAGCTCTGTACTTAGCGCTAAACTTAAAAGCATATGATTCAATCACGTTTGTGAACTTGACAAAGACAATCATAAGTTAATGCGCTAAAAGTTTGTTTCTTGAGTATGACTACTGGTTCCATAGCATACCTGTTTTCATTGGTGAAACAAATGTTGTAACTAGTGGTAATCAGAATAGGGAACATAGAAGTAAAAGGACAAAAATATATAACCTATATACAAGTCAAAGCAAGAAAATCAAAAGCAAGTTTCAGTATTAATATTTCTTCCCAGTTTTATTCTCTATAAACGGCTATATGTTTTTGTTAATTTACTCAATTGTCATAGACATTTAAACATGAAATAAATATTTCAAACCAGATAATAAATAGAGAAGTATCATGATAGTTCAGATTACAAAATGGGCCAAAAGAAAAAGAAAATAATGGAACCTGGACAAACAAAGACTGAAAAAATGTAACAATTATAATAGAACAAATTGCGTCAGCAGTCAATTACACCTTTTGCAGATCAGTGTTTGTTACATGCATCCAAAAGCATTATTCAGCTGACTAATATGAAGAAACTTCTGTAGAGAATCGATGTCGTTGTTTGGCTCAGAAGCATGCTTCTATTCAGTTCCTGTTCTCTCTCGTAGTGCACCACCAAGACAAAAAAGGGGAATCACTCTCTCAGAGGTTGAAGGGGTCGCACAAAGGGTGAGAGCACAAAGCTCACAGGAGCACAAAGCTCAGAGAGAGAGAGGGGAATCGCACAAATCAGAGGAGAGCACAAAGCTCAAATTTCTTCTCACCGCCGTCGCTCCTCCTGCTCTCTCCCCGAGCTACTACCATCTCCTTGACTTAAATAGCGAAGGGGGCAGCCGACATAGAGAGAAAGCTAAGGATACGAATGGTAGGAGCCGACCTACAGGGATCAGAGATGGGACTCGCAGCGGCAGCCGACCAGACATAGGTATGAGAAAGGGGGTGAGTACCATCAGGTAGGAGGTGAAACATTTAGGTATAAGTTGAAACAAATATCAAGGAGAACTGGGCCTGGTAGCAAATGGGCCAGCAACAAAAGCTGTTGGGCCAACTAAAATAGCAGCAATCTCCACCTTTGGCCTAAGGTAGTGCACAGAGAAAAAACACGGAACTGCAGGACTCATCATCGCCAAACCATTACTTGTATGATCACAAAGAAGATACAAGCAATGAGAGAGAATACACAAAGTAAACTCAGATCACAAAGATCGGGGTAAAATCACCAAGCATACTAAGTCCACAAAGGACCGAACTCTACCAAACGGTCATCGAGTTCAAAGGAAAAAAATCACAAAGCTACTAACAAGCACAAAGCAAGTTAATAGGCCACAAAGGCAACACACAAAGCAAAGAAAAAAGTACCCAAAGTCAAAATTCAAGATTCTTTGACACGAGATAAATTTTTCAGCAGGCAAACACTTAGTACCCATGTCAGCAGGATTAAATTATGAGGGAATTTTCTCTAACTTCACAATACCATTTTTAACTATATCCCGAATATAATAAAATCTAACATTAATATGTTTAGTTCTATCATGAAAAACAGAATTTTTGCAAAGTTAAATAGCAGATTGACTATCAGAAAATACAACCATACTTTTATCAAGAAAATCAATTTCAGATATAAGGCCCCTAACCCAAATAGCTTCTTTAAAAGCTTCAGTGGTAGCAATATACTCAGATTCAGTAGTAGATAAAGCAACAATGGGTTGTAGTTGAGATTTCTAACTTATGCAAGAGCCACACAAAGTAAACACATAGGAAGTAGTAGATTTTCTATTATCTCTATCATTTGCATAATTGGAATCTACATAGCCAACAAGTTTAACACCTTCAGAACACTTAGAGAAGGTTGACCCTACATCCATAGAGGATTTCAAATATCTTAAAAGCCACTTCAAGACATTCCAATGAGGCATATCAGTGTTTGACATGTATCTACTCAAACAACAAACCGCATATGCAATGTCAGGCCTAGTACTAACCATGAGATACATGATCGATCCTATAGTATTCGAATATGGCACCTTCTTCATATCATTTATTTCAGTTTTAATCTTGGGGGACTGATCCTTACTTAACACAAAATGGGAAGCAAGAGGCACATTCACAGATTTGGCATCAGACATAGAGAATTTACTCAAAAAAATTTTAACATATGAACTTTGGTTTAAAACTAGAGTAGATTTGTTTTTGTTCCTAATAATATTCATGCATGGGATTCTTTTAGCATCACCTAAGTCTTTCATGTTAAATTTTCACAAAGACATTTTTGAACATGCTCAATAGACTTCAAACAAGAACTAACAATCAACATGTCATTCGCATAAATTACAAGAAATACAGACACAGAGTCTATATTCTTATAATACAAGCAATGATCAATAGAACTCCTTTTAAACTTTAAAGATTACATGCATTTATCAAATCTAATATTTCATTGCCTAGGTGATTGTTTTAAACCATACAAAGCCTTTTTTAACAAACACACATGATCAGATAATTTAGGGTCCATAAAGTCCTTAGGTTGGTGTATATAAATATTTTTATCAAGATTACCATGCAAGAAAGCAGTAGTTACATCCATTTGTTTTAATTCCCAATTAAAATTAGCAACTAAAGCAAGCATAATTCTAACAGTAGTGAATTTGACAAAAGGAGCAAAACTTTCAGCATAATAAATTCCCTTCTTTTGAGTAAATCTCTTAGCTACTAACCTAGCCTTAAACCTAACACTTTTAGATTCTTGTTTTACCTTAAACAGCCACTTACAGTCCACTACAGAACAACTAGTAGGTTTAGGAACAAGTTTCCATGTTTGGTTAATTCTTAGGGGTTCATTGCACTCAAAGGATTCAAACACATTAAAGGCAAAGTTAGACATATTATAATCAATCAAATTGCAATCTCTATATCTTTCAGGTTTCCTAATGGTTCTTTTATTTCTATCCCTAGTGAGTTGATAATCATTCATGCATGTTATCTATTTCCTGCATATCATGCTCTACCTCATTAGGAATAATCTCATCTTGATTTTTAATAATTATATCATTTAATTTTTCTTCAGGAAGTGATTTGGGTTGATTAATAAAAGGCATTTTCTCCACCTCATTTGGAGCATCATCTTCAGGAATAGGAACATGTAAAGGTAAACAAGGAAATTCATTTTCATTAAAAATAATATCTCTGCTTATCACTACCTTAAACCCCGATTCACTCTTATTCCAAAGCCTATAACCTTTTACCTCTTCAGGGTATCCTAAGAAAACACATTTCTTAGATCTAGGTTCTAACTTATCAATCTTTTGATGCACCTAGCCAACACTCCTGAAAATTCTCAAATTATTTAAATCAAGAGGTTTACCCGTGAACACAAGTTCAGGGCATTTCCCTCCTAAGGGAACAGAAGGAGACCTATTAATCAAATAGGCCGCAGTACAAACAGCTTTTCCCCGGAACTTCTTGCAGAGCCCAGATGTGGCCAACATAGCCCTCACCCTCTCTAAGAGAGTTCTATTCATCCTTTCAGTAACCTCATTCTGCTGCGGTGTGTAGGGAACAGATTTATGCCTTTAATACCCCAAGTAGTGCAGAATTCATTCAATTGTTTGTTACAAAACTCAAGACTATTGTCTGTCCTAAGAGTTTTAATTTTCTTTCCCGTTTGGTTTTCAATCATAATTTTCTAATTTTTAAATTTATCAAAACTTTAGATTTTTGTTTCATGAGTAAAACCCAAACTTTCCTAGAATAATCATCAATTATGAAAAGAAAATATTGGTTCCCTCCATGCGTAGGCACACTAGAGGGACCCCACACATCAGCATGCAAATATCCAAGTACATTAGTGCACTTAGACTGATTTGGAAAGGAAGAAGTATGAAAACTAACCCTATGTTGTTTTCCTAACACACAAGATTCACAGAAAGTGATGGGGGATATTTTATCACTACCAAAGTGACCTCTTTTATGCATAATTTTTAATCATTTATTACTCATGTGACCTAATCTATTATGCCATAAAACAGATTTATCACCTATCACAGAATTAACAGAATCAAGTATTGGTTCAGCATGACAAACATACAAGTTATTTTGTTTTTCAGCAGTAAAAATAACAAGCGACCCTTTCATAATTTTCATAACTCATTTACCCTATTTTCCCTCTAAACCATCATTTTCTAAATATGCACAAGAAATTAAGTTATAACATAAATCAGGAACATGCCTAACATCCTTTAAAGTAAACACAGAACCAGAAGAAAACCTAAGGCATACATCATCAGTTCCTAAAATATTGTATTTTTTTCATTTGCCATTGATACAAGACCATTCTCTATTTTCTTATAGTTTGAAAATAAGTTTTCAACAGGAGTCATATGAAAAGTACAACCAGAGTCTACTAACCAATCTGATTTACATAAAGGATCAGATAACACAGAGTTCAAATATGCATAATCACACAGATTATTATTCATAAAAATTTCACCTATTTTGCCCTCACAAACTGCCATATTAGCATGATCATTTTGTTGATTTTTCTTAGGCTTAGGACAATCTCTAATAAAGTGACTAGTTTCATGACAATTATAGCATTTTTTTTAACTTTAAACCTGGACTTAGGTCTACCCCTTCCATTTTCAAATTTTTTCATACTTGATTCCCCATTACTAGCATTTTTTTGGTTATTAGACCTATTCTGAGGCCTACCCCTCACATGCATAACCTCAACAGAATTTTTATTTCCCCTAAAATATTTTAAATCTAATTCCTTACTCTTAAAACCATTGACCACAATGTCAAGGGTAACCTCATCTCTACCATATTTAATAGCAGATTTTACATCACTATATGAGTCAGGAATAGCATTTAGAAGGGCAATAGGAGTATAGTCGTCTATATGTTTATCACCAGTTAACTTAATATCTGAAATAAGTTTTGTAAAAACATATAGGTTCTCCTCAATGTCCTTAGACATATCCAATCTAAATTTGAAAAAAAATTCAAGCAAAAACATTTTACTGGGCAAAGAGGTTTCAGTATAGAGTTCTTCAAGTTTATCCCAAAGAGTTTTAGTAGATTACAAAATTTCAACTTTTCTAAGCACAGAGTCAGATAAGTTCAAATAAATTGTGGAACAAGTATTTTTGTTCATTTCAGCTCTTTTTCTTCAGTGTCAGAAGTCAAATAGGTCTGACCAACAGCCATAAATGACTTTTGTTGAATTAAAATGCATTTTATTTTTTGTTTTCAAATACTAAAATCAGATTTTTTATTGAACGGAACCATACCATATTGAACCATACCATAATTATTAGCAGCAGACATACTTCACATAGGAAAAATAAGCAAGGGTATCACAGCAACTGGCACGAGCAGAAAACAAAAAACAGGAAATATTTTCCAGCAACTAGATAACTAAAGAGTTGGGTTTTCAATCAATATACTCGAGCGAAACTCTAGGAAGGGGGTTTCGACCTTACCCACACGGCGGTCCGGTGGCGTTGGGAGAGGCGGTCGACTTCGGCAGTGATGGCGTCGAGCAACGCGGTGGAAGCGTCAAGGTGAGACGAGAGTGCCTTAACGTGTTAGGGTTTCAGACAAGAGAGTCGAAACTAAGGTTAGGGTTTCAGACAGAAGATCGACGGTGAGGGCCAGAAACGAGAGGTGACGGGAACAGCGACGACTCAACGAGGCTCTGATACCACTGTAGAGAAACGATGTCGCTGTTTGGCTCAGAAGCCTGCTTCTATTCAGTTCTTGTTCTCTCTTACAGTGCACCACCAAGACACAAAAGGGGAATCACTCTCTCAGAGGTTGAAGGGGTCACACAAAGGGTGAGAGCACAAAGCTCATAGGAGCACAAAGCTCACAGAGAGAGGGGGGGAGCCCACAAATCAGAGGATAGCACAAAGCTCAAATTTCTTCGCACCGCCGTCGCTCCTCCTGCTCTCTCCCCGAGCTACTACTACCATCTTCTTGACTTAAATAGTGAAGGGGGCAGCCAACACGGAGAGAATGCTAAGGATACGAATGGTAGGAGCCGACCTACAGGGATCAGAGATGGGACTCGCAGCGGCAGCCGACCGGACACAGGCATGGGAAAGGGGGTGAGTACCATCAGGTAGGAGGTGAAACATTTAGGTATAGATTGAAACAAATATCAAGGGGAACTAGGCCTGGTAGCAAATGGGCCAGCAACAAAAGCTGTTGGGCCAACTAAAATAGCAACAACTTCATTAAAATTCCATAATTGAAAACTCAAAACCTGTGAGTTGCCAGAATAAAGTGAGGGCTAAAATGTGTAATAATGAATTAAGCACCTTGAGCACAAAGATAGCTAGGACGAGGAAATACAAAAACTGTGAGTAAAGAAACAAAATGGTGAATGGAGAAACTAGAGCAGCTTGTCGACAAGATAAGACCACTTGTTTCTTGAGATTCAAGCTTGCAAGCTACATCCATTCCCTCCAGTGCATGTTCAGATACAACACGATGTTTTTCCAACCATGGGGTCTGTTGCAAGCAATGAATGAGCAATTGAAATTACTCTTCTAAATCTTTCTCCTGGAAATAATAAAGGATCCTACGTTTCTTACAAACCCACGAGGATTCAAATCCCATGAGATGAAAGCAAGAAAGGATAGTTTCTTGTGCTTAATTACTAGCAGATGTTTGGTAACACTGTGGCCACAAGACGACGATTCCTATGATGAAAATGTGGTTGCGGATGTGGGGTCCACCCATATCTGTGATACAAACCCAATGCTCACGTTTGCCATGTTTGCGGTTGCGGATGAAATAGCAGCCCACGAACCGATTGCTGCGCGTTGTGTTTTGATCCGAAGCTATAAATATAAGCTTCTAGGTTTTCGTGAGTTAGAGCAAGGCAGGGAGTTCGTGGAAACCCAAGTCGGCTGTGTTTCTTTTTGCAGCGTGTAATTACAACGGCTTTTGTTTTTTGTTTTGAGCAGCCCCCTTTATTGAGGGGTTTGTGCATCTTTTTGTAGAGAGAGATTGTGTGAGAGGTTTGAGAGTTTGTGTGAGGGTTTAGATTGAGTGATTATAAACCCTAGTTGTATTCTCTCCCTCTAGTAGTAGATCTCCCCCTCCTTGCCCCGTGGACGTAGACTATTTACCGAACCACGTAAAAATAGTTTGTCTTGTTTTTGTGATTTGTAATAGCTTATTTAGGTTCTCTCGACAAGTTAGTCCTAGAACTGATGAGAGGAAGAGCTGATATCTCACTTAGTTGAGATATTTTGCTTAAGGTTCATGTTTCCTTTGTGAAATAGGATTTCCTATTGTAATCTGACTCTCTTGTTGTGCTGCCGAAGTGCTGTCGAAATTTTTCCTGCGTGTAACAAGTGGTATCAGAGCCCAGATTTTAGATCTAGGGTTTTGGAGTTTGTTGGAGGAAAATTCTTGTGTGAAGCTTGGTTCTTGGAGTTCTAGGGTTGTCGTTGGAGATTTTGTGTGGATAGGAGATCTATTTGGAATCCGATGTAGGGTTCAGTTGGATGGTTCCTAATTTTTATCAAATTTGTTCTTTTTCTACAATTTGGAGTTAGTTTGTAATGGGAGAAAAAGGTGAAAGCAGCAAGTCGATAGCGAGTACAATACAAGTTGGTTTTCAGAACACTAAGATTAGTGTGGTGAATTATGACGGCAAAATCAACATTGGTTTGTGGATGAGCGACGTACAGGATGCGTTGAATGCTTAGAATTTGGAAGAGACCATCGTGGTCCACGAGAAGCCACCTAAATATGAAGAGGCGATATGGGAGAAGATGAATAGGAACGCGTGTGGGGTGATCAGGTCCTGTTTTGAACATAAACTAAAATATGATGTGATTGGGGTGACGTATGTAATGAAGATGTGGGAAATTCTCAACAACAAGTATCTCACGAAGAGTGTTGAGAACAGGTTGCACTTGCTGTGAAGACTCTTCAGATTTCACATGTCCTGAGGCACCTCGCTAGCGGCTCATGTGAACAACTACACTAAATTATTGTCGGACTTAGCAAATGTTGATGAGAAGATATCAGATGAATACAAGGCTATTATCTTATTAGGCTCCTTACCGGATGAGGAGTATGATACCTTTGTGCTCACTTTGTTAAATAGGAGATCTTCTATCAGCTATAGTGAAGTGACTAACGTATTGACCAATTACGATTTGAGGAGGAATGACAAGGAGACTTCCCGAGCTAGCACTTCAGGCGAGACCTTGTCGACAAGAGGTAAAAGCCCATATCCGAAAGGTGGTAATAGAGGGATGTCAAAATCAAGAAACCACCACCAATTAGCAAAGAACCAATGTGTATTCTGTAAGGAGTAGGAACATTAGAAGAGAGACTGCCCGAAGCTCAAGGAGAAAGAGAATGACAAGAAAAAGGGCCCAAAGGCCAATAAGGTGAATATTACGAAAGGCGATGATTCCGATAATTCGTGCTTTTCTCTACTTATTACTCTGGGGGTGAACCATGTGGATGCATCAGATTGGATGCTTGATTCCGACGTTACTTATCATGTGACCCCTAGGCGAGACTGGTTTGCATCTTTTGAGAAGCTCGATGCGGGAGTTGTAGTCATGGGAAATGATCAATCCTGTGATATTTTTGGATAGGTACCATGCGGATTAGGATGCACAATGGAGTAGTCCGTGAATTGAAGGAGGTGAGATTCGTTCTTCAGCGGAAGAAGAATCTTATCTCAGTTGGAACTTTGGAGGCGAAGGGATTCAAGGCGACCTTTGAAGACACTGTAGCAAAGGTTACTAAGCGATCTTTGGTGGTGATGAAGGGAGTCCGCAGTCAAAACTTGTATTATCTGAAGGGGAACACCGAAATTGGCCAGGTTGCTTCAGCTATTTTAGAGGCGGACATGAGCAGGCTTTGACATTATAGGTTGGAGCATACAGGAGAGAAGTCACTACAGGCTTTGTACAAGCAGGGGCTATTGAAGGGAGCCAAGAGTGGTAAAGTAGAATTCTGTGAGCACTGTGTTCTTGGCAAGAAAACGAAGGTGATGTTTGGAACTATATTCATAGGACGAGGGGCATCCTGGACTACGTGCACACAGATGTTTGGGGTCCCACCAAGACTACATCACTTGGTGGTCGGCATTGGTTCGTTACGTTCGTTGATGACTATTCTAGGCGATGTTAGGTGTACACCATGGCAAAGAAGAGTGAAGTTCTAGATATATTCGTGGAGTGGAAGAAAAGATTGGAACTGCAGCTGGGAGAAAGATCAAGACGTTATGATCCAACAACGGTGGTGAATATACTTCAGACCCCTTTCTACAGCTATGTCGAGACGAGGGCATAGAGAGGCACTTCACGGTTAGTCATACACCACAGCAAAATAGGGTGGCAGAGAGGTTGAATCGGTCTTTATTGGAGAAGATCCGATGCTTATTGTCACAGTGTGATTTGGAGAAGATCTTTTAGGCTGAGGCACTTACATATGCGCGCTACCTCATTAATAGGCTGCCTTCATCTGCAATTGAGGGGAAGACCTCTATGGAGATGTGGTCGGGAGAGCCAGCACGAGATTATGACCAACTCAAGGTATTCGGGTGCCCTGTATTTTATCATGTGAGAACAGATAAATTGGAACCTCAAGCTAGGAAGACCATATTTGTAGGATTCAAGCATGGTGTCAAGGGATACAAGCTTTAGGATCCAGTTGATAAGACGATTGTGCTGAGTAGGGACGTCACGTTTGATGAGGCTTCTATCTTGAAGCCTCCCAGCTCTCATCAGGTAGAGAGCGATCCGACGGAGGAGATATCGCAGGTGGTGGAGATCGATGCAACTCCACATTATCCAGATGGTACAGTATCCATTAGAGTACCGACTGAGGTGACACCAGGCGAGCACAACAGTGACTCGAAGGATATGGGTACTGATGTGCAGGATCAGGGACCGATGGCTCAGGTTTAGGATTCGATTGCCGTTCGGAGACAAAGGAGAAACATACAGATGCCAGCACGGTATGCTGACATAGTTGCTTATGCACTTCCGGTGGAGAGTATCGATGAGTTGGTGCCTACTACAATCAGAGAGGCCGAGCAGAGTTCGGAGGCTGATTCGTGGTAGGTGGCTATGCAGGAGGAGATGGAATCTCTTCATAAGAACGATACATGGGAGCTTGTTGAGCTTCCAAAGGTGCAGAAGGCAATTGGTTGCAATTGGGTATACACAAAGAAGGAGGGCATTAAGGGCACTCCATTGAGATTCAAAGCTAGGTTGGTTGCGAAGGGCTATGCATAGGAGGAAGGTATTGACTATAATGAGGTTTTCTCTTCGGTGGTGAAGCATTCTTCGATTCGGATTTTGCTAGCTTTGGTGGCACAGTATGGTTTGGAGTTAGACCAGTTGGATGTAAAGACGGTATTTCTTCACGGTGATCTTGATGAAGAAATATATATAACTCAGCCATTGGGATTCCGAGCTGCAGGGAAAGATAAGTTGGTTTACAGGTTGAAGAAATCGCTATACGGTTTGAAGCAGTCTCCTCGACAGTGATATAGGCGATTTGATGGTTTTATGATTGGTCATTCGTACACTTAGAGCCAGTTTGATCCTTGCGTATATTTTCGTAAGTTGAAAAGGAGGTGCGTACATCTATTTGTTACTTTATGTCGATGGCATGTTGGTTGCCTCTATTTCCAGATCTGCTATAGATGAGTTGAAGACACAACCTTCAAATGAGTTTGAGATGAAGGACTTGGGTGAGGCCAAACGTATTTTGGGAATGGAGATCGGTAGAGACAAGAAGAAGGGTAGAATTTGTTTGACACAGATGGCTTATTTGAAGAAAGTACTACAGCGATTTCATGTTAGTATGGATACGAAGCCAGTTAGTGTACCATTGGGAGCCTATTTGAAGCTTTTAGCTGATCTTTCACCAAAGACAGTTGAAGATAGAGAGTTGATGTTGAAGACTCCATATGCAAGCGTGGTTGAGAGCTTGATGTACGCGATGGTATGTACGAGACCAGATTTGTCACAGGCGGTGAGCATGGTTTTGAGATACATGCACGATCCAGGAGTGGGTCATTGGGACGCCGTGAGATGGTTTGAGGTACATTCAAGGTACACTCAACGTTGGTTTAGTTTATGAATGAGACACTACAGGTGGGTAGTTATGCATTGGCTATGTTGATTCAGATTATGTCGGGGATTTACATAAGTGCCGATCTACGACGAGGTATGTGTTTACTTTGACCCATGCGCCGGTGTGTTAGAGATACACCTTACAGTCTACGGTGGCTTTGTCTACTACGGAGGCCGAGTATATGGCAGTTACGGAGGCTACGAAGGAGGCTATTTGGCTTCGAGGACTTTTGGAGGAACTTGATATATCGTAGTGGTCTGTCACTATTTATTGTGATAGCATAAGTGCTATCTATTTGGTGAAGAATCGGGTTTTTCATGCGAGGACGAAATACATTAACATTCGTTATCACTTCATTCAGGATGTTCTTGAAGATGGAGATGTGGAGATTATGAAAGTCCACACGAAGGATAATCCGACGGATATACTCACTAAGATGGTTCTGAGCAACAAGTTTGATCATTATCGAAACTTGTTGCATATTTGTGATTGTTAAGGCCGTTGGCAGCCATTTGGGTGAACTACGTGAGGCTTGATTCCTTGGACAAGAGGATATGTAGGTAGTCATTAATGATGCAGCCAATTTGGTGAGTTGATACTAACATTTGGAGAGTGTTCGCATTCTCGTTTGGGTCTTGACTTGTTGTGGATTGAGTCCGTTGTCGTGAATTGTTTCACTTCGTACTGGACACAACAAGTGGACATTTGGTTGCTTTGGTGTCGGCTTAGTTTTTGGAAAACTTCATCGAGCTGGAGAATTATGGTTGCGGATGTGGGGTCCACCCACATCTGTGATACAAACCTAATGCCCACGTTTGCCATGTTTGCGGTTGCGGATGAAATAGCGGCCCACGAACCGATTGCTGCGCGTTGTGTTTTGATCCGAAGCTATAAATATAAGCTTCTAGGTTTTCGTGAGTTAGAACAAGCCAGGGAGTTCGTGGAAACCCAAGTCGGCTGTGTTTCATTTTGCAGCGTGCAATTGTAGCGGCTTTTGTTTTTGGTTTTGAGCAGCCCCCTTTATTGAGGGGTTTGTGTATCTTTTTGTAGAGAGATTGTGTGAGAGGTTTGAGAGTTTGTGTGAGGGTTTAGATTGAGTGATTGTAAACCATAGTTGTATTCTCTCCCTCTAGTAGTAGATCTCCCCGTCCTTGCCCCGTGGACGTAGGCTATTTACCGAACCACGTAAAAATAGTTTGTCTCGCTTTTGTGATTTGTAATAGCTTATTTAGGTTCCCTCGACAGGTCAGTCCTAGAACTGATAAGAGAAAGAGCTGATATCTCACTTGATTAAGATATTTTGCTTAAGGTTCTTTTTTCCTTGGTAAAACGAGAATTCCTACTGCGACCTGACTTTCTTGTTGTGCTGCCGAAGTGCTGCCGAAATTTCCGCTGCGCGCAATAGAAAACGTTGGTAGCGAACAACACATAGTGAAGAAAAGTTGCATGAGAGGTGTTTCTAGGGTATTTCAGGTTTCAAGGGGGTAAAAGGAATAAGACTTGAGAGATGAAATTGCTATTCTTTTCTTCAAAAGGGATCACAATTTTCTTCTTTTTATTTTTCGAAGTGAAAGGGATGAACTTAGCTCATGAATTTGGTTTTGAACTTTTGATTTATGAACTAAAGGAAGTAGAAAGAAAATATTCAACCACTAAAAAAGAAATAACTTTGTTTTTCCTTTTTTTTCTTTTTTTCCTTTTTTCTTTTTTTTTCCTTTTTTTTGGTAAGACGACTAGCAAGATACTTCATGCACAGCAGTAATACTTTTCCCATCATCTTAATAGGTAAAGTTCAAAACTTGTATTGACGTATCTTCTCTTCTCTTTTCGCAGACTTCTAATGAAGAAGTACTAACTTTTAGTGTGCATATTAAAAATTTACTGCAAGTGGAATCAGGACCGGCATTTTTCATGCTTAAGACCCCACGACCACCCAGGAGTAATTAACTTAGATATACTAACTAGGCTCCGTGTCAACACTAAGAAAATACTAACAATAACATCACTGAGTTTTCATAAGAAACAGAGAATAGTTAACGTTACGAACACGACATGCAGAGCAATTAAGCAGTGGAAAGGGGAGCTTTTCATCCTAAGCTACTTAGGAATTAAAATTCTGCCTTCACATGCGTACAAGGATGACAACTTTATGATAAATTAATAAGTGTAACTATTAGGAGTTTTTGGTCAGAAATTAAGAGATATATGGGTATTGAAGGTCGTTTGGGTTATATCACTAAGATGTCAACAGAGACATACACGAGCCAAAACCATCACTTTGAAGCTAAAAAGTTTGGCTATCACTGCTATTAATAATCTACAACACGGGGTAAATGGCAGAAATTTAGGAATGAATGAGTTTTTGTTCACTCCATCCAAATAATAATTTTTTTTGACAGGTACTGCTCTGGAGGACCAGTGTACTTCTTGCCATTTGTTTGAAAAGGATGAGACATTTTGAGGAGATCAACAGCCAGAAGTTTTATACTCCGGCTTCTGTAGTAAAAATTTGTTTAATTGGAATGTATTGACTAGCTCAAGGGACAAAAATAAAAGGTAAATATGAGATAGCCAAATTTCAAACTTCTTAGCGTGCACAATTCAAAATTTTGACGTTTTTGACCCACTAAGCAACAACTCAGGGGGGTAAAAAGAATATGAATATAAAATTTATAATAAAACATCCTAAACGCATGAGACTGCAGGAAGTTTTCCTCAGTAGGGAAGAAACCCAGATGCACAAGAAAGCAGTAAAGCCATGATCTGTGCAAATGTGCATAAGAGCATAACAGCAAAAGTGTGTAGTGAGGGACAGAAGATACCGAATAGTAATCCAAGGAAATTATAGAACACGTGAGAAATCGTAGATGATGTATAAAGCTATTCTCCCATGCAAAAAGAAAATATGTGTGTTAGGAGCCACCAAATTTCTTACCATTCAAAGATAAACCACTTACAGGCCAAGTTCTCATTGTCAAATCTAGAACCACATATACTCTTTCATCCAGCTCCCTGTCAACAAAATCAATAGTTAGTGATAGAAAATAACATCCCTAATTGCAGTACTTTCTGGAATTCTGAAAGTTTTCATCTTGACAACAAACAGGCTGCTGGAAATTATGGTTAAATCTGGAATGAAACAGAAAAATTTTGATGTGCTGTAATTCTAAACTTTTTTAGTTCACTGTTGTGCTTTTGTGAAACGCTGTGCTTAAAGCAATATTTGGTCTACTCCGGTGTAAAGATTCCAAGGCCAAACTGCTTCCAGGAACAGCAGTACAGTATTCTGGTGTGCACCAACTCAGTACTGTTAAGATCTCCTTGATCTATAAAACCTTTCGGTCAAGGCAAATATCTCCTCAATTTCAGAACCTTTCGGTTTCAGGGCAAGTTCTTACGGGCATAGTTTTTGCAGCAGCAGCACAACAGGAACAATGTCAAGATATCCTCCATCCGACGTTCGTATTTTAAGTTCGCACCAAGAGCTGCCCAAGGAGCGCTATTTATAGACTTCGAAGGCTAGCTCAAGAGTCACCCTTAATTAATGTGGCTATTACAAATCATAATGGCAATTATAATTATAACAACAATCCATTAAATTGATGTAAATATTATTGTAACTATTACATGCAGTAACTCCTGAATATGAGGCAATCAATGAACGCGATACTATAAAAACGAGGGTCACGTCTCAGCAAATCAGACGAACATCGTTTGTAGGAAGAACCTCGTCAAACGGGAGAGCCTTGTCGAATGAGCGAACCTCGTCAAACAGGCAAACTTCGTTGAACGGGCGAACCTCGTCAAACAGGCAAACCTCGTCGAACGAGCGAACCTCGCCAAACAGAGGAGCATCGTTTGATCTTGAGAACGCTAGGATCATACCCTCGTGCGAATGCGTAGCTCGTCCGCATACTGTGAAGCAGCCTACGAGAGAATCTTCGTGGCAGCCAATGTGGTGTCAACTCGCCCCGATGCATCCATACGAAGTGTAAAGTGCGCCTAACAAAGTGTCACTTAGCACCTCAGCCCGATTAACCCTGATCCCTAGCCTTTGACCCATGACCCACGAGCCCACGGTCCACGGACCGTGGACCACAACCTACTAGAACTTATGAGGGATTAATAAAAATAAAATACTTCTCGGTTTGCCTTTGGCAAGCCTCGAACAGAGGACCTTTTGAAATACCAAAATTTTAACTTTCCAATAGGCTACTAAACTTTTATGAAAAGTACTTGTAGTTAATATATATATTTTTTAAAACTCATTTTGGAAAGTGGTTTTGACCAAAAAATCCAACAATCTCCCATAAGTTTTTAAACTAGTGTCGTGTAATAGTATTGTTGTTTCAATCGTTATACATAAGGTAGATGCCGTAAGAACTTGAATCCCCTTTAGACCAACTGAATAAAAGATAGATGTATGGTATTGTAGAAACTTGAACCAGTACAAGTCTAAAATCCTGCTATCACATAAGATCAAACTCATCTGTGGTAGCTTTCACTTTAAACCACACTTGTCTTTGCTTTTGTCTTGCACATTTATGGCCCTGTGCATGTCCTGATTTCTGCTAGGACTCAGGTATCTTTCCATAATACACCATAGGAGACGACCAAATCTCCAACCATGCATAGGTGAGTTCTTTAGGTATGTTTCCTATCAAACATCACGCATCCAAAATGCTTTAAACTCATTAAGGTTTAAGAGTCATCCTTTCTCATGATAGGATTCTAGGTGGGTCCTTTAGATGTATTTTCTATCTAACACCCTACATCCGAAATGCTTTAGACTCATTAAAGTTTAACAGTCAACCCCTTTACATGATAGGATCATCGGTGAGTCCTTTAGACATGTTAACTATCCAACATCCCGCATCCGAAATGCTTTGGACTCATTAAAACTTAACAGCCATCCTCTTTACCATGATAGGATTTTACTTGTAAATTTTACTTGACTTTTAAACCAATCATCTTGTCATTAGTAACATAAGCTTTAAACTAATAACTTGATATATATGATAAGTATTTGTAAGACTCGCCAAACTTTATAAATCTTACTCGACTTTTGAACCAATCATCTTATCATTAGTAGCGTAAGCTTTGAACAAATAACTTGATGTAAATGGTAAGTATTTGTAAGACTCATAAAATTTTAAGACCTATTCCAGCAGACGTCCTTTCGACTATGTTATTTTTCAAACCTTTAGTCAAAGGATCAGCCACATTCTCTAAAGACTAGACGTCAATCACAGAGATGACTCCTTAGTAAATAAGTTCTCTCAAATAGCCATGTTTTAGACGAATGGTCTGCTTCTTTCCATTAAATAACGAGTTCGTTGTCACAGCACTCGTCGCCTGATTATCACAATAGATAGTAACCGTGCCTTGTAATTCTGTCAATGGAAGGTCTTGGAGAATACAACTGAGCCACTCAGCTTCATCTCCTGCATCACAGAGTGCGAAGAACTTAGATTTCATAGATGACTGTGCAATCATAGTTTGCTTCTTAGATTTTCACAAGATGACAGCTCCACCCATGGTGAAGACAAAACCTCCGGTAGATCTGTATTCATCTGGTTCTGAGCACCAGCTCGCATCTAAATAACCTTTGATTACAGCCGAATATCCGGTGTATAATAAGCCCAGACCTATAGTTACTTTTAAATATCTCATCAATCTATAGAAAGCATCCCAAAGAAGCTTTTCAGGATAACTTGTGAACCTACTAAGTATTCCTACAGCGAATACTATGTCTGGTCTCGTGCAGTTCATCACGTACATAAGACTCCCTATGATCTTTGAGTACTTTAGCTGCTCTACTAGTTTTTTAGTGTTCGGTTGAAGCTTCTTATTGTAATCATACGGTACTGATAGTTCTGGCAGGTCATAATAGCCATACTTTCTTAGCATGCTCTCAACATAATGAGATTGTGACAATCCAATACCCTCTTCGGAGTATATGATTTTGATTTCGAGAATCACTTTCGCAGTTCTAAGGTCCTTCATACCGAACTGTGCTGATAAAAATTTCTTGATAGATGTTACTATCTCCAAATCACTCTTGATGATGAGCATATCATCTACATAGAGGCAAATAACAATCACCTTTCCTTTAACAACCTTGATGTATAGGCACTTATCAGACTCATTGACTTGATACTCATTGTTGCAAACAACCCCATCGAACTTCTCATGCCAGAGTTTTGGTGTCTACTTAAGTCGAAATAGAGACTTAATAAGTTTATACACTTTACCAGCTGGAGCATCAAGTGCTTCTGGTTTTTCCATGTAGATCTCTTCCATGAGGTCTCCATTGAGAAATACAGTCTTCACATCCATCTGATGTATGATGAACCTTTTTATCTTTGCCCATGCGATAATCACTCTGATGGTAGTGATCCTGCAAACTAGTGCATAGATATCAAAGAAATCTATTCATTTTCTTTGAGAGAATCCTTTCGCCACCAGCCTTGATTTGTACTTCTCAATAGTACCATCAGGACAAAGCTTCTTCTTGAAGATCCACTTGCAACTTATAGACCTAGAACCTTCAGGTACATCTACCAGCTCCCATGTGTAATTTTGGATCAATGAATACATCTCATCATCTATAGATTCTTTTCACAGGAGAGCGTCTGTTGACTGTATTGCTTCTTGGTAAGTGTGTAGGTCTCCTTCTACATTACAGGTAATGAAGTCATCTCCAAAATATTTCTGTCTCCTGACACGTTTGGAAGGTGGTTCAGTACCTCCTTCATCATTGATATTTTCAGTCTCTCGTGAAACTGGCTTCTCTGGTGCATCTGACGTACTAGCATTTTCTACTATATCTTTGAGCAATAAGCCTTTATCTTTGATAAACTTATCCTCAAAGAATTCTACATCCCGAGCTTCAATGATGAAGTTGGTTCTAAGGTCCAGGAACCTGCAACCATCGCTATCTTCAGCAAAGCCAAGAAACATGCATCTGTTTATCTTTGGTCTGAGCTTAGGCTTTTTGATATCTGGAACTCAAATATATACAAGACACCCCACACTTTGAGATTATCCAAATGATCTGGATATCCCAATCATAACTGATGAGGAGTATTATCAATTTTGGAATAGGGTACTCTGTTCAGAATCCAGTTTACCATCAGTAAAGCCTCTCCCTAATAGTAGATAGGTAGACCAGATGTGATTAGCATGAAATTCATCATTTTGGTCAATATGCGATTCTTCCTTTCTATAATTCCATTAGAGTGCGAAGAATATGGAGCCGTAGTTTCAGCAATAATTCCATGCTCCTTGAAGTATGCTTCCGACTCCTTAGATCGATACTCTTCTCCTTTGTCGCTCCCGAGTCTTTTTACCTAAAGTCCAAGCTGCTTCTCTACACGAGTCCAAAACTCAATAAACTTGCTGAATGTTTCATCTTTAGATTTTAGCAGGTAGACATGACAAAAGCGAGAATGATCATCAATGAAGGTGATGAAGTACTTCATATCGCCTCGAGTGACAAAGCTCTTGAAATCACAAATGTCTGAGTGAATGAGATACAATAGATTAATGCTCCTTGTGATACTTGGAAAGGGCTTCCTCGTCAACTTTGCTTGCGCGTAGACTTCACACTTCTCAGGTTTGTTACTCCATATTTTGGAAATAATTCTAACTTCTCCATGCTAGACAGCTTTCTATAATTTATATGTCCTAGCATGTTGTGTCATAATATAGAAGAGTAAGCAGAAGAGGATACTTCATTTATAACTGAGTTGGGTATAATAGTACTGATCTTATACATGCCATTAGCACGATATGCATTATCAAAATATATTTTCTTAAATGATAACACAGCCTTTCCTCCTTGAAAATCCAACCTTATACCTGCATCACACAGCAGGCTTCAAGAAACTAAGTTTTTGGCAATTGAGGGAACATATTTTACATCTTTTAATGTGAGAGTCTTTCCTGAAGAGAGAGTCAGCACCACAGTCCCAGTTCTAAGAATAAAAACTATAGAACTATCAGCCATTGATATGTTCTCTTTGGTAGTAATATAGAAAGAGAACAAATCTCTATTGAAGCAGACATAACAAGTAGCACTTGTATCTAACCACCAACCAGAGATGTTATTGGGAGTTGTCACTTGAAAGAGCATAGCCACACAATTGTCAAGTTGATTAACATTGTGTATTGTTCCCTTCTTTGGTGTTTTACAGTCCTTGGAAAAATGTCATTGCTTCCTACAGTTGAAGCATTTGCCGCTCTTCTTAAAATCTTTCTTTTGAACATTTAGATTCTTCGGGTGGTTCTTCTTTTTGTTAAATGGCTTCTTCTTAGAAGAAGAATAATAATTAGTACTCTTTTCAGAGTTAGCAGTCATCATGTTAGCAGACGCCTTCTGCTTAGCAAGAAACTCATCCTTCGTATGAGTCTGAATCTCGTCCTCGATCCGAATGAACCTCTTCAAATCAAACAGACTCACCTGTCTTTTCCTTCTTCGAATGTCTGTGGAGAATGACATCCAAGATGGAGGAAGTTTGTTGACAATTGTACCAGAAATAAAGGTTTGACAAAGATTGATTTTTTCATCCTTCAGTTTCATAACAAGCTTTTCAAGCTCTTTGATTTGAGGCAAAACCTCAGTGTCATCTTTGAATTTGAAGTCTAGAAACTTGTCAATGAGGTGAGACTTGGACAGTTTCTCCTCATACTTGTATTGGTCCTACAGAGCATTCCATATTTTCTTTGCCCAGGCTTGTTGATGTAAGCATCTACCTGATGATTGGCCAGAAAGTTAAGGAGATAACTCATGTAGAAATGGTCATCTTTAGCCTAAGAGGCTTTAGACTCAGAATCTTCTTCAAAGTCGGGTTTCTCCTCAGAAACCACATAGTAGATTTTCAGAAGTTGCATCCCGAAGATCACTTTCCAACGTCATGCGTTAAAGTTGGATCCGTCAAAGTTTTCTAACTTGAGACAGTCCACTCCAAGAGTCCTAACGGGATCCATAAAAGATCAGAAATATTTTTTTTAAGGTTGTTGGAAATTATGGTTAAATCTGGAATGAAACAGAGAAATTTTGATGTACTATAATTTTAAACTTTTCAGTTCACTACTGTACACTTGTGAAACGCTGTGCTTAAAGCAATATTTGACCTACTCCGGTACAAGAATCCCAAGGCCAAACTGCTTCCAGGAACAGTAGTACAGTACTCTGCTGTGCACCAACCTAGTATTGATAAGATTTCCTCGATCTATAAAACCTTTCGGTCAAGGCAAATATCTCCTCGATCTCAGAACATTTCGGTTCAAAACCTTTCGGTTTCAAGGCAAGTTTCTGCGGGCATAGTTTCTGCAGCAGTAGCACAGCAGCAACAACGTCAAGATATCCTCGAACCGACGTCTGTATTTCAAGTTCGCACCAAGAGCTACCCAAGGGAAGTTATTTATAGGCCTCTAAGGCCAGCTCAAGAGTCACCCTCAATTAATGTGGCTGTTACAAATCATAATGGCAATTATGATTATAACAACAATCCATTAAATTTATATAAATGCTGTTATAATTGCTGCATGCAGTAACTCCTAAATACGAGACAATCAATGGATGAGTTACTACGAAACACGAGGGTCACGTCTCAGCAAATCAGACGAGCATCGTCTGTAGGACGAACCTCGTCGAACGGGCGAACCTCGTCAAACAGACGAACATCGTCGAACGAGCGAACCTCATTAAACAGGCGAACCTCGTCGAATGAGCGAACCTCGTCAAACAGAGGAGCACGTCTGATCTCGAGAACGTTATGGTCATGGTCATACCCTCGTGCGAATGTGTAGCTCGTTCGCATGTTGCGAGACATCCTTCGTGGTAGCTAATGTGGCGCCACCTCGCCCCGATGCATCCGTACGAAGTGCGCCTAACAAAGCGCCTCCGCCCGATTAGCCCTGATCCCCAGCCCATTGGCCCACGAGCCCACGAACCCACGATCCACTAGAACTTATGAGAGATTAATTAAAATAAAACATTTCTTGGCTTGCCGTTGGCAAGCCTCGAACAAAGGACCTTTTGAAACACCAAAACTTTAACTTTCCACTAGGCTACTAAGCTTTTATGAAAAATACTTGTAGTTAATATATATATATATATATATATATATATAGTTTGAAAACTCATTTTGGAAAGCAGTTTTGATCAAAAAATCCACCACATGCTACATTGAGCAAATACTTTTTCTTCTTTTTAGCGGATGAACGACGTGAATAGACCCGGCCTTTCCTCTGTAGGTAAGTAAATTAGTAGTGACCCTCAACATTTTGGTTGTTTTGAACTTGTGATCTCAACATATCAAGTAAGCAACTCTACAAGTATTCAGGGCCATTTCTTTCTGCCAACGAAGGCAAGTCTTTAATGATATCATCAAGATCTTAGTCAAAAGTACAACTAGGCAGTGTTTCCCTGTCAGTTTTAAGAGTTGTTTGTGTTCCTTAAGATGTTAACAAACTCATCATGTCTCCTTTAGACAAAAACCAAAACAAAAATAATTGGATGCCCAGGAAAAAAAAACAATGAATGCATGTACATAGTCCTTATAACTGTAAGACGACGAAATCATGAAATCGCTAATAATGTGGTGGAAGGAGCATCCCTCGTAGCACCTGCCTCTCCTGCAGAAGACCAACAATTCGTTTGCTTCTCCATTTTAAAGACCTTCAATGCAAAAATTTGGATGCTTACCAGTGCACAATGCACGAAAATTCTCGAATCTGGACAATCGAAAAGGACCGATATGCCTCCAAAGAGGACCATCAGAATCCTGCCTGCGGGCTCTCCCCAGTTCCAACATCAAAGAAGCGCTCCTCATTTCCGCTTGCAATTTAAGTACAGAAAGTATACATCAAAAAATTAAAATAAATATAAAAAGTTAACTGATTACAACTAAGACATCCATCTTTTTAGATGGTGAGGCATCAAAACTGAAATCTCATAATAACTGAGAAAATTTTACCCCATAGGTTATCTCAAATACATCAAAATAATACAAATATTGGTCCCACGAATCAAGTACGATGCCCGCATGGTGTCATTCGGGTATTTCACCGCCCCTTCTGATGAAATTTGTGGTCCCTTAAATCATTGGAATTGCTAGTAGTCTCCCGGTTCATTTAAGTTGTTTCAAACTAGTCCATCTGTTAGTTCTTACTATACAATTTCTTAAACCCTTGGCGGGTAAAAGCATCAAACTCACATGGTAGGTTACCATTTTACCCTCAATCTTTCATCCCCAAACAGTAATTAACATACAAGCGCATTTGGGTTTGAATGTAAACTTTTACAAAATTATAATAATTAAAATACGAGTCAAAAAAAGTCAAAAGTTTAACCAAAAAGTAATTTGAATGCTTACATAATTGAGGGGACTAAGCAGTAATATCAATGCTTTGATCTGATTTAAAAATATGAAAGATTTCAGGGACCCGTATGAAAAAACCTAGAGATATTGGATGCTTAACCCCCCCCCCCCGCCCCCCCTCTCTCTCTCTCTCTCTCTGTAATTGGCCACAACCGACCAAACAATTCCATGGCTTCTGTATTGAGATAAATATTAGATTTGATTGTGATTGACACACATTCCTTGTAATTAACCCTTTTATTGTTGTATTTACCGTATAGGGCTAAGTTGTACATCTACATGTAGAACCTTTGTAAGTCAAATTCATTTAATGGGATAATTATCAAATTCCAATTTGGTATCAAAGCAAACAACTCTCTCCTTTTTTCCTTGGTTGTGAGCCCTAGATCAGCAGCCTACACCCGCCCTACGACGCCCAAAGGCTTTCCCTTTGACGCCCTAATCCTCCTCCACTGCAACTATGACCCTCTTCCTCCTATTGTTCAGAATGCTCATCGCTACCTCACCATCAAGCTTACCCCCACACAACTACCTCTATTGGCATACCCTGCTCACCCCACACCTTACTAGCCAGAAGCTCATAGGATTCGATGATGGATCACGCCTTCCCCTCCACCCCTGATGACTTCTGCGAACTCTTCCACCCTGCAAGTTAATCCTGATTTTCTTCTCTGGGAACAAACCGATCAACATGTTATCATGATTTCCCTCTCTTCCTTGATTGGGGAGGTTTTCACTGTGATTGTTGGGAAAAATATATTTACGGTCATCTAGGCTACCTTAGAACAAGTGTATGCCTTTGCTTCTCAAATCCGGATCTTGACTCTTCATGATGAACTTTATGAACATCGACAGAAAGATGAATCTATCACGACCTATCTCCATCGTGCTAAGAAGATCGCGGACTCTCATGCCTCCATCGGTCGTTCTCTTACGACCGAGCTACTCAATATGCACATCTTCAAGGGACTTCGTTCCGAGTTTGGCGATCTCAAGACCTCTCTCGCCACTCGCAAAGAACCGGTATTGTTTAAATATCTTAATTCCCTTCTCCTCTAGTTCGGTTGATTATTTTTATAATGACTGTCAATTAGGGAAATCGTCGAAGTTTTCTCTTTCTTTGTCTCGATATACTAGTAGTTCGGTTTTGGAGTTTTTAGCGATGTTTGGGGGCCTGACCCTACTTTATCTACTGATGGTCATAAATACTTTATTATTTTTGTTGATGACTTCTAGAAGTATATATGGTTTTATCCTCTTTATAAAAATTGTAATGTGTTTGGTATTTTTCCCAAATTTGTTTCTATGGTTGAACGTTAGTTTGGTACTAAATAAAATCGGTTCAAACTGATTGGGGGGTGAATTTTACAAACTCACAGACTATTTTTCTCAATTAGGTATCGTGCATTGCATTTCTTGTCCTCATACCCATGAACAAAATGGAATGGTTGAGCGTTGCAACCGTCACATTGTTGAGACTAACCTTTCCCTTTTGTCTCATTCATGTGTTCCGCACAAATTTTGGCACTTTGCCTTTTGATAGCACGATTTACTTAATTAATTGTATGCCCTCAAAAGTCTCTCTTTCAAAATCTCCTATTGAGTGCATTTTCGAAAAAAATCCAGATTATTTATTTCTCAAAGTTTTTTGGTGTCTTTGCTTTCCTTACATTAGACCCTATAATCCTCATAAAATGGAATTTTGGTCATCCTCGTGCATTTTTCTTACTTATAGTCCTAATCACCATGGTTATTGATGTCCTGACCCTAGTATGGAAAATTTGTATATCATAAGGCATGTGAGATATGATGAGCACACCTTTCTGTTCTGTTGTCCCGCATCCGAACCTTTCCCTCCTGAACACACTATATTGCTCGGCCTTTGTCCCACATGGACTATTCCAATCTAGTCCACTGGCCTGCTCTTAGGTAGCGTCACTGGGCCAGGAAGCCTAGTGCCCGGCCCTGCCCCAGCACAAGCAAGTCGCGGGACTGAACTCCGCCCGGACTGCGGGCCTGTTGGAGATTCAGCCTTGCTGCCATCCTTCTCGACCCAACAGTCTGAGGACCCTTCCTCTCCGTCCTTGACCTCCCATTGTCAAATAGCTTTGAACTCATGTCTCCTATCCCAATACGAGTCACCTCTCCCATTCCCCACACCCCACAGACTAAATCTCACCTCATGCAACTCCGCCCAAATCCGAAACCTAAAGTCCTTTTCTCTCCATTGACCTCCCTTAGCACGGTGTCCCCCGCTAGTAATGATGACGAACCAACGTCCTTTGCTATCTAATAAGTGTGCTCAATGGTGTAGGGCTATGGCTGACGAGTTTGAGGCCCTTCTTCGGAATGACACTTGGACTCTAGTCTCGTTTATGGATTCTACGAATGTTGTAGGTTACAGGTGGGTCTATAAGATCAAATGGAAGGTCGACGGCTCCATTGAACACTATAAGATGTGCCTAGTTGCAAAGGGGTTCCATCAACAACCGGGTCTTGACTTCAAGGAGACGTTTAGTTCGGTGGTCAAGTCGATGACCTTCCAGGCTGTTCTTTCTCTTGTCGTCTCCCAGGTTTGGCTACTTCACCAACTAAACGTTCAGAATGCCTTCCTCCATAGGTCTCTTACTAAGACTGTCAACATGTCTCAACCTCCATGGTTTGTTGATCCATCTCGATCCGATCATGTCTGTCATCTTCACCGGTCTATTTACGGCCTGACACAAGCCCCTCAAGTTTGGTTCCATCATTTGTCACAGACTTTGGTGGAAAATGGATTTGTTAGTGATGGGGCATAAAAGTATACCTCTAGAGTTGTAAGTGCACAATCAATCAATGTATAGTATAAAAAGTTATCGATCTCACGAGGAAGGTGTTTCCAGGAGAAAATCATAATCGGTATTTATTTTGTGTGTGTGCGTGTGTGTGTGTGTGTGTGTGTGTGTGTGTGTGTGTGTGTGTGTGTGTTTGTGACAATTAGGAGTGATGAAAGTGATTATAGAGAGATAGAGAGAGTGAGAGTTATTATATGTAAATAAAAACAAAACCAGATTGAGAGTGAAGAGATAAAGAGTGAATGTGATAAAGAGTGAATATAAACAAAACTAACAAAAAGGAAGAAAGAATGATGAAAGAAATAAAATCAAGAAACAAATGAGGGAAAAATCAAGAATAAAGAGGAAAATAAAGAAAGTAAAAGATGGAGGATTCAATTAGAGATATGAGAAATTTAGAATTGAATCAACTAGCTAGTTTCATGCAATTTCTAGAGTTCCCACAAGTATTAATTTAACATCTTTAAAAAAGGACAATTCCCTAGAGGGTTCTAGCCTCAAGGCGAATTAAAGAAAAAGAAAATAAACAAAAATAAAAACTAATCCCGAGAGGGTTCTAGCCTCAAGACGAATAGTGTAAGAAAGAAAAATTCCCCAAGGACCCAAAATATAGGACCAACAGTGGGAACAGGTGAGATGTCCCCCTCCTATTACATAATAAACTGGCCATCATTATTGATGGCTAGCTCATTATACAATAGGAGGAGGACACCTCACATGCCCCTCCTATTGGTCTCATATTTTGGGTCCCTGTAGCAAAGCTCGTGTAAAAAAATAAAATTTAAACTACAAAATAAATTATAAGAAATAAATATAAGAATTTAAAACAAGAAAGTAAAGATATGAAAGTAAATCTACTCTATTATTTATGAAAGTAAATCTAAGGCAAGAGCGTTATAGCCTCTTGGTTATTTAAACAAGAAAAGAAATCAAAAGATAAATTTATTAACAAAAATAAATTTTACATCCCAAGAGGGTTCTAGCCTCAATGTGATAGCAAACATTCATCTTGATCGTTATCTTCATCTCACCTTCATCTTCATAATCAAACAAAGAGAAGAAAAGAAAATTTTGAAGATCTAAAAATATTTCTTTATTAATTGTAATAAAAAGTTATAATTTGGAAGGTCTTCTCAATCAAGAGTAACCCTCCTCTCCAAAAGGAGTTTTTAAAAATTATTTCACGCCCTAACCCCTCACTCTCTACCCATATTTATAGCCTTCAGCAGTGAATGAGAGCCCTTGGATTAAACTTAATCCCCAAATTCATCAATTTTAGCCTTTAAATTGTAACTGCACATTTGGTATCGATAATGGTACTGATACCACTATCAATGCAGGTATCGATACCAGTATCGATACTTGTATCAAAAATCTAACTTGATAGATGGCTTCATCCTGTCGAGATAGGCAGTTTTTATATATTATATGTTAAATTTTACCTTCCGGATTGAGAGATATCGTTGTTTCTTTACGGCCAACCATCTTGAATATGATTTCTTTTCATATTGGATTTTTATTTTCTCTGGCTTCTATAAGCTTCTTGGCTTGATCCTAGGCTCCAATAAAAGGTTACAAAATAAGAAAGTTAGAGTTTTTTGGGCTTTTATTTATTATTTCATTATTAACCTACAAATTAAGATAAAAACAAACATTAGTAATATATTTATTCATGTAAACTAGATAATGAGTGTATAAAATTATAATAAAAATGTGATTATCAGTTGGCTTGAAGACCATCTCCTCTCTCTTCATATATGCCCATGGTACAACTAAGCTATTTATTTTAGTTTTTGTTGATGATACTATTGTCAGGGGTAACAGCTCGGACCATATTGTTCGTGTCATGTCCACTCTCTACGGAGTTCTCGCCCAAGGACTTGGGTTCTCCTCATTACTTTCTTGGTATTATGGTCGTTCCCCATGGCTCCAGTCTCTTTCTGTCCCAACAGTGTTACATCCTTGATATTCTTCGACGAGCAGATCTTTTTGATGCTAAACCAGTGTCCACTCCTCTGTCTCCTTCCATGGTGCTCTCTAAGGGATCTAGCTCACTCTTCTCGAATCCTACCAAGTATCATCAGGTTATTGATGCCCTTCAGTATGTCATGCTCACTCGTCCTGATCTTGCCTTTACTGACAACAAGGTCTGCCAATTCATGCACCAGCCTACTGATGAGCACTGGATGGCCATCAAACGGATCCTCCAGTACCTTCATAGCACCTCCTCCCATAGGCTATTCATCCGTCGGGACTATCCATTTTTGCTTGAGGCCTATTATGACTCTGATTGCGCGAGATGTCTAGATGATCGTCGCTCCACCTATGGTTTTGCCATGTTTCTTGGCAACAATCTCATCTCTTGGGCCTCCCGCAAACAGCACACTGTCTCCCGGTCCTCCACTGAGTCTGAATATAAAGCTCTTGCCGACACCGCTATCGAGCTCACATGGATACAATCCCTCTTTCGGAAACTTGGTATCTCTCTCCGCTCCTTTCTAACTCTCTGGCATGATAACCTTGGGGCTACTTATCTGTCGGCCAACCCGGTGTTTCATGCTTGCACTTAACATGTGAAAATTAATTTTCAATTTGTTCAAGAGAAGGTAGCTCGTCATGATTTACAGGTTTAGTTTATCTCCACTCATGACCAGTTGGTCGATATTCTCACTAAGGCGCTTCCTTCTCAGCGTTTCGATTGTTTGTGCTCCAAGCTTCAGGTCGTTTCCCGCCCTTAACTTGTGGTCACTAAGATGCCTCCTTCTCAGCATTTTGATTGTTTGCACTCCAAGCTTAAAGTCGTTTCTCGCTATTAGCTTGCGGGGGAGTATTAAGATAAATATTAGATTTGATCGTGATTGATACACATTCCTTGTAATTTGTCCTTTCCTTATTGTATTTACTATATAGGGCTAGGTTGTACATCTACATATAGAACCTTTATAAATCAAATTTATTTAATAAGATAATTATAAAATTCCAATTTCCTGAATCATATATTGGGGAAAGAGAGCTACGTATTTTAGAGAAGAGCTTTAATTTTGATGCAGAGATAAAATCAGCAGGCTCCAATAAGTCGTTGATGCGTTGAAAGAGAAGGTCACCTCCGTTAAGTTGGGGGTGGAAAAAATAATCAATTTCTATCGTCAATGCTTTCGAGTTTAGTCTCAAGACTCAAATCGGAGAAAAAGGAAACCAAGTCATCGATAGCAAGGAGGAAAGGAGATTAGAAGCTCTAGGTGGTGTTATCCTATGCCTACTGCTATGCACGGTAATTGTGGGGCGTGTGCGTGGTACGGCTTCCACGTTGGGTCGTCGAGGTAATTCCGTGGCCGCCAGGGCTTGCCGGATTAGGTTGGCGGGTTGTCGTGGACAGTACCCCAACCTCTTCTTTTTAATTTCTTTGTTTTATTTCCTTCTTTTAAAAGCCATCAATTATGCTTTGGTCCGTCCAAATTTAGTTTTGCTCATTGGTACCCTAAGTCCGAAAGTTTCGCCTTTTTCAAACTTAATTTTATCCAAGCCACTTTACATCTTTGCCAATGGTATTGATCATTCTGAATGTGAACTAAACATGTCATTTAAAAGACTAACTAGCACTTACCTACCTTATAACTTTTCATACTTTGCACTTACATATCTTTACTTGTTTTTGGCAACACTTATATGTCCTAAAGTTTCTAAAACTTGAATTTTAATACTTTATGCTATGAAGACATAAGAATTTCATCTGAATTTGACACTCGTAAGCTAATTTTAGACTTTCATACACTAGTAGAAAAACGAGCAACCTAGACGGAAATTTTCATCAAGGTTGCTCCATTTCCTATCTAGGTTGGTACAACTAGACAGAATTCCGTTTGGTTTGCTCCGTCTAGTCTGATTCCGTCTAGGTTGGGTCAAATTAGATAGAATTCCGTCTAGGTTGATTAACCTAGACGGAAATCAATCTAGACAGAAGTAGGAAATCCGTCTAGGTTACCAACCTATACGGATTTCCATCTAGGTTGATTATCACAACCTAGATTGAATTACGTCTAGGTTGATTCATCCTAGACGGAATTCCGTCTAGATTGAAATTTTTTTAGCAAAAAAATTATTTACAATTTGTGTTTCCCTGTACAATTATATTAATACATGAATACATCTAATAAATACTGTGTACATGAATACATCCAACCATCCAAATATAATAAAAATTCATAACAATTCTATTTAAAACCAAATATAATCAAATCCAACACAATGCACAAATCCAACCATCCAATCCAAAATATACATCAACCAATTCCGTCTAATATATACATCCAACAACATATATACTAACAATGTACATGAAGAAGATAGGATACACGACATGAATAAATGTAGTGTTATAACAAATAAAACTGTTTATTGCATTAAAAATAAAAAAATCTCATCTATTATCGTCGTTAGCAGTATCTCTATCCCGGTTACGAGAACGGGTGTTGCTCCCTCTAATATCTCCACTCTGAATGTTTAATTGAATAATTATTATGTGGTGTTTGATTACATATTAAATAAAAATAAATTTATAAATATAAGAAAAAATAAGGTACCTGAACGCTACTCTGTCTAGTGCCGGAATTATCGCCAATCAAGCTTATGATCCATATGATACCACTATACGCGCTATAAGGAATCACATCGCCTAAGTATAACATACCCCATGAGATCGTCCATCGAGTTCGCCATCAGCACAACTTTAGTCATTTCATAGTCACCTGAATATGCAGCTCCGGGTCAATCTTATCAATCAAATATGCAGAGATACGTGCGACAAATGGCATAGCCTGGAAACTGCTTGGGGCTGATCTCATTGATGTAGATGGCATGGAGGATGCTGTGAATAATCTCATGCTTATGCCGGGTGAAGCTCCGACACCATGCAGAAGATATCTTCCTCTCCTATTATTAGGGAGAAATAAATATTAAATTTTGCTCTCAAATTTAATAATGGTAAACAAATATAAATAGTATGTAATATCCAAATTGATTTAATTTTTTACCATCCATACCTATTATGACCCATCAGATTCTGTGTGAGAGTGATGTTCTCCTCTGTAGAAAGCATGTGAGGGTCAGGCTCGGTTTGTTCCTCCTCCTGCGAAATGTACACAGATGCAGCCTCCTTGGATGCAGCCTCAAATCCCTCCTAAAGCACAAATCTATAGTTAATTTAAGGTAAAGACCATATTATTTGTGTTCTCGTTTCCTCGTAATGTTAACAACAAAATAGAGTTAATAATACTACTCAAGATATATATAAGTCTCACCACCAACTCGAGATTTGCCTTGATCTTATCTCGATTCTTCTCATCACCCCTGTATCTATCACGAAAAGTATCATACGTCGCTTTTTCCCTCAAGTGTATCGGCATTAATGATTTTTCCTATCATATTATAAATTATGAGATTTCATAATCATACTAAGCATTAAGATCATTTAAAGCTTTAAATGACATATATTGTATCCTGACAATAAATATCCTCCAGATTGGCATAGGAGTGTGAGCCCAAGTGGTGGTCATGCAGCTTCTTTCTTCTACTTTCTGACCCCTTCGTAGATTTATTCTTAAAAAATATCTATAAATATGCAATGAAATAATATCTTAAAATTATAAAGTAATTTTCATGAAATTAACCTTGGCGGCATTGCTGTCCTAATACATGAGGAGAGCCGTGAAATAAATCTTGTCAACTCGGTCATCGAGGTTTAAAAACCTCTGTCAGTACTCCTCATACATGTCATAGGTTTCATATTTGATCTCATGCCTCCATTGTTTGATGATTGCTTCAACCATGACATTAAACACATAATTCTAAGCCCCCTCAAAGTCCTCAAGGCAGAACAGTCCTATAAATTTACATACACATTTAGTAAGGATAATTTAATATTAATTACTAATTATTAATAAATGAAAAGCTAAAGCAATATGCAGCTACCATAAGCTCAGTCCATATTGCCTCGTATGCGGTCCATAGTAGTTCTCGGAAATAAAAATAAGGGTTGATAATGTTTGGTCTACGCACGAGAACCCCAATATATGCATTCAATCAGGTCGACCAAGGACCAATGGGCAAATTAGAATTATTCCATCGAATTATCGCCATAATTCCTCTTAGCGGTTGTTTAGATTCAGGCTTACCTCCGCCACGTCTGTTCTCTACGGGATCTGGCTTAACGCCTACAATAATAACATGATAACATATCATATAATATATAAATATGAAAATTAAAAGTATTTATACAATTTACCATTTGTTATCTCTCTTTCTTTTTGTTGATGTTCGTGAACAAACAGTCGATGGGGGTTGTCCATCGTAGGATGCAGTTTCGATCCTGACAACGCTGAGGAGGAGGGAGAGGATGAATGTTGGGGCTGACTCCTCCTCCGACTTTACGCCCGATTCTGAGTGCGCGGGGTGGGCTGATAACCTGTACATGCAAGAATCGCAGGAGTACGGGGCTACTTTCTCCCGTGGTACCTCCGACGGTCAAGTCAGCTATGGAGCTTGAGTGGGGTTTGGGGGAAGGTCCTCGGGCCATTTAGGTCCTTGGAGCGTACTCTTTTGAGAGATTTCTAGTTCTCTTCTTTTTCTTTTTAACCAAGGTAGGTTCCTTATTTTTATGAAGAAGAAGTAGCCAAGCAATTATCACTTACTTAACCCCCCCCCACCCCACCTTCCATCCCTCCTTTATAGTACTTTGCCTCTGAGAGGTTGAACCTTGGCTTTGACTATGCATAGGAGGTAGCTGAGTGGTGAGCAGTCGAGCTGTTGAGTCATCCTTCTCCTTCCAGATGTCGGGTGATGATTAGAAGGGAGGTCATTCAAGTACAAGAGAGAAATGACTTCTCAATATCCTGGATTTGATAGAAGAGGTAGGGCGTAGGATAGGTCAGCTATTTGGCCGTCTCTCTCTCCAGGTGGCGGCTGGCGATTGGAGGAGAAGTCATTCGTGCACAGGAAAGCATCATGGCAATCTTCTGGGAAATGACTTGTGAGCAGAATAAGCGGCTTGGGCACGAGGTTTGTCAGAATTGAGATCTTGATGGGACTAATCAATACTATTGTGTCGATTGATATCTGAAGTGAACTTGGTTGGCTCTTATCCCTTTAGTCGAGGTGGGTTGATCTGCGAGCCATTATTATGATCTGGCGACCCGATAGTCGAGTGAGCTTTGGGTCGGGTGTATAGTCGAGTCGTCTGCTCGAGGAGTCGTCTTAATTATGAGGGGTGACCGATCCCGCACTTCGAGTTGGTCATGATGACCCTTGATCGAAATATGGCTTGTCTGCTCGTCTGGTCGAGAGACTTATCCTTGGCTAGGCTTTTGAGCCTCTAAGTTGGTTTGGGCCATAGCTCTCTTGGACTTATGCAGACATTCTTCCAACATCCCTATCTTTGGATGGTAAATTACCATAACACTTTTGCTACGAGTGCAACAGCTTTCCTAGTCTCCAACATAGGAAGCATTTCCTCTAACTTTCTTGCAGCACGTGGGTGGTACTTCCTTGAGTCAGCCTTGGACTTATGAGAGTCCGGAGGTAAGGGTAAACTGAGATAGTCATGTGTCTTCGGCCGCAAGTCAGCATGGAATGTATATGATAGATATGCCGGGGTCCAAGAAGCACCTATATAAGAAAGGATAATAATTTTAATTGACCATTATCAATTTTTAAATATTAAATACCTGCGTCGGGGGATGGTTCTGGTGCTACATCAAAGGGGCCGGGTGATGAATAACACGCATCTACAATAAATAAACACTATGAGCTAGATAAGTAAAAATTTATAAAATATATTAAAATATTCAATAATTTTTATACCTACATCCAGAGATGGTAGTGTATCATCAGTACCAGTACCTGGAGTGATACTCCGTAATCGATCACCCTCTGGGCTAAAGAGCCTCTTCGCCCCCTCATCTGTAAATTCAATTATTAACATAGTTAAGAAAAAAGTTGTATACATGCTCATGAGATATGTTATTATGAAATGCATTATTATTTTTATTATGATAAGATGAAAATCAGTAATGTAGTGTAACATATATAGTTCATACATATATCCAGCGTCATATTCTGTGTGTAAGAGAATTCTTGCCAAACGTTATCAGATGACCCAATTGGTTCATTATAATTATCTTTACTTTCTTCAATATTTTTTTCAATGTTATTAGGAAGAACAACAGATCTTGGCTCTTTTTACAAAACCACCCAATCAGACATGACATTCGGATCTTTCATGAAGAAGCACTGACCAGCTTGTTTTGTGAAAATGAATTTCTCATCCGTATATACTTCTCGATGGAGATTGACTAGTGTAAATCCATAATGATCCTTTTGTTTTTTTGCAGGACACCATCGAACCTTGAACATCGTGTAACTACATTGTTTTGGTTTACCAAACCCGTAAATTATCTCAACAATATTTTCTAATTGGCCATAATATAGTATGTTAGCTAGAATTGGGTTCTGATCTCTTATACTTGAAAAACATTATTGAGCAAACAAACTCATGACCCCAATGTTCTGAGTTACCCTCCTATCATCGGTCTCTAGCATTCAAAATTTATATCCATTGACCAAATGCTCATTATAACGTCTCACTTCGTGATAAGGGCGTTGTGCATGGAAAATAATTTCATCTGGTAATGTAGTACCATCAAGAAGTGATTTTTTAACCTAAGCCAAACAATTTGAGAATATTTAAGTGATGTTATATTATAAATGTTTAATAATTAATTGTAAAACACTTACATCAATTCTTAACCAATCAGAAAATTCTTTCTTCTGTCTTTTCTGAATATTATACGCTGCATTCCTACCGGTTGTTTCATTCTTAAGCTTCTTCAGATGTCGCCTATATAAACAATATATAAGTTTGTATTGGTAAATATATGTAAAATGAATATTTCTTATCTATATTAATGACTTTATTTGTTACCTTCGATAGTCTGTGAACATATCAAGATTTCCCAACACATATGCATGAATTTGATCTAAGAGCGATCTCAGATATTTTTCACACTTCCTCTCCTTATTAGGTGGTTGAGATGTGATTTTCTTCTTACGCATGTAACATGATGCAAACACAAAGCATTCGTTAGCCATATATCCTTCAACTATCAAGCCCTCGGGACGAGCTCGGTTGCGAACATTGTGTTTCATGGAGCCCAAGTATCTTAGAATCATAAGAAAAGTTAATTATTAGCACGGTATTTTTAAAAATGCATATACAATTAATAAATGTAAGAAAAAACCATAAATTACCTTTCAATCGGATACATCTAACGATAAGTAATAGGACCGGTGATTCTAGCCTCTCTTGCAAGATGTTGGGTAAGATGGGCCATAATTGTAAAAAATAAAGGAGGGAATATTACTTCCATATTGCATAGAGTAACTCATATCTCGGTTTTAAGTTTTTTAAATTCATCTACATCTACGACTTTAGAGCATAATTTTCTGAAGAATCCACAATACTCAATAATAATCTTCGATGCTTCTTTCTCCATATTGTTACAAATTGCAATAGGGAGCAATTGATGGAGAAGAACGTGATAATCATAGGTCTTCAGACCTAAGAGTTTTCTCTCTTGCACCTGGACATTATTTGAAATGTTAGCTGAGTAACCATCCGGCGACTTTACCAATTTGAGAATTTCACAAAATCGTTGCATCTGCTCATTTGACATTGTAACACAAGACGGAGGCAACTTTAATTTTTTAAGGCCAACATCTTGACCTTGCAAATCATTTCGGATATTCAAAGCAATCAGATCTTGGCGCGTCCGTAGGTCATCCTTCGACTTGTTTGCATCTTGTAGGAGAGTTGATACTATGTTATCACATATATTTTTCTCAATCTGCATGGCATCTAAGTTGTGTCGAATTTTAAGATTTTACCAGTAAGGTAGCTGAAAGAAGATACTAAATTTAGTCCACCCTCTAGGTAATTTTTGGGCTTCGTCATCAACTTGCATTTTTTGGGCCTTTCGCTTACGCTTTAATAGCTTTTTTTACTTTAAGTAATCTCTTACTCCGAGCGGGTTAAATTTAGAATAGCGATTTTTTCCAAACACAACTTTTAGAAACTCCTCAAGTAATTTTACGATTTCATTACCTGTCAACTGACGTAGCTTCATTCTCTTTTTAACTGTGCCATCAAACATAGCTGATAATTTCCTATACTTATGACTCAAGGATAACCACATTCGATTAAAGCAATAACAACTCTTTCGGCTATGTGGTAATTGAAGAGCTTCAAATTCCGGACCACATACAGGACAAGCACACTTGCCCTTCGTAGAGTACCCGGACAGATTAGCATAAGCTGGAAAATCATTAATCGTCCATAAGAGAATAACACGTAATCTAAACGACTCTTTTAAATGGGCATCATATGCTAAAATACCCTCAAATCATAATTGTTTCAGCTCATCAATTAGAGGCTCTAAGTAGACATCAATATTATTTCCCGGTGCATGCTTACCGGGTATCAGTAATGAAAGTATCATAAACGCCTATTTTATACAAAGTAATGGAGGTAATTATATGGCATTAATACAACTGGCCACGTAGACCAGCCAGAGCTCATTACCCCAAATGGATTGAATCCATCACTTGATAGACCTAGTCTTACATTTCTACGATCTTCGGCAAAATGAGGATAAATTTTATCAACATGCTTCCAAGCTAAAGCATCAGCAGGATGTCTCAATTTACCATCGTCTACTCGATTTTCCTTGTGCCACCTCATATTCTTTGTCGTTTCCTTGTTCATGTACAATCTTAACAATCTAGGAGCCAATGGAAAATGTCGAAGCACCTTGGCTGGAATTTTCTTCTGTGTTATCTCTGTCTCCGTTGTAATCTTTGTTGAAGAATTTGTATGCTACTTCCACCTAGAAACTCCACATGTCAGACACTCTTGAAGGACTTTGTTGGCTTTATGGTACAAAATACAATCATTCGGACATGCATTAACCTTATTATAATCAAGACCCAGAGGAGAGACAATTTTCTCAGCTTGATAAGTTGTTTGGGGTATGTTATTCTCTCCTCCAGGAATTACTATCCGAAGCAAATCAAGAAGCATTTTAAAATAATTATCTAACATAGCGCTAAGTGTCTTAATATGTAGAAGTTTCAGCATCAATGAAAATCTGGATTACTCGGTACATCCCTCATATAAGTCATTTTCACTATCTTCTAGTAGCTCCATTATTCGCTTTATTTTTGCGGAGGAATGCATATCATTAATATTTTTGGCACTTTCGACATCTCCTACCTCTTCAGCTTCAACTTCGATATCATCTTCACTTTTATCTCCGATATCATCCTCGACATTATCATCAACATCATATTCTGTAGGTTGAGGAAAAATATCATTCAACATTATTTCTGTGTCATCTATTCATTGGCCACCGGACGTACCAACATACATATTTGGATCCTCATCTTCAGTGATACCTTCCCCATACCAGTTCCAATATTTATATTTTTCATCAAAACCTGATTTCATTTAGTGGATCCGTATATCATTTCTATTCAGCAGCTTCATATTCTTACACCTACAATAAGGGCCTGTTTGTTTCATTAGAGGCTAGGAATAGAATTAGGAATCCTATTTTATTTGTGGATTCTAACCTAATCCATATAAAATTTATAGACAACTTTTAGTTTTATGGAATCTCTTTTTTTTTTGCATTCTATGTTTGTTTCACCCAAAGGATTAGGAATCTCACTGTTATAGAATTGGTCCAATTCCTAATACCATGTTTGGTTCAGAAAGACTTTTTTTAGGGATCGACACTGTAGCAACGGCTAGCCCACTTTTCTTTAAAAAATCACTGTAGCAACGCATTTGTCCACCAATTTTAGAATTCAAAGAAGCAACACTGTAGCAACAGCTATTTCCACACAACTTCAAAATTCAAAGGCATAACACTGTAGCAACGGCTAGTTCAAGGTCATGGTGGCTATAAATTCAACTTGAGGCCTTTAAATTAATCCATGCATTCTCATTTTTCAGCAATTATAAAATTCCCATTGTCTTCAATTTGGATCCCAGACATCAAAATGATATCAAAAGAGTGCTACCAGAATTATGAAGTTTATTGCGACTGCAATCTCCAAACACCGATGAAAGTGTACAAGAATAGTAAAAATAAGGGAATGTGTTATTGGGGGTGTGCAAAATTCCCAAATAAAGAATGCAATTTTTTCGAATGGACTAAAGAAAGAGGAGACTCAAGCAACCAAGGAAGCCAATATATCAAAGAAAATAGGTACGGAGATAAATATATTTTGCAATCAAAGAGGCTGAAGAAAGAATTAAGACTTGTCGAAAATCAACTACTAGCTTGGAAAATTTCTGCAATTTTATTAGCAATTTTTTGTATTATTTTAATTATTACAAACTTCATGTCATGTACCTGTACTTGCAAAAACAATTGAGGATTTAATGAATACTGTTTTTTGAATTGGGTATAAAATCTAATTAATATTATATGGCTCAGTAATAGATCAACTTGTCATAATTGATTGCCCCACCTATAACTTACATGTTTATTACAGATTGCATTATAAGGATGAATTGCCTCGCCTAGACATTGCTGCAATCTCATCCCCTTTTGCCTCATCTGGATATAATAAACATTGTAAGTTAGATTGCATTCTCAGTAAACGTTGATCATCATCATTTCCACATATCAAGTGCAAGGAGCTACACAAGTTCAAAGGATTAGGCAAGTAACCTATAGGTAAGGAAAAACATAACAGCTCGCACATAGCAGCAATCCCCATTTACAGGAGCTACACAAGCTCAGAACAAAACAGCAACAAACCCAGCAGCAATGAGCTAACAAGCTCCAAACAAAACAGCAAGTGAACTAGTCAGCAAGGAGGTACGCAAGCCACAACGAAAACAGCAGCAAACCCCATCCACAAGCTCAGAACAAAATAGCAACAAACCCAAGGTGCAAGGAGCTACATAAGCTCTGAAAAAAATAGTAGCAAACCCAGAAGCAAGGAGGTAAACAAGCCATGACGAAAACAGCAGCAAACCAATTTCATAGGAATAACATAAGCTCAGAACAAAATAGCAACAAACCCAGCAGGAAGGAGCTACACAAGCTCAGAACTAAATAGCAGCAAACCCAGCACTAAGGAGCTACACAAGCTCAGAACAAAACAACAACAAACCCCAGTAGCAAGGAGCTACACAAGCTCCAAATAACAGGCACAAACCCAAAGACCAAGGAGCTACACAAGCTCAGAACAAAACAGCAACAAACCCTAGCAGCAAGGAGCTGCACAAGCTCCAAATAACAGGCACAAACCCAAA
>BQKN01066706.1:548812-607127 GCA_022839385.1 Asparagus kiusianus | reverse complement strand
TAGAGGGGGGAAAAAGATTGTGATGATCCTTCAAATTCCGAAGTTGGTGATTGTATTGATGTAATAGTCTGACGTATTGATAAGATACTGTTGAATGCATTGATGCAATATTTTAACTTTATTGATAATAATGTACAGCTAATATTGTATACTAATATACTTATTTAGAATAGATAGTGAGACATAGTGTCACCCCATTTTGTCTCTATAAGCCATCTATATTATGATTTTCAACTATTTAAATGCCCAAGAGGCACGAGCATGTGAGGAGTCTAGTAAGCCCTTAGTGTAATTATACTTGATATATAGATTGGCTTTGGGTTTTGATCTCCTTTGGATTTGCGATATGGTAAGAATCAATAGGGAATGATAATAAGATTTTATTATATTCTAGCCTTTCGTGATCTATGTCCAAAAGTAGTAGGAATTGAGAAACAATCAGCCAAGGCAAATACTTAAAATGTTACTTGAGATCTTTTACACATGACCTTATTAATTATCTATTTTCTAATTATTCATATTATATATACATTTCACATATTGTCATGATGCACTACTTGGAAGATTTTATAGTTAAATATATAATTACAAGTTGGTGCATATTCCAAATATATAGTCGTCGGATGTACCAAAAAATGGACAGGTTTCTCTTTATAAGGGGCTGTTTGGTTCGCTATTATAAGGGGTGGAAAACTCAGAAAACCCCTCCACCTCATCTATTTAGCCCTCCACGTCGGTTTGCAAGTTTCAGAAGTTTTCCTTTCCCTGCTTTGTTTCGCTAGGGCTAAATAGAGGAACGAACCAGGAAATCACCGCCACATCGATTTTTTTCCTCTCCCCCATTTCCCTCACCATAGGAGTGAAATCGACGAAAACCAGTGCCACGTCAGATTTTTGGTTTCATCGTTGATTTCCCTGTTGAGCTATAGTTACCCCCTTTGCTCTCCTTCCGCCAGAAACTCCCGCCGCTATCTTTGCCCATGTATTCGAAGAAATTAGGGGAGGGGGTCTGATCTTGTGCCGATGCGTTTCAGATCTGATCTTTCCGGCGCTGTTGCTTCCAAAATCAAGGTAAAAATCTCTTTTTTTATTTTTTGGATTTTTTAGATTAATTTAGATCAATTTTGTGAGAAATTGGAGGAGGGTATTTGATATTTGGGCGCCTGTTCAGATCTTCACGTTGTATTTGATTATTTTTTGGAGATTTTAGATTTATGTGCATGCTATCTGAATAGTTGGATTTGTATCTTGGAATATTTCTATCTGAATAGTTAGCTTAATTATCAACTGGTTTGTTCCCATCTCCTCTTCTTGTAGATCTGAGTTCTTATCTGTCGTTTGTGGACAGGTACTTGCCCCAGTAGATCCACCACTATCTCCATCTCTAACTGTATATATTCAGACGTAAGAAATTATTTAAGGCAATGGAAACTTCATCTTCAAATTTGCAAATTGGCAGTCTTAAATTTTTTTAGTTTAATGAACTTAGAAGAAATGGCGCACGTGTGAGGTTAAGATGTGCACGTGAAGTTTCTTTCACAAGACGTTCCCTGGAATCATGGGGCCCTTAACAACATGTTTATTGGTAGTTCAGACAATTTTGAAAGCAATAGAAGTGAAAAAGCATGTGATACATGGTTGTTTTCCTTTATTCTAACCCTTTTACATTGGTTATACATTTAGTTTATTGCAAATCAACAGCATTAAATTGGTCCAGCTTATTAGGTTTTAAGTATTCCTCTTCGTTAGAAGGGTCGAAGGGAAATTCTATAAAATCTTAATGCGTGTATCTGTTACTAAGTTACATGGCCACTTTAGATGCTATATCAATTTATTTCTTTTGATTGATATAAATAGTATGCTCTTGTGTAAACAACACAACATTTCTTTCACATAGAACTATGAAAACACATTATAGATATGATTATTTTTTGAACCGAAATTCTCTTTATTTGTCATAGAAGCTGGTCTTTTTGTTAAATCTCTCTGTCTATGTTTTCACTCTGCGCCTGACATCTAGAGTTAAGGAAGTTTAACTGTTCCTGCTTGTGGGTGTATGATTTCTTTAAATTTCATTATACGCACATATTACATTAATTTTTAACTATTTTGTCTATCAAGTATTCAATTGTGGCATCACTAAATATAGAGCATGCTTTTTCGAATTTGCTTTTCTGTAAGACCGTAAACTATTTTGTTAAATTTATTACAGAGTTGATTTGAAATTATTTGTGTGTTTAAGGATGTCAATCGAATTTTTTGTATGAGGCATTTTGTTAATAATAGAGGATATGTGTGTGTTTACCAAATTCTTTTAGCAGATCTGAACTTTTGCTTATCACATTAAGTTTCATTATGTTCTGTGCAATCGAGATTGTTCCTATATGACTTCTCGAAGTATTCTGCATGCAATTTAATTGCCTATTTTTTGTGAAATTATTCTTCCAATAAAGAGTTATATTAGCAGATATGTTTGTAGCTATTAATTTTTTTTAAATTCACCTTTTGTTTTTGCAGTCCTTAATGATTTAAAGAATGCCATACTGATTAGTATGTGTAATGGATTAATATTTTTTTATTACTTTAATATTTGTTTCTTAGATATGCAGTATTTGTTATGTCACTATAACATTTGTTGCTTAGATATGGGGTAGTCCATGTTAGTAATTAGTAATTTGTAATTTGTTCAGATCTTGTAAGAATTTGACTTAGTTTTTAACAAAAAAATGATTTTTTCATCGTAGATGGATAATGATGGTGATTTTTTCGATGAACAAAGTGTTGTTAATATGGTTCAAGGTGTTGCCCTATCTGTTTTAACTATAATTATAACTGTTATAAGGAGAATGCAATCAATACGTAAATCAATTCGTAATGGTCCAAGTAAAGAAAAAAAAGACAAGAGAGAGATAGAATTGAGCACATAGATCGAATTTATAATTGTTTTAGTTATAGTTGCGAGAATTATATTAAAATGCGGAGTGGTGCTTTTGTTAAACTTGTGACTATAATGAGGAACAATAGTCTGCTAAAAGACTCAAAGAATGTAACAGTTGAAAAACAACTTATCATGATACTAAACATTCTGGGTCATAAATCTAAAAATAGGATTGTCAGATCTTATTTTATAAGATCAGGGGAGACAGTTAGTAGATATTTCAACAATGTATTACAAGCAATTATTTGTCTGCGTGGATGGTACATGAGACAAGCCCCCAATGACATTCCCTAAGAGATCGTTAACAACCTGCTATACTACCCTTATTTCAAGGTATATCTACACTTTAAGCACATTTAATGTATAATCAATGGAAGTTTAATTTTAATTTAGGTGTGATATACGTATTATAGGATTTCATTGGAATGATAGATGGGACTGTTGATACCATGCTTCCGATTAATCTTGTTGCATGCTTTCGAGGGCGCAAAGGTGTTACACAGAATGTGCTTGTAGCTTGCACCCCAAACAAGTTGTTTACATATGTTCTAGCTGGCTGGAAAGGGTCTGCAAATGATTATAGGATTCTTCAGGATGTATTGTCTAGACCACAACCACATGGATTGAGAGTCTATAATGGTAATTAAATAAAGACTTAACTTAAAATTTATTAAGTTTAATATTCAAACTTGACTTAACCCTTTGCTTAATAAAATTATAGGCAAATACTATATGTGTGATGCTGGGTACCCAACCATGCCAGATTTCATCTCTCCATACCAAGGTGTTCGATATCATTTGAAAGAACATTCGGGTAAAACACCTAAGAATAGAAGGGAATTATTCAATCTAAGACATTCTTTATTAAGGTCTAAGATTGAATTTGCATTTGGCACATTGAAGAATCGTTTCAAGATTTTGTGTGCTAAGTCGCATTATCCTTTTCCTATACAAGTAGATATCATATTGGCATGCACGGTACTCCATAATTTTATTGCAACTGTAGATCCCAGTGATGAACTACTCAATGATGACGAATTTAATGAATACATTGATGGTGAGGAGGCATTCGAGAATGACACTAATTTAGTTGACTTTACTCAAAATCAAGCCCAAAGAGAGCAAACTGAATCAAGAAATGAGTGGAAGACTATTAGAGATGACATTGCTTGGGCAATGTGGGTGGACTATTGTGATAAGTATAATTATGGTGTAACCATAGAGATTTGATTTTTTTTTTTCTTTTATTTATGCTCATTCACATGTACTCAATAACTCTATTTACATTAATGTCATTCTTTTTTTAATTCATGTATTCATGTTCAACTTCTTTTAATTATCTAACTTTCTCTATTTAATTAGTAATGGCTGATAATACATTATTGAGTGGGAGAGATAATCAAAAAGGTAAGGGGGTAGTTCCATCACCTTCCCCACAACCTTAACCCTCTTAGTCTGTGCATCACGACGATGGTGGGTATTTTCCATTTTAGCAGTCATACTTTGTACAACTACCTCCAGTATACCCGAACATGCTATTCCATGATAACAGCTACTATCCAATGCACCATAATTTGGGGTCATATACGAACATGCTGAATTCTCCAACCTTACCTCCATAATTTCACAGTCCTAATCTGAGTAGCGTGCAGTTTTCTCACACTAGTGGTAATGGATCTACTCCCGAATCAGGTTCCAAACGTGACCTTGTTGAAGAAGGGATAGAAACATCTACAGATTCAAAGAAGAAGAAGAAGAAAACTACATCCAAAAAATTAACTATCAAAGCCGGTGGTTCTCAAGCTACCAAACATTTGTTCTAGGATTCCCGTTATAATGATGAGCTTATTCCATTTCTTACTGACTTGGTAAGAAAGGGTTACAATCCCGATAAAACATTTAAGAGAACAGCTTTTCATATGACCTCTCAACATATTAATGAGAAGTTTAACACAGTTTTTAAATGGGATAATGTGATGCACCACATCAAAACTTTACGACCCAGATTTCGTGTTATGAAAACTTGTCGTAACCTTAGTGGTGCAGGATGGGATGATAGTACGAAGACTGTCATCATAGATCATGAATGTTTGGATAGGTGGATTGAGGTAAATAATATATGTTTAAAGAATAGATTTATTTCCCATTTCTTTTGTTTATTTTATTGAATTAATTAAAATTTACTTTTTCAAGACAAGAGCTTTAAGAATGCTAAGCTTAGACAATACGTAAATAAACCTTTGAGATATTATGATGATCTCACCCTTATCATTGGGGATGATCAAGCTACAGGGCAATTTGCTAGTGATGCTTGGAAAAAGTTTAGCCGTGATGAGACCATAAATCTTGGAGATAAGGCGAACTCACCAATGCATTCTCCCCAATCTACTCAAGTACACATTTTAGATGACGAGGACACTCCTCCGCCTAAGGAAGCACCCAACACATCGAGTTCTAGGCTAAGTCATCCTCCGACAAGGTAAAGGCGCATAAGACAAACCTAGATAGTGAGATCATGCTAAAAATGGTGGATAAAATAGATGTATTTAGCACAAATATGAAGTGTGTAAATATGCATTGGACTGAGAAGTTATCAACGGTCCTATATGCTCATTCACATGACTTTAATGTTGCAAAGTTAGATACATACTACCTTCACCTTTTTATGAATGAGCATGAATCTAGACTGTTTATGGGCATATCCTTTGAATGGTCAGAAGGAGATCGTTAAGTCATTCCTCAACAAAGAGGATTGAAGACATCTTGGAGATGGGTTAACTTGGTATTTTATGATTCTCATTCAAGTCAACATTTATGCTTGAAATTCACAAGACTTTTGCTTAAAGATTTTTATTGGTTAACTTAGAGACACTACTCTTATTAGATGATGTTTTTTACTTGTGGTTGTTGAACATTATGACAATCGAATTATTTGGTGGAAAATTTACAGTAAAAAGAATTAAAAAAAATTAACTTGTATTCTTTCGATCTTAATTATAATTTGAATTCTGATTTCAAAAGAGAGGAGAATGATCTAGATTCTCCCCTTTGTTTAAGTCTGGATTCTTAATGGTGGCGATGGAGTGCCTCCCTCGAATGCTCGCGTTGAGTTTGCTCTCCGTTAACGATCCCAACGTCTTGATTCACTGGAACGTGATCTTCTCCTCATGATTTGATGTTGTGGAGAACTTGCGTGGTAAGTTTTAGAATTCCGAACAAGTTTGAAACTCTATGAAAGAGTTGATTTAACTGAAATCGGTTTATAAGTCAAGGATAAAGAAAGCTCATGTTGCTGATCTCCAAAGCTCCAGCCAAAGGATGAAGGATCCTCTTTGCTGCCAAGCCCCCAGGATCGAAAGATCAAAGAGGAGGTGTCCTTTGCTGCTCTTCAGATCCGAAAATGTTCAAGGATCCTAAGATAATCCGCTAGCCACACCCCAAAAAAAAACCATCAACTCAGTTGAGTTTACTCGTTTTTATAAGGGATTAAGGGGGTGTAACTGCTCCTTAAATCACTCCTAAGTAGGGTGTAACCACCCCCAAATCGTGGGAAACGGTTTTAGAACTGTTCAGCTCATGTTGAATGAGTCAAACAATGCCCAAGTTGGCATTCAGGACCCTAACTCTGCGTTTTAGACTGGAGACGCGCAGTTGGGCCCCTGCTGGATGTTGAAAAAAGCGAGGGCCGCCCGTGTTTTGTTTGCTAAAGTTTGGAAAGACGGGGGTTGCCTGTGTTTCAAGAACTGAAACGCGAAGGTGAATTCTGTGTTTTAGAATGAGCTAATTATAGGATCGAAAAATTGATGTTGGGATTGATTTTCTTGTTTTAAGAAATGGGTTCGATCACTTGGTACGAAACCCTTATAATCACTCGCACTCTCTCTCGATTACAGAGGAAGAGAAGATTAATTTAGCTTCTCTTTTGTTTAAGGTGGGTTCTTGGTGGCGAAAGGATGCTTCCCTTGATGCTTAAGTCGAGATTGCTTCCCATTGACGATCATAACAAGATCGCTGAAGCTTCTCACGTTCGTTAGACTGCTAGAATCGAGGTTCGAATTCTATATCTATACGTAGAAGCTTTGATCTCTGATGATTGCCAAAAATCTAAAAGTCCGAACTGCCAGGCCCCTCTCCATAACTACTTGCGGCTATTTATAGAGCTTTAGCATGTAATTGACGTGCTACAATCGTGGGGTCATGGGCGTAACCGACTCCCGAGATTTAGCCCATGTTGATTAATAGAACGTAACGTACTCCTTAGATTTAGCTCACGTGGGCTGACTTGGTCCTCGTGGCCGTTACAGCCGAACTTCATGTAGATGATGAGCCTCGTTACGTGACGAGGCTCGTTAGACAAGCTTCGTTTTTGCTGACGAGCCTCGTCTTCACGGACGAGCCTCGTCTTCACTGATGAGCTTCGTCTTCATTGACGCGCTTCAAATATTGTTTCCAACAACAAGCTTTGTTGTTTGAGATGAGGTCCGTCATTGTAATGACCCACGTCATGCTTGTTATGAGTTTCGATGCTCCAAGGCCAAATGATTAGCCAATGAGCTATGAAGATCCATGAGAGTGGAGGAGAGATAGGCTTTTTTCACTAGCCTCTCAATCCCCTCCCCTTCTTTCATGTTGATCATGCCTATTTATAGGCTTAGGAGTATTATGAAGTGAGTTAATAGGCTTTAACTCCCTTTAAATGAGGGAGTTAATGATCATTAGCTCCTATTTAAATGGATGAGTTAGTGGTCATTAACTCTCCTTAAAGGGGTGAGTTATTGGTCATTAATCCTCATTTAATGTAGCCCTTTGAAACGGTGTCTGACGAAGTTCGTTTACCAGACGAGGTTTGTTCGCCTGATGAGGTTCGTTTGCCAGACGAGGTTCGTCCGTTTGACGAGGTTCGTTTGCTAGAAGAGGTTTGTCCGCCTGACGAGGTTCATTCACTTTGCTATATCTTTGGTGATCTTAACTGCGACTTCATCTTAACTTCATCTTCAATGACGAACTTCGTTTCTAGGCGAACTTCGTCTTTTGATGGGTAAGGTATTGTTTGTCCTATTGAGCTGAGACAAACTTCATGAATTAAGGCTGAGGTTCGTCGTTGTGACGACCCTCGTCGTGCTTGTAGTGAGGTTCGACTCTCTTTCGTTTCTTAGTACTTTTTAGTGTCTACAAAACCCCCTTCAAAGTTTTCAGACCCAAATTGGGTTGTATGGGCCTGGAATACTTTGAACTCTCTTGGTTATGGCGAGCTTGGCTTATACGACGAGCTTGGCCTCCTGGCGAGCTTTGCCTCTTGGCGAGCTTCATTGCTCCGGGGTAAACTTTATCAAACTTATGTGAGACTGACAATCAAGACTTAGGATTTTTAGCAAATCCTCAGCTATCAACGGACTTGATTTTTCTTTACCAATTGTCGTTTGAGTTGGACTAGCCATGCTTTTGCCCTTAGCATGGTAAGTTGTCGAGAAGTTTTTCTTAGACTTCATGCTAAGATTTCTTCTCTACTCTTAGCCGTTCAAGGCATTGGATTAAGTGTTAGAGTTTGGTTGTGTCGTTCAATATAACAACTCAACCTGGTATTTTGAAAGTGAGGCTCATCACATGGTAGGCCTGCTGGGATGATGTGGTACCATTGATGAATAGTGACTCATTACATGGTAGGTCACTATTTAGAAACAAGGGGGAAGATAGGGGCTCATTGCTTGGTAGGCCACTATCAATTAACAACATCATTTGCGGGAATGACGGTATGGAAATGATCAAGTCATTCAGTGACATGAGAGTATAATGACTGTGATCGGGATAGAGGCACATTGCATGGTAGGCTAATATCATAAACAACATCATTTGTAGGAATGACGTTGTGAAAATTATCAAGTCGTTTAGTGACATGGGAGTATAACGACTATGATTGGAATAGTGACACATCGCGTGGTAGGTCATTATTGGAAAACGAACGCTATTTGGAGAAATAACAACGTTAGGAAGATCATGTTGTTTAGCGACTTGGAAGTATGACGACGATGATGAGAACAAAGGCACATCACTTGGTAGGCCAATGTTGGAAAATGAACGTCATTTGGGGAAACGACAACGTTAGGATAATCATATCGTTCAGTGACTTAGGAGTATAACGACAATAAAGAAAACAAAGGCACATCACTTGGTAGGCCAATGTTGGAAAATGAATGTCATTTGGGGGAACGATGACGTTAGGATAATCATGTCGTTCAGTGACTTAGGAGTATAACGACAATGAAGAAAATAAGGCACATCACTTGGTAGGCCAATGTTGGAAAGATATTTTTTTAAAGAACATTGACTATCAGAGGTAATCATTAACGTGATAGTTTTGTGGTCCCGCCATCCTATTAAAGAGGATTGGCGAGAGAATTTGGAGAAAGTGGAGGTAATTATTAACGTGATAGTTTTGTGGTCCCGCCATCCTATTGAAGAGAATTGACGAGGGAATTTAGAGGAAGTGACTATCAGCTCATTAACATGATAGTATTTTGGTAAGGGGCTAGATGCTCACGTATGACTTTGGACTCACCTTTAAGTTGACTTATGACGAGCTTCGGGTCGTCATGGGTTCATGAGAGAGAAAGCTTAAGGTAGTACATAGTTTTACAGAGAAACCATGACTACCCCAACTCCAGTGATAGCTGTAAATCAGGATTGAAGGGTAAAGACTCCTGCATCCAATAAGACTTGGATCTTATCCTTCAGGGTGTAGCATTTAGATGTGGGATGATGAACTATCCTGTGGTATACACAATAGTTGGGTTCATCCATTCTCGACATCTCCTCAGGTCGCATCGATTCTGGGAGCTTGATCTTTTTCGCCTTGATCAAGGATTTGAGTATCAGGATGACTTGATCGTCTTGAAAGTCGTACTTCTGTTGGTAGTGACTATCCGAAGATTTGCCCTTCTGCTTTGATGAAAATTCAGGGGTGAGGTTGTCTTGGTCATCACCCCTTTGAAAATCACATGGCTCTTCAGTATCTAGCCTATTGAGTATGCTTTCGACCTGTTCTCCTTGGCGAACAAGCTCTTTTCAAGTTTGGGTCTTCACCGCTCTAATCTTGGATAAAATATGGATCGAGAGATTATTGCGACACATCTCGATCAACGTACTTTCAGAGACTTGATCACGGCAATGCAGTGACTGATTTCTAAATCTCTTAACAAAGTTACTAACAGACTCTATCTTCTTCTGCTTTTCAGTTAGCAGGATGGTCATAGATACTTCTGTGTTATCGTCGAAGAATCTAGCTAGAAAGAGCCTTTCTATGTCCTTCCAGCAAGTGATGGATTCAGGCTCCAGTTTACAAAACCATTCAAAAGCGACCCCCTTGAGGGTACCAATGAAAAGTCGAGTCTTAATGGGATCATTCCCCACTATATGTCCAGTCTACGCTTGGAAATAATAGATGTGCTGGGTTGAAGAACCTTTGCCATCGAACTACAGGAGGCTGAGTGACTTGAACTTTGGAGGATAAGGGACGGAGTCCCATTCAGCATGGTATGGCTTGACGACCTCCAATTCTCTGAAGTTCCTCTGAAGCTTTAAAGCCTCAAGCTGCTTCTGGAAATCGTCCAACTTCTAATCTCGGTTATTCTTATGCAGATTGGACTCAGCTTCGGATGATTCAGAATGAATATCAAAAATATTTTCTTCCTCATCTTCTGCATTATCACCATCTTGGTTTCGACAGCTAGATTCCTGAGCACTGGGTGAAGGTCGCTGGTGCCTTGATCCTTAGGATTCAGCGGTAGCTTTCTTCTTCTTCTTCTCCTTGAGGAGTTCGTCCACCATATCCTCCAAGCGTCTGATAGACTCTTATTGTTAGAGGATGGTTGATTGTTGCTCTTCCACCTGCCTCGCCAGGTTCTCCTCACTTCCGGCCATGTGAGCACTTGCTTGTTCACTTTGATCGGTATTGGAAGGCTGAGAGGTTGCAATAGCTGAGTTTTTAGGCTCTTCCTCAACCTCATCTGTGATGCCTACTAATCACTGGTAATCAAACGAGATCACCACACCAGTACGAGTATGAGTGTGTTGATACACTCCCTGTCCTTCGACAAGCATTTCGCCTAGTTCTGGAGAATATTCAGGATCAAAAGATTCAGAAGAATAAGCCAAAGCTTTGCTCTTGCCCTTGCTGACCATGTTAATCGTCACTTCAATGTGGTGATTCTTGGGTGCTTGTTTCTTGGGGCGAAAGTGTCTTAATGATGAGACCACCGATGGTTCAGTTAACTATTCGAAGACTGAAGGCTTATGATTTGACTCCCCACATGAACATTGGAAAAGTACTGCAGAAATGAGTTTCTCACAACAGTAATGAGATTGCATTTGGCTCATGTTGCGCTTGCGCGTGAGATAATCCCGAAGGTCATCAGCTGTACAACCCCCAGTCGACTCCGTCATCTTGGCTTTACCCAAGTGAGACCCTCTGAATGATATAGGTTGACGAACTTAGGTAGACTGACAAGCTCCATCATTCATGTGACGAGGTTCGTTGATATGACGAGTTTGGCGAGTTCGTCTTCTCTATCGGTTCTTAATTTGAGGTTCGTTTTCACGATGAACCTCGGTATGAACCACTTGTTGAAACTGCTGAACCTCTTTTCGAGCATGAGGTTCATTGTCTGAGCCTACTCAGGTATAAGGGTGAGGTCCGTCATTCGAACATTTCTCATTCACCTGACCCTCGTCAGACTTGTTGACCTTAGGTTGATTAACCTTCGGTCGATAATGAAAGTTGTCTAGCGAGACCAAAGCTCGAGCCCTGCGACGAGCTTGGTTCTGACGCTAACATTGTCGAGCGCGTCTTGACAATGGAATAACAGAAACCTTTACTTCAGTCAGAACTGAGCGAGGTACGTCATCCAAAGCCATAATTTGGCTGGTAGAAGCTGAAGTTCGGCTAGGTTGTTTAACAACTCATTTCTTAGCCTGACGGCTAGTTTCTGGAGCCTCCTCTTTGAGGGGCTTGGACTTTTCCTCGAGACTAACTCGAGTTGAATCATCAGAAGCCACTTGGGCTGAAGTCTCATACGAGACTCGACAACACTTTCATGCCTTCGTAGGACTAGACATACCAGAGGAGAGGTACTCCTCGTATTTGGACTGGTCAAATTCGATGACCAGAGTTTCGACGTCCGTTCCCATTATAATCTTGTCTGATTACACTTCCACCATCTCGTTGGAGAGAATAGCTGCTCCCACTGTGATTGTCATTGTCTGTAGGATCGAAAAATTAATGTTGGGATTGATTTTCTTGTTTTAAGAAATGGGTTCGATCACTTGGTACTAAACCCTTACAATCACTCATACTCTCTCTCGATTACAGAGGAAGAGAAGATTAATTCAGCTTCTCTTTTGTTTAAGGTGGGTTCTTGGTGGCGAAAGGATGCTTCCCTTGATGCTTGAGTCGAGATTGCTTCCCATTGACGATCAGAACAAGATCGCTGAAGCTTCTCACGATCGTTAGACTGCTAGAATCGAGGAGCTTTGATCTCTGATGATTGCCAAAAGTCTAAAAGTCCGAATTACCAGGCCCCTCTCTATAGCTGCTAGCAGCTATTTATAGAGCTTTAGCACGTAATTGACGTGCTACAATCGTGGGGTCATGGGTGTAACCGACTCCTGAGATTTAGCCCATGTTGATTAATGGAGCGTAACGTACTCCTTAGATTTAGCCCACGTGGGCTGACTTGATCCTCGTGGCCGTTACAGCCAAACTTCGTGTGTATGATGATCCTCGTTGCGTGATGAGGCTCGTTAGACAAGCTTCGTTTTCGCTGATGAGCCTCGTCTTCACTGACGAGCATCGTCTTCACTAATGAGCTTCGTCTTCATTGATGCGCTTCAAATCTTGTTTCCAACAATAAGCTTTATTGTTTGAGATGATGTTCGTCATTGTAATGACCCTCGTCATGCCTGTTATGAGTTTCGATGCTCCAAGGCCAAATGATTAGCCAATGATCTATGAAGATCCATGAGAGTAGAGGAGAGATAGGCTTTCTTCACTAGCCTCTCAATCCCCTCCCCTTCTTTCATGTTGATCATGCCTATTTATAGGCTTAGGAGTATCATGAAGTGAGTTAATAGGTTTTAACTCCCTTTAAATGAGAGAGTTAATGATCATTAACTCCCATTTAAATGGATGAGTTAGTGGTCATTAACTCTCCTTAAAGGGGTGAGTTATTGGTCATTAATCCTCATTTAATATAGCCCTTTGAAACGGTGTCTGATGAAGTTCGTTTACCAGACGAGGTTTGTTCGCTTGACGAGGTTTGTTTGCCAAACGAGGTTCGTCCGTCTGACGAGGTTCGTTTGCAAGAAGAGGTTCGTCCTCTTGACAAGGTTCGTTCACTTTGCTATATCTTTGGTGAGCTTAACTGCGGCTTCATCTTTGGCGAACTTCATCTTCAATGACGAACTTTGTTTCTAGGCGAACTTCGTTTCTAGGCTAACTTTGTCTTTTGATGGGTAAGGTGTTGTTAGTCCTATTGAACTAAGACAAACTTCTTGAATTGAGGCTGAGGTTCATCGTTGTGATGACCCTCGTCGTGCTTTTAGTGTGGTTCGACTCTCCTTCGTTTCTTGGCACTTTTTAGTGTCTACACTAATGACTTATAACTTCTTCTGTAGAACGTTATAAAGACAATTGTTGAGTGATCTTCGCCTTGGCTGCTCGAAAGTATGAGAGTTGTCAGATTGTAACTCCCGATGTTGATTGTGAAGGCTGTTGAACTTGAGTTTTCATTGGTTGTTGTGAAGGTCATCAGATTGTAATCTTCATCGATCTATGTGAAAGTCTTTAAATTGTAACCTTCTGGAAGTCGTCAGATTGTAACTTTCATCATCGGTGTTTGATGGGGATTGGCTATCTGTTGTGATTTTTAGACAACCTACAAAACCCCCTCCAAAGTTTTTGAAAGTTCGCGGTTGACTAGGACGAATTTTCGAAATACTTTGGATCTCAACTCTGATCTTGGAGCTGTTGATTCCTTATCATAAAGGAGTTATTCTCTGCACTCGCTTCAAAGGCATCTTGGTTGAAGGGATTTGTCATGCAGGACCTGTGTGAAGGTATGCGTCATAATCCTGCTTCTGGAATGCAGGGGTGGACCCCTGCGTTTTGAACTTGAGGCACGGGTCTCACCCTTGCTTTTTGATTTTAGAACACGGGTGTGACCTCAGTGTTTTGGTGTTTGCAACGTGGGTCTGATCTTGGCGTTTCGACTTGAGACGTGGAGGTGGCTCTCATGTATTTTTTGACTAAGTCTTTGAGGCTTCTCTTTAGCTCATCTGTTTCAAGTCTCGGCTCACATCCATTAAGCTGATGAGACTGTAAATATGCATAGGATTTTTAGCAAACCCTCAGCCATCAACGGATTTGATAAGCCTTTGCCGACTCCCATTTGAGTCGGGCTAGCATGTGAATTATTTGAATCCGTTTCACATGTAACGTTATGCTAAGAGAATAAACCCTCTTAGACTTGGTGCTATGATTTTGAATACATAGACTTTGTCATTTTCATGGGAAAAGACTAACCGACAACGTGTGTTAGGCGTAGACTTATCTCTAATTAGGGATCGAGATAAAGTCCTCTATGCGTGTAAGGCATGAATTTTAGCATTATTAACAACGATCTGTCATGATGTTGAATACGTGGGCTTTGCTATTTTTATAGGAATACGCTACCCAGTAGCATGTGTTAGATACAGACTTATCTCTAATTAGGGATCGAGATAAAGTTTCCTATACATAAAAGGCATGGATTTTGGTGCTACGATGTTGAATACATAGGCTTCACCATTATTGCGAGAATGAATCACCCGGTAGCATGTTTTAGATGCAGACTTATCTCCATTTAGGGATCGAGATAAACTCCCTCATGCGTGTAAGGCATGGATTTTGATGTTATTAATAACGACCTGCCACGATGTTGAATACATGGGTTTCTGTCCTTCTTACGGTTAAAGACTAACCGGCAAAGCGTATTAGGCGTTGACTTATCCCTACTTAGGATTCAGGATAAAATTCTCCATACATGCAAGGTATGGATTCAGAGATTATTAATTTAATGATAATCACTGGCTACAATATTGAATACGTAGACTTTATCACTGTTTCTTCCTATGTTACTTGAAACACTGAAAGAAAGTTGGAAGCGCCAGAGGTGCAGTATTAACTTAGCATGAATTTTCACTTAGAGTAAAATTTAAAATTTTTATTTATTATCACTAGGATAATTCCAGAAAATCTTTAATCCACTGGGGATTTTATGATGAAAACTTGCTATTCTTGTTGAAAAAGGATTAACAAGTTTATTGGAGAGGGTTTGACTGTTAGAGGTGTGATGTTAACCTAACAGTATTTTATGGGCCTATCGCTCTATTGAAGAGAGTCGATAAGTTGATTTTATCATCAGAGGTGTGATATTAACTTAACGGGTATATGGACCTATCGCTCTATTGAGGAGAGTCGATAAGTTAATTTTGTCAAAGGTGTGATATTAACGTGACAAGATTGAATATTACGATCAAGGCAATTTTGAAGACCTATCGCTCTATTGGGGAGGGTCGATAAGTGGATTCTGTCAGAGGTGTGGGATTAACGTGATAAGAATTTGTTACGATCGGAGCAACCTTGAGGACCTATCGCTCTATTGACGAGAGTCGATAAGTTAATTGTCAGAGGTTTTGTATTAAATAAGTTGATTTGTTAGAGATGTGGTGTTAACATGACGGGAATTTGTTATGATCGGAGCAACTTTGTAGACTTATCATCCTATTAGAGAGGATTGATAAGTTGATTTGTCAGAGGTTTGGTTTTAACATGACAAGAGAATGTGTACTTGTGACTTGTACACGATTTTGGGAATTAGCGTATCGCTAGGGAAACTTACTAGGTGAGTTTATCACCAGAAGCGATGAATTTTGATACGTATGATTTGAATAAGATTTTAAAGACTTAGTGTCTTGCTAGGGAAGATTGCGATTTGAGCAATTTTGAGGACCTATCATCCTATTGACAAGGATTGATAAGTTGATTGTCAGAGGTGTATTGTTAACGTGATAAATTGGGAGTGATGCAAGCTGCATTCATACTCTATAGGAGTGATGATCGTCAAAAGTATAATGTTCACTCGACGATGTGAAAGATTTGTTACTCTTAGTCCAATAGATTCCAAGTAACCAACCCTCAGTCTTGATTAAGACTTAGTAGGGGAATAAAAAGAGGTAGACAAGTCACATCGCCTAGTGGGGCACTATCCATGAAGTCAGAATAGAGGTATATCACCTAATAGGCTATTATTTGATGAGTTTGACTATCAGAGGTAACTGTTAACGTGATAGTTTTGTGGATTTGTCATCCTATTGAAGAAGATTGGCAAGTTGATGGACTATCAAAGGTAACTATTAACGTGATAGTTTTATGGACCTACCATCCTATTGAAGAGGATTGGCAAGTTGATGGACTATTAAAGGTAATTATTAACGTGATAGTTTTGTGGATCCACCATCCTATTGAAGAGGATTGGCAGATTGAATTTGGAGAAAATAGACTATCAGACGTGATCATTAACATGATAATTTTGATGGACCCGCCATCCTATTAAAGAGGATTGGTGGGGAGATTTAGGGGAAAAGGACTGTCAGATGTGTTCATTAACATGATAGTTTTGACGGATTTCGTGGTTGACAGAAGTATTCTATTTAATCATGACAACTCAGAAAATTTATTACTCATAATCCAATGAACAACAAATAAACCAGCCCCCAGTCTTGAACAAGTGCAGGGGAAAAAGGATAGACATGGTACATCGCCTAGTGGATCACTATCTAACGAGTTTAACTATTAGAGGTAATTGTTAATGTGATAGTTATTGGATCTGTCATCCTACTGAAGAGGATTGGCTTCAGTGGCCGTGGTATCTTCCCCTTCTGACTGAGAAGATTGGGCTTGGTCCGATTGCTCGGGTTGATCATGCCTACTTTGTTCTTCAGCTTTGATCATGGCAATAATTTTTTGAGCATGTTCGTCTTGAGAAATTAGTTGTCTACAGGAACGGCATTCTAGAACCCTCATTTGTGCTAGAATGTCGGTTTGCAAGTTGTGTCGACAGGTCTCCACTAAGGTAGACTATGTCATACTTGATGAACATCGGAGAGCCATGCTTCGGAACCTTTTGACGAAGGCTTTGACGGACTCCCTCTTCTTCTGCTTAGCAGTAAGAAGGGTATGGATGGAGACTTCTGTATCCTCTTCAAAGAATCTTGATAGGAAGAGTCTCTCTAGATCCGCCCACTTTTGGATACATCCGGCAGGCAGTTTTCTGAACCATTCAAAGGCAACTCCCTTGAGGGTGCTAATGAACAATCGAGTCAGTATGGCATTGTTTGATATCACATTCCTAGTCTGTGACTTGAAATAATAGATATGTTGGTTCGGTGATCCCGTACCGTCAAAAGTTTATAGCGTTGGGACCTTAAATTTTGGAGGATAAGAGGTTGGATCCTATTCGGCAGGATAGGGTCTGACAACTTTCTCATCTTGGAGCTCGCTTCTGTTAGTAATGATATTGAGGTGGGCTTCTAATTCTTCCATTTTAGCCGATTGAGGATTCTGCTCATTCTCGGTTTCTTTCTCTTTTTCAGATGAAGAGACTATGTGATGAGCTTCTTGATCAGAGGTCTCATTCACTTTTTGTTTCACCTTCGATGTGGGCGATCCTCCTTTCTGGGAAGATTCTTGCCGAGGTTACGACTCAACTTTTTGGAAATTGGCTCTATTGGCATTGATCTGAGCCATCAAATCCTGAATTTGATTAATAGTTTCCTACTGTGCTCGGAGCATGGTATCCTGCTCAGCAACCCTCTTTGAAAGATTTTAGAATGTTCTGCCATGTGGGCAAAGCTCTCATGCCCAACGAAAGAGCTTGATGATTAGAACTCCACAATGGCTGAGTGTTCATCATTGGAATTGGTTCCTCTAGCTAACCTCCGGTAGTTAACAGGGAGAATGGCTCGCATTTGAGTTCGAGTGTGTCGGTAGACTCCTTCAAACTCGTCAGTGATTTTTTTGACGGTCGATGAACGACTTGTCTCAGAGTCATTGGAGTTAGGGACTGATGATCTCCATCTGCCGATCATGTTAGAAGTGACTCCAAGGTATTCATCCTCCAAAGTTTTCTTCTTATGAGAACGTTGGTTGAACATTGACAAATTGACTACGCATGAGTAACACTGGCATCTCAAGAGGACCGTAGGAATCAGCCGTTCACATTGGAATGAGCGAATGACTTGTTGCATCAGTTTTTCTCTCGATATGAACAATCTCAAATCTGTTACAAAGAATCGAGAAGAATTACTCACTAATCGTGAGGTTTGAATTGGAACCCCCAATCCATGATTGCACAGGACTGGCTCTTAGTGAACATTGATCTGGTTAAAATACCTTGAATCCATGGACTTCTTATATCCGCCCCTTAATCTAGTCAAGCTACGCAGAGTATTCGGGGGTTTCGCTAACCAGTCAGCGAGCCGGGGGTCCAGGGGGCGGCGCGCCCCTGGCCGGGGGGTCCGGGGGGTGGACTACCCCCCGAAGAGGTTCAAGGCAGCGCTCCGAAGCTCCACGGTATACACCAAGTTTTGTATTGGATTTCATCACCCGAACGCATGGCTAAGCTCTAGGTTTTGCTGGTGAAACGCACCCCTGAGGGCTACTTTTAGCTTGGCTTATGCAGAGCTCGTGTTGAGGCTCACAAACATGGAGCTCGCGTTGATTGAAGGATCGGCTTTTTTGGAGTTGTGCTGAAGCTAAGTCTTCTCTTTCAGAGAGGGGACTGTATGAACAGTGCAACCCCCAAGGGAGACAGTCGTTCGATGAGTCGGCCATAACTGGAGCTTTAGTCTCCTTAGAAACTTGTGGATCTTACGCATAGCCTTGGGGCTAAAGGACCTAGAGGAGAGGGCCTCCTCAAACTTGGCTTGATCGAACTCGATGATCAGAGTTTCAACGGTCATTCCAATGAGCATGATGTCGGATTGCACTACCACCTTTTCGTCAGAGAAGCTAGACTCTAGCAGAGTCGCCATCTTTTATTTGGTGGAAAATTTACAGTAAAAAGAATGAAAGAAAATTGACTTGTATTCTCTCGATCTTAATTACAATTTGAATTCTAATTACAAAAGAGAGGAGAATGATCTGGATTCTCCCCTTTGTTTAAGTCTGGGTTCTTCATGGTGGCGATGGAGTGCCTCTCTCGAATGCTCGCGTCGAGTTTGCTCTCCATTGACGATTCGAACGTCTTAATTCACTAGAATGTGTTCTTCTCCTCACGATTTGACGTTGTGGAGAACTTGCGTGGTAAGTTTTAGAACTCTGAACGAGTTTGAAACTCTATGAAATAGTTGATTTAACTGAAATCGGTTTATAAGCCAAGGATGAAGAAAGCTCATGTTGCTGATCTCCAAAGCTCCAGCCGAAGGATGAAGGATCCTCTTTGCTGCCAAGCCCCCAAGATCAAAAGATTAAAGAGGAGGTGCCCTTTGCTACTCTTCAGATCCAAAAATGTTCAAGGATCCCAAGAAAATCCACCCGCCCCCCCCCCCCCTCCCCAAAAAAAAGCCTTCAACTCAGTTGAGTTTATTCATTTTTATAGGGGATTAAGGGGGTGTAACCGCTCCTTAAATCACTTTTAAGTGGGGTGTAACCGCCCCCAAATCGTGAGAAATAGTTTTGGAACCGTTCAGTCATGTTGAATGAGTCAAACAACGCCCAAGTTGGCATTCAGGACCCTAACTCCGCGTTTTAGACTGGGGACACAGAGTTGGGCCCCCGCTGGATGTTGAAAAACGCGAGGGCCGCCCGCGTTTTGTTTGCTGAGGTTTGGAAATGTGGGGGTTGCCTGCGTTTTAAGAACTGAAATGCGAAGGTGAATTCCGTATTTTAGAAGGAGCTAATGACTTATAACTTCTTCTGTAGAGCATTGTAAAGACTATTGTTGAGTGATCTTCGCCTTGGCTGCTCGAAAATATGAGAGTTGTCAGATTACTCCCGATGTTGATTGTGAAGGCTGTTGAACCAGAGCTTTCATCGGTTATTGTGAAGGTCGTTAAATTATAACCTTCATCGATTTATGTAAAAGTCTTCAAATTGTAACCTTCTGGAAGTCTTCAGATTGTAACTTTCATCATCAGTGTTTGATGGGGATTGGCTATCTGTTGTGATTTTTATACAACCTACAGGAATATATTATATTTATATGGTAGTAAGTCTCTATTTGCTTCCATTTTGTACCATAAATCTTTCATTGTGTGAATATTATGGTGTACTAACTTTTAAATTAATCTTATGCATGCAGGATATTTAAAAGTCACCATACAATTTTCTAAGATGTAAGCAACCTACAATGTGCACACATTGTACTAGATGGCTATTGCTCTGGGTATGTTGTGTAGTAAGTTTTCATGAAACGATTCTACATTGTTGACTATTTACTTTAGACTATAATGATTGTCAAAATTTCTGAGATTAGCAACCTGCAATATCAATTATATTGCACTGGTTGGCTAACAATGATGATATTGACTAGATTTCGAGCTCATTTCACTAATTTTCTTAGTGAGATTAGATTTTAGGAAATTTTCTAAGTTAACATATCATTGTTTGTACTTTATGTGTGTTTCCTGGTTCATTTTGTGTGGCTGGATGGTGATTCCTGGTTCATTTTGATGGATGGTTGGTGTTTCTTAGTTATATTGTTGGTTGGCTGGTTGGTGGTTCTTTGCTATGCTATTTGGTTTGCTGGTTGTGAGCTTGGTTTTATATTGCAACCAGAAAATTTTCTAAGTTTCATGTTCATAGTCGGTGCATGATGTGTGTTTACTTATCATTTTGTGTGGCTGGTTGGTGTTTCCTGGTTTAATTTGGTGACTGGTTGGTGTTTCCTGATTCTTTTTTGGTTGGTTGGTGGGTGTATCATGTTCATTGTTGGGATGTTGGTTGCTTTTGTGCTTATTTGAAGGATGCCGGTGGGAGTATCATGTTCATTGTTATGGTATCTCTTTGCTAGTTGTGAGCTTGGTTTTATATTGCTGGTTGTGAGCTGGGTTGTGGAGCCTGGTTGTGAGCCTGTTCAGATTTTGTCAAGACTTGATTTGAAGCCTTGTTGTGAGTATGCTACCCCTCTCTTCATGTGTTAATTTTTTGTTATATCTGATGTTATTTCACTTGCTTATAATAACACAATGGTGAAAATAGTTCTCTTTCCTTTCTCGAAAGTTCAGAATATCATAAGTTCATAATGTACATGGTTTTTGTATAAGTTTGACATTTATCCATTCTCGAAAAGTATGTCGTAAGTTGTCCTTGTTTCCGGTAAAAGTTGCTGTTTTCATTGATGTTCTCTTTTTTTTTGAGATCTGCTACAACTTCGAGCGTTACAACAGAGTTTAAATGAAAACAAAAGATTACAACTTAAACGAAAATAAACACGAGATCCCGGTTTGGTACGGTCTCGCTTGCGTGGGTTGTTGGCCTGTGACGGGGATGTTGATATCCGTGGACCGCCGACTCTTCAAGATCCTTTCCGGTAGAATCCGGCAGAGTTTCGTCTATCCGCGTAGGATATAGAAACAGAACCTCGTCGATCCGCGCAAGATCTAGAGGTTATAAGCGTATATCTCGGCTAAAACGAGATAATAGCTCTTCTTAGTGTCACCACAAAGGAGCAACACTAAGGAAAAGGGGTGAATGACGGTGCAGACTCCTCGATCCGGCAGGGCTTCGCTGCTCTCTTGAAAACTCTGACTCCTCGCTCCGGCAGGGCTTCGCCGCTTCACACAAGAGGAATCCTTGGCTAAGATAATTCAGCCTTGAATTCGGAGCCAAATCAAGAGCCCAAATCAAGAGCCAAATCAAGAGCCCCTCACAAAGGAGGCCTAGGGGGCTATTTATAGCCAAAAGGAGAGAGGGGGGGCTGATATGGACACCCCAAGAGGAGAGACACCCCCCTAGGGGTGTCTTGGCCAAGGCCGGGACACCCCCTATGGGGTGTCTCGAGCCAGCCGAGACATGTTCGTGTGTCCCCGGTTCAGCCCGGGGCTGTGCCGTTGTCCCGCTATTGACTCGCCGTTGACTTTTTGTCCGAACTCGGATTTGGGTGATTTCGGATGCGTTGGAATCGTGACGGCGAGCTCTATAGGCCCCGATGGTTGGATTATCTGTGGGGTGGTCGAGGCGCAGCGGGCGTTGGTCTGATTGCAGTGATAGCGGGGTTTTCGGTCAACCCGTATCCTTGCGATTCTGACATTCTGTCGGCTCACGTAATCCGTCGGTTTGCTTCAGTCGCTCACCGGCGTCATTTGAGCTCTTGTGAACCGGGTAGTGACGTTCGATCGCCGTTCGTTGACACCGAGCTATGTTCGGGGACCTATCGGCAATTTTCGACGCCTACAGTCCTCTATTGAGCAGTTTAAAAATAAAGCAAGTCAACATTATTAAGAACATATGTCTTTAGTTAACTCTCCTTTTATCTCTTTGCAGGTACTCCACCTAAAAGCATCACTGGCAAAACTAGACAAAAAATATGACATTCAAGATGAAAGGGAAACTTTCTTACCCGCATACAGTGGTATTGTACAGGACTGGTGAGTGCTTGGATGCAATTACCACCAATTCATACAGTGCATAATGTCGTAACTCTTAATGTCTAGTGCAAAATGTGTTGCTACTCAATGTTAGTACATAATGACCAATATACCCAACAATATTTTAGTTTCAGGTTGAGATAAGACTTTTTTTTATGGAGTGGGGGGGTCACCCATGCGGGTCATGTCAGACACCTAAAATAGATGATAATTGTATAAATGAAAAAGTACCATAGTGAATGTAATACATTCACAGATATTAGACATGATGTGGGATGTTGCTTCCATAAATACGTCCATCTCACGGATTTCTATTAGCAAATAACAGTTCATGAACACCATTAATGTTATTTCTTCCCTTCAGTCATCAGCAGCAGAATTGATCCACTCATAGTGACTTTTCTATAGGTATAAATGTATAGTCTTATTTTATGCCTCAATAATATTCATCCGCTCTAAATCTCTGTTAGTCAGGTGATTAATTAATAAAATTGATATGTATAGTGACTTTTCATAAATGTCTTGTACAATGCTATGTAAATTTTTGCTACTTGATTTCTTTGAACTTTGATCAGACAATAATAATCATGTGAAGGAGCTCATAACACACTGTTATGATTTCTTTGAACTCCATTCTGTTTTCATCCTTTTGTTCCTAATTAAAGTAACTACTATTTTATTGTTCAAAACCATATGAAGTCTAAGGCATTGCCCCCATAACATATTGTTATGATGTTGTGTATTATACATTTGTCTGTACTTAGTTTTAGTTCAATAAAGTTAAACAAATTTAAAAGAAAAACTTTGATGAATTGATTCAAGTTTATGTATGTTCATATGATCTTGTCAGTTACCCTTATTGGTGCCTGTTGGTGTTGTTGGCTGGTTGTAAGCCTGCTTGTATGCTGATGTTGTTGGCTGGGGTTGTCGTTGCGTGGTGGCTACATTGGGTTGTTGCATGTTGATGTTGATGGCCTGTTGTAAGCCCGCTTGTATGCTAATGTTGTAGGAATGGTGGCGTTGTTGCCTGGGTGTTGTTGCATGTTGGTGGTGTTGATGCCTGTTGGTGTTGGTGGTGGTGTTGATGCATGTTGGTGTTATTGGCTGGGTTGTTGTTACCTGTTGGTGTTTTTGGCTGCATTCTTCATGTTGTGAGCTTGCTTGTTTATTGATGTTGTTGTTGGCTTTTTGTGTTGTTGTATGGTTCCTTTTTCGTGGCTACTTGGTGTATCCTGGTTCTTTTTTCGTTGGCTGGTTGGTGCATCATGTTCATTGTTGGGTAACTGATGCTTTTGTGCTTGTTTTAGGGATTTCTGGTTGCGAGCCTGGTTGTGCTTGTTTCGGTTGGATTTGATTTGGATGATATTGTTTACAGGTGTTCAAATTAGGCTATGATACTTTTTAATTTATCTGAGATTAGCAACCTGTAGTATCTATTGATATTGCACTGGAGGCTAACGATGATGATATTGGACAAGTTCTGAGCCCACAGCCATAATTCGCATATACATGTGGCTGATTTATTTGACATGATGTCAATAATTAGTTTCAAGCATGGTTTATTTGACAGATAATAGCTGCTCGAAGGAGGCTTGTTGAAATCAGAAAGTGACTTCCTAATATCTTTCTTCTATCCATGTTGCTTTGAGAATTCTTTTTTTTTAATTGTGATGCATGGTTTATTAATAGATTGCTTCTAAACTCATTGCAGGTAAAAGTCGATACATCATCATCAGATGCTACAAAGTAAGCATTTTCAAATGCTTTCTTAATTAACTAGTTATAAGATCACCTTTCTTGCACTAGTTTTTGGCTTTTCATCTTTGTAATCAATTCAGTCAGGAATGAACTGTTGAGAGCAATAGATTTAAGGTACATATATTTCACTACGAAATCCTTCTTTCAACTTCAGGATTGCCTAGTTTCTCCTTGAAGATGAAATTTTTCAGCTTATAATTTCTGATTGTTTTCTCCAGGAATTCGTTGTTGAAGCTTTTAGCACGGCTACCACCTGATCACGCAGTTGTACAGCCCGTATCCCCACTGGATCTAAGAAATAATAGTGGTAACTCAACAAAAGTTGTCTCACTCCCACAGTTGTGAGAAGGATGAGTATTAATACAGAAATGTTATTTTGTAAAAAATGTTGTTTTATGAGAAGGATGAGTAATACAAACAGAAATTTATAATTCATTTAGGATATTTTTTTCCTCTTCATGTTACATTCGAACTTTTATATGATTAAGATTACATCATATAACGATAACAAATCAATTTGTATATAGTAGGGGTAATATTACCATGGTGACCATAGACACTTTTCACTACAAACTTCAAAACCAACCAAACACAAGAAAAGTAGGAAATGTCTTATAAACAAAAGTTTTCCATTTTTTTCATGCGAACCAAACACAAGAAAAATAAATATTTTGGTTTCCCACCATTTTTTTTGTGCGAACCAAAGCGAAATAATCTATTTCTTGAAAAAGTTTAGAAAACTCAAAACTTGTATTTTTGTACATAGAAATGCATTTCCATATATCTAAGAAACGAACCAAACAGCCCCTAATAAACCAAATGGAGTTTTTTTTTCTTTTATAGCGCATTTTCAAATTTTTGCTTGTGTAGTATTGGGAGGCTGTATATATATGAATGCGTTTTCAATTAGGGCAAATTTCATAAAACCCCTTAAATCTGGTTCATTTTCAGATAATCCCTTAAACTTTATAAATGTAACTGGACCTTCGAAACCTTGCAGCATGTTACAAATCCCCCAAATGTTTGATTAATTCTTCTTTCACTTAAAACTCCAAAAGGGCCTCAACTTCATCGATGAAATATCCTTATACCCAAAATTTTGCCAAAAGAGAACTAGAAGGAAAATGAAATGAAGAACGAGACCTCCAATATTAGTGAACAAGAGAAGAAAGGAGGAGGGAAAGGATTTTAGAATTGAAATATTAAAAAGGAAATTTTTTTTATTAGGGTTGTCTAGTCATTTGATCACACAAGACTTTCACGTGCGACACATTTGACTTAACTGAGGTTATCTGATAGAACTTATAGGGTTTAATTGATATTTATCATTTTAAATATCGACCGATAATCCGATATTATCGTCAAGTTATCGGATTTGGGAGCTTTCCACTAGGATAAATAGGATTTTTAATTGGTTATCATTTTTATGGGTTTATTGGCGAGTTATCAATAATAAAAGCACTTATCGATTGATAAGGGAGGCTGAAAATATTAACTTTATCAACGCGAGTTTTAAGTTGAATTGTTGGGTAATGGGCTGTTACTTAGTGAGTTATTAAACCCAACCCAACTCGCTTTTGACAATAAAATGAAGTTTCTAACTTCAAGTTCAGCCCTAATCCTTTGTGAATCTCTCTCCCTCTCTTTGTGGCTGTTCTCTGAGCCTCCGAGCCTCTTCGAACTCCATTGAGCTCAATATCTCTATTCCCCTCTAACTCCATTGACCTCATCGTTCGCTCCCCGACCTCGAAGCTCACATCCGCTAACTCGCTCACCTCCCCAACCTCAAAGCTCACCTCCGTCGATGTCGCTCACCTCCCTGACCTTGAAGCTCACCTTTGCTGATGCTTATATTTCATTAAGCATGGTTAAATTACATTTTTTGGTTATTATATTATATATATTGTTCGGGTCAAAAATCGTTTTCTTTATTACGGGACTCATTATAACTTCAGTCGTTACAATGATTCAAAAGGAAGGACTTTTTATAAGCCTCCTTATACAATGCAAATAAAAAGATTATAATTTTCTTAAGAGCACACGCAGATAGATCGTTTATCATCTTCTGCTTGCACAGGATATTTGCTGGTACCGGGGTTTATCCATGGGCCACCAACTGATCAGATCCGAATAACGATTTCGTTGCCTCACAAAGGAGACAATAAATTAAAGTGACTATCTCGGTAATAGCGAGATAATCACTCTTCTCGAGAATCACAGCTAGGTACGATCTTAAGGAAAACGGATGAACGAGATGCATATCTCTCGAACTCTTCTCCTCCTTGTGCTGAAGAACCCATCAAGATCCCTTCCTCCTCTCTAAAATTCCTGCTCCTCACTCTTCAATTTGACAAGGCTTCGCCGAGGCTCGAGAATTCCGGATCCATGTAAATGAAGGCCCTAGGGCCATATTTATAGGCTTCAGAAGCTTAGTTTTCGGATAAGAATGATCTATTTGATCTCATCCTCAGTTGTAACCACTTAACCACGTTCCAAGATAACTTCAGATTAATTAGAGAGGTTTTGGATCAGAATATACTCAAATCTGGACGGTTAACGGGCAAAATCAGTATTTTTAGGAGCGAGACAGACTTTGTGTCTCGACCTTGGCCGAGACACAAAGTGTGTCTCGGCCTTAGCTGAGACACAAGTTGTGTCTCGGCCTTGGTGAGACACGTTTTGTGTCTCACCTTTGGTCGAGACACATCGTGTGTCTCGGTTGCACGTCTCAACTTGTTTTTCGCGTAATTCCTCGGTCCGATCTCAGAATGATGTGATTCAAAGTGCGTTGGAAAGCCAGAGAGGAGATACAATCTCCTATGAGTGAATCATATGTTGAGTGGATTAAACATGAGTGACGCTTCATCTTTCGTGAGTGAACCGTAACTCCCGATAGGATCGTCTCTTTGTTATTTCGTCGTCCCGTTAATTAGTACGCTTCGTCGACTTGCTTCATGTGCTCATCAACATTAAATAATCCCTTTTGATTGGGATAATGATGCTCATCATCTTCTATCATGAGCTACGTGTGAGAACCTATAGGTAATTTTTGACGCCTATATATATCCCCTCCAAAGTGTTTCAGTCTCGTTTCTTTCATAGAAGAGCCTCGAATACTTTGGATGTGATAGGCCTAACCTTTAGTCAGTGAAAAAGACCTATAATTAGCTTTAGTTCTTGACTTCTTTAATTTTAGTCTGTTCAGTATTTTGTTGAATAGTTAAAATTCTTCCGGTGCTGTGTTTATCGTCTGACCGTTGTTGAAGTCTCGAACTAAAACTGGTGTGTTGATTTTTTATTTTAGCTCATGTCGTTGAGTCGACATTGAACTGACTATCTTCATCGGGGATTCATATCTAAATTATGACTGAACTCCTTAGGGTGTTCATACAATCTCAAAGAATCAAAGGGTGTGTCGACTGATACCACAGGGCGTGTCGACCCAAGAGGTGTCGTCTCGTCTGGTTAGTCGAGATGTCGAGTTGACATAGGGAGTGTCATTTTGTCTAGCCGAGCTTCATGTCAACTGGTCAGGCTTTGTGTCAACTAGCTTCATATCGGATACCTTCGTGTCGACTGGCTTCGCCTTTCTAGTCGACACAGGAGGTGTCGACTCGTCTAGTCGGACTTGGACTTGATTTGAGCCTTGTCGGCTGTCTAAAAATCATACCAACATAGCTAATACTCATCAAACACAAGTGATGGAAGTTACAACCTGACGACTTCAACATCAGCAATCTGATAAAGAAAGTTACAAATAAATGACTTTCATGTCAACAAAGAAAGGCTACAATTGGAGTATTCTCAATAGTTCAACAAAGAAAGTTACAAGTAGATGACTTTCACGAAAATCGATGAAAGTTCTGATTCAACAGCCTTTACAATCAACAGTGAGAGTTACAATCTGATGACTCCCACATTTTAGAAAGCTAAAGCAAAGATTACAAAATAACGATCCTTGCAACGCTCTGTCAGAAGAGATTATAAGTCAATAATCTCTTCAGTCCAAAACATAGAACTCACTTCTGCGATGAAACACAATTAACCGTGTTCCAGAGTCAAGACAACACAGCTCTAATTCAACCGCTAAACACAACTCGATTCAGCTACTAACACAGTGCCCAAACGCTGCGTTCAAACGCAAGGTTCATGACCAGCAACGCAAGACCTGCGTTTGACCTATTCAAACTTGATCTTAACAGCTCCAGAAGATGTTGTTCACCCACGATCTGGGGAACAGTTTAAGTGGGTTTTTACACCTGATTAATGGGGCAACTAAACCCCCATTAAGAAGCGGATTAAGGGGCAGTTATACCCCTTAATCCCCATATAAATATCAACAAACTCAACTGAGTTGGGGATCGATTCTAGAGAGATTAGATCAGAGAGATTGAGCTTTTTGAATCAAATTTTTGAAGGCATTCTTCAGCAATAGAAAGTGAGGATACTTGGTTATTAACTGATTTACGGTTCAAACAACTCTTTGCATAGAGTTTGAACTCATTCTGAGTTCTTAAAAATCATTAAGAGTTCCTTCAATCGTTCCAGTAAAGGGAGACGTACGGATCGTCAACAGAAAGCAAACTCGACGCGAGCATTCGAATGAAGCATTCTATCGCTACCGTGAAGGACCCAAAATTAAACAAAGGGGAGAATTTACATTAATTCTCTTTTCTTTTAAAATCAGGAATTCAAATTGTAATCGAGATCGAGAGAGTTGTAAACATTCTTTTTCTAAGCAGTTAGAGGGAATAAAATCAAATTCAATTTTTTTAATTTTCTTATTACAAATTTTTCACCCAAACAAAAGATGGCGACTCCACTGGGAAAGAGCTTCTCTGATGAAGAAGTGGTGGTGCAATCTGATGTTAATCTCACTACAATGACGGTCAAAACTCTCGTCATAGAGTTCGATCAGGCCAAGTACAAAGAAGTATTATCCTCTGGATCATTTAGCCCCAAGGCTAGGTGCAATATCTACAAGGTATCTAAGGAGACCAAAGCTCCAACTGTTGCTACAGTGCCGAAGAAAGCCCTCTCCTTCAACCAAGATTGTTCGAACAACCCCTCCTCTGAAGGAATAGGCAAAGCCTCTGCCAAAATCCCTTAACGAGTTGGAAGTTCTACACCCACATCAACATGATGTGTAACGGGACATAAGAGGCCCGGTGCACAGACAAACTCCGTTAACACGAAAGACCTTGCTGTGAAGGCCTTAAAATGGGCTAAGAGGAATGCCGCTCGTCGGAGGAGAAGATCCTTGCGACGTGCATATCTTTGAGAAAACCAATCTATCAATCAATGTGAGAGCCGCGTTTGCGAGCCTTAGCAAGAACCTTGCGCCTATGATCCGGGACGCAAGCTTCAGATTGATGGGTCCAAATATGAGCCTCGTATAATTCAGCTTAAGCGCAACCCTCAAGAAGGTGCTTAAAGTTTGAGATGTAGCCTTCAGGGGCACGTTTCAATATCTAAACACGACCCTAGTGAAGGCATTGCAAATTGCAAATGCAACCTTCAGGGAAGCATTTCCAAAGCAGAACATGACTCTCAGGAGCATGTTCTAGAACATGAACGCAAGTCTCAGAACTGCGTCTTACCAACAAAATACAGACCTCAGTCTGACGTCCTTCGAACAGAGCGCGACCTTTGTGAATGCGATGTGGCCCGTCGAATTCAAAAAGAGGACCATGGATTGAGGATAAATGTTCAGAAAAAACCAATCTTGTCCACTAATGGGAAGGGGGTTCCATCTCCATCCATAAATTTATCCCAAGTCTCTGATTTGCGGGAATTGTTGTCGAGAGAAAGACCAATGCAATAAGCAGCCCACTCATGTCAATGTGAGCGACTTATTTCTGTAGTCCCTTCAAAATGCCACTGTTGTGCATCCGTGCCTCGACGATCGGTATTTGACGGATTGACAAATGTCGCTAGGTCTACCAAGCAATGACATCATCACAAGAAGAAGATCTTTGAAATTGAATATCCTGAAGTCACTATCAATGTGATCGGCAAAGGGAAGACCTCAGTTTCTAATTCTGACGATTCGGAGAGAAGTCATTCCCCGACTATTCGGAAAAATTGTGATGAATTCGAAGGGGTATATCAGCACACTCGGACTCGCACAGGAGCTATCCGCTTGGTTAACTATAAAAGGCTAGCCAAAGGGATCACTTTAGATGATGAACATTCAGCCATTGCCAATTCTTAATCCTCAAGCTCTTTCATAGCACACGAGGATCCTGCCTATATGATAGGAAACTCCGACGACTTTGCAAAGAGAGTTGACGAACACCATGTCATGCTCCAGACACAGCAGGAGACCCTTTCCCAAATAAAGAACATGTTGCCTCAGCTCTTTGCAGAGAACGGTCAATAGCCTGAATCTTCTCGGAGAACAAATTCAAAGGGAAAGCAACATTCGGATCGTGGAACTCAAAATATAGAGTCTTCCTCCGAAAACGAGAAAGAAGCCGAAAAGGAGCAAAATCTTCAATCATCTAAGATGGCCGAATTAGAGGCTCACTTTAACACAATCGCTAACAAGAGTGAGCTTCGTGAAGAAGGAGTAGTATGGCTTTATCCTGCTGAATGGGATACAGCTCCTTATCCGCCAAAGTTCAAAGCTCCAACCTTGCAACCTTTCGACGGCTCAGGATCGCGAAATCAACACATCTACTACTTCAAGTCACAGACCGAAGATGTGGTAGTAAATGACGCTATCCTGACTAAATTGTTCATCGGTACCCTTAAGGGTGTTTCTTTTGAGTGGTTTATGAAACTGCCTGCTGGGTCCATTTAAAAATGGATAGATCTGGAAAAGCTCTTCTTAGCCAGATTTTTCAAGGATGATACAGAAGTTTCCGTCCTAACCCTTCTTACCACCAAGCAGAGGAAGAGAGAGTCTATCAAGACTTATGTTGAAAGATTCCATAGTATGGCATTACGATACTCATCAGGTATGACCCAATCTACTTTGGTTGAAACTTTCAGGCATAACTTGTAGACTCAGCTCCTTGCTCAAATAGGGATAGCGAAATGTCGCTCCTGGAGACAATTGGTTTCGTAAGGAGAACAAGCTGAAGAAATCGTTGCTCGAGTCAAGGCTGAAGAAGCTACTCAACCAAAGCCAAAGCAGCAATGCAACCAAAATAATGCTTCTTGATCCAACGAAGACTTTGGCTACCGATTCCAGCACGCGAGCATCACTCGCTAAACAAGGAAAAGCACCGAATCAGCAAAGACCACCCAATGAGTACTCATTTAAAGAGGATCATGCGGATACTCTGTTCCAGCTACTTCGGAAAAACAACAAGCTGCAACTTCTTGACATCAAGAAACCGGACGAGGCAAAAAAGGTGGAGGACCCCAATTACTGTCGTTATCATAGATTCTTGGGACATCCTACCAGAAAATGCTATGTCTTTAAGGATATTCTGCAAAACCTAGCGAATGCCAATGTGCTTACATTACAGCCCGAGTAGAAGACTATATCCACTAATTTGATAGTGGTCCAGTTTGGTGATTTCCCTCATATAGCAACTGCAGATGGAGTTATACTCATCCATAAAGGAGAAATGCACATGAAGAACACTAGCCTATATGGTCAGAAAGATAAAGGGTTAGTACTCCTCACTACCTCAAAAGGGGAAATTATGTAGGTCCATTGCGATTTGATTGAAGACCAACAGTGGACGAATACCTCATCCAAAAAGAAAAGAAGAAAGGCTAAGCCATCCAACATGATTAGTCCCTCCAATAATGAAGATGATGATCATCTCAAACTTCTCACGGACTTAGAAGAAGAGAGGATCATGCTTACAGCAGACCAACGAGGCAACCCTAGCACCCGGTCAAGAAAAGCTTATCTGAAGGACTATGATCAAAGTGCTCAAGAAATAAAAGAACAATCCCAAGACGCTGGGGGTTCTGTCCCTCAAAACTCAACTGACAAGGAGAAGCAAAAAGAGACCCGGTATAACAAGAACCTTCTTCAAGAAGCCATAGAATCAAGTGCTCCTTTCTGATTCAACGTCATAGCATAGTTAGCCAATATACTGGCTAGGATTACCTTGTACGAGCTCTTACGGTTGTCTAAGACTATAAGGGAAGCTCTAATTGAAGCCTTAATGAACATGGAGAGCTTTATTATGCAAGTTATTTTACTTCACTTCCAGAAACTTCTAAGGACCAATCTTGCATACAATGTCTACAAGCAGCAATAAGTCTACCATACATATCGTTCACTTAGGACGATATGCAGGTAAAACACAAGTATGACAGATCATTATACTATACAGGGTACATCGGGTCCTCAGAGATCAACCGTGTCCAAGTTGACCTTGGCTCAGCACTTAGCATCATGCCTTACAGGGTCATGCAGGTCTTAGAGATTCATATGCATCGGTTTAATACCACCCAGACCACTATATTTGGTTTCAACACCAATAGTACTCGACCCCTGGGGAAGATCAAACTCAGGTGTCAAATCGGAGATCTTAAGTCCGAAGTAACTTATTACATCATAGATGCAGACACCTCCTACAATTAATTATTAGAACGGCCATGGATTCATGCAAACCACATTGTCTCATCTACCTTACATCAGGTTATGAAGTATGCTAATGATAAAGGGGAAGTTCGAACCCTGATTGCTGAGAAGCGTCCTTTTAGAGGGGTGGAGAACTTCCATACATACTCCGTTTGCTACCTGGAATCTCAAGAGAAATGGAAAGAAGATGCTAACAGTGACAACGAAGCCGACGCTGAGCCAGATCCTGAGGAAGATTGTCCATGGGAGTTGAATTTTGATATAACGGGTCAAATTGAAAGTAATAGTAATTTACCGAGTGAGGGAAAGTGGTGCATTAATGAAGATTTTATGTTAGCGTACTCCTCTAGTGTGTCCTCTAAAAATGAACAAACAGAAATTGATACTGATGCAGGTACTGACCCATGGCGCATATTATATACCGAGACATCACTTACGTTGCCGGTTAAATCATCCTTCCCTTCAGATGAAGAAATGGGAGATGCTCGGAAGGCTTTCTTCAAAGTCTCGTCTAAAAGGAAAGAGCAGAAGCCTATCTATTTTAGGAAAGTTAAACCTGAACTACTCAAGCGGGGAAGTTCAGAAGAAGATGATGGGGTTCCTCAATTCCATTACCATAAACCCAATTTCATCTACTTGATAAAACAAATGGGTTACAACTTTAACGAGAAAAAAGGGATAAACTTCGGGAAAAGAAGGAAAACGTCTGTTTGAATGTCTCTCACTCCCGAAGAAAAACCTTTAGACTATTATCAGAAGACTGGAAGAGGGGTGGGTTATGTCACAACCCCTTCCTTTTTAGAAAATAAAACTAGTGATTGTCTGTGTCAAGACCATTCATCTGAAACGTTATCATAGGAATCCGATATCAGCATTGGAGCCTTCTTTAAAAGTTTGACCGAGAATATGGTTTCGACTAGTCACCCAAAAGAAGATGCTAGGGGTGACGAAGAATTAATCGAATCGATCAATGACCCTTGGATCAAGCACATTAACATCTTGTGGGATATACGTTTTGAACAACGTGAGCAACCCACCAAAGATAAGGTGATCCAAGTCAACATGGGAGATGAATCTGATCCCAAACCTATCTTTATAAGTGAAAGCTTATCACCATCAGAGAAAGAAGATATTATATCTCTCATTCGAGAATATATAGATGTCTTTGCTTGGAATTATGAATATATGCTTTCCCTGGATCCAAAAATAGCTACATCGTCTTAACATTGATCCGGTCGCAAAACTCGTTAAACAACAACAACGTCACTTTCGTCCAGAGATCATGGAAGCAATTGAGTCAGAAGTCAAAAAGTTTATTGATTCGGGCTTTGTTAGAGAGGAATAACATCCTGATTGGATAGCCAACATTGTTCCAGTGCCTAAGAAAAACGGTAAGGTCCAGATATGTATTGACTTTCGTGACCTCAACGCGGCATGCCCAAAAGATAAGTTTCCACTTCCTATCACAGATGTCATGATCGACAAAACCTATGGGTATAAGAGGATGTCTTTTATGGACGGATTCTTAGGATATAATCAAATTAAAATGTACCCAGAAGATGAAAAGCATACTACTTTCAGAACACCACTAGGGGTGTATTGCTACACAGTGATACCTTTCGGATTGAAAAACACAGGTGCAACCTACCAACATGCCATGAATACAATCTTCCACGAACATCTATGTAAGAAGATTGAATGCTACGTTGATGATATAGCGGTGAAAAGCCAACACAAAGGTGATCATCTTACAGATCTGAAGACTATGTTCGACATCATGCGAGCACATCAGCTAAAGATAAACCCGACAAAATCTTTCCTTGGGTTATCGAGTGGAAAGTTCCTGGGATTTATAGCTACATCCAAAGGAATTTCTCTTGACCTAGAAAAGTTCATGTCATCCAAGACATGTCGCCTCCAAAGACTCTCAAAGAGCTCAGATGTTTACAAGGCAGGTTGGCTTACATTTGGAGATTCATCTCTAACCTCTTAGGACGAGGCCAACCTTTCTCTAAGCTCATGAAGAAAGGAGTATCCTTCATTTGGGATGGAGACTGCCAAAAAGCATTTGAAGAGATTAAGAGATACCTCACTCAACCACCAGTCCTTATGGCCCTGATATCAGAAAAACTGTTCCTGCTATACGTGAGAGCCATGGATCATTCCTTGGGAGCTTTGTTAGCCCAGAACAATGACCAAGGATAGAAGCAAGCAATCTACTACATAAGTAGGACCATGATGGGAGCTGAACACCGGTATAATCTGGTAGAAAAAAAATGTCTCGCCTTGGTATTCGCTGTCCAAAAGACGTGATATTACCTAGTTGGACAAACAATTCATATTATTTCTAAGGTAAATCCTTTGAGGGTGCTTATGACGAAACCATGCTCCCTAAATTATCGACTAGCAAAATGGGCAATTCTCTTGTCATAGTATGACATGCAATTCATGCCCCAAAAGGCTATTAAAGGTCAAGCTCTGGTGGATTTTCTAGCCGATTATTCGGTACCAGGATCATCTAAGTTGTATGAAGACTTGCCTGATGAAGTAGCCAAAGCTTGTGCGACCTAGGAAGGTGTGCAAGTGTGGAAATTATTCTTTGATGGTGTATCCAGAACAAACCCACATGGATCAATCACCGTCGGAGTAGGGGTGGTACTGATTTCCCCAAATGGTCATGTGATTCCAAGAGGATTTTCCCTGATCGAACCCTGCACCAACAATGTAGCTGAGTATAACGCTCTACTATTAGGGATGTAATTCATCGAAGAGCTTAACATTCGACATCCTGAGGCTTACGGTGACTCTCAACTCATCGTAAATTATGTCCGAGAAGAATATAAAGTGCGCAATGAAGACCTGCTCCCATACTACTTTGCAGTGCTGGAATAAGCTCGGGAGTTTAAAGGTTTCTTTATTGGATATATTCCATGAGCTCGGAACACCTATGCAGATGCCTTAGCCTCACTGGCAACCTCATTAGCATTACCACCAGGGGCTGAAATAACAATTCATGTCATGGGACGCGAGTTATATTACCCCAAGATTTCCTTGGACAGACAATCTGACAAGATGATGTCAGGAGAAGTCTGCACAACCTCAATAGAGCTTGAACTCAAGGATTAGTGATTTCTGTATATCGATTATGTTTTATACGGAATTCTGCCTGATAATCCTAAGGAAGCAGCCGCTATTAAATGGAAGGCCCTCCTATTTTATTATGAGGTGGTTTCTCAAACTCTGTATTATAAATCGCGCGATGGAATCCTACTTCGTTGCCTTTCTAGGAAGGAAGCAAAAGAAGCTCTTAAGGAAGCTCACGATGGGATGTATGAAGCTCATCAACCCGGACTTAAGTTGGCGCACCGTCTCTGACGAATGGCTATTATTGGCCAAATATGTTCTTGGATGTCGTTGACTACACTAAACATTGTCACGCATGCCAAACTCACGGTGATTTCATTCGCCAGCCACCAGGGAATTTACATCTAACTCTGCCTCTTGGCCATTTGAGATGTGTGGTATAGACATTGTCGGACCTATCTCTCCGTCAATAGCCAAAGGACATCGGTTCATCTTGGCAGTGACTAATTACTTTTCTAAGTGGGCGGAGATAATTTCGTTGAAAGAAGTCAAGGTTTCAAACGTGATTAAGTTTATCAAACATCACGTCATCTACCATTTTAGGGTACCAAGATGAATAGTCCACGATAATGGAACATAATTCATCGGTCATGGATTTTAGAGATTCTGCGACAAGTTTAGAATCTAGAGCGTCGACTCTATAGCGTATTATCCGCCAGCCAATGGCCTCGTGGAAGCTTTCAATAAGATCATTGTAAAGCTTCTTAAAAAGTTTGTTTCCAAAAACCGACGCGATTAGGATGAAAGACTTGGCGAATATCTGTAGGCCTATCGCACAACAGTGAGAACCCCGACAAAAGCCACGTCGTTCTTTTTGGTATACGGCTGCGAAGCTGTATTGCCATTGGAAATCCAAATTCCATCACTAAGAGTTGCTCTCACAACCGGAATGACAATAGAAGAAAAGCATCGATTACGCCTTCAATAACTTGAAGCCTTAGATGAAAAGTGACTCCAAGCTCAGCAGCAGATTGATTTGTATCAAGATCGAATTGCTAAATCCTACAATAAGGAAGTCAAAGAACGGATTTTCAAGAAAAGGTGACTTGGTCTTAGCCGTCAAACAACCCATGGTGATGACACACAAGACCAAAGGAAAATTCAATCCAAAATAGGAAGGGCCCTTCGTAATAGAGTTAGTCTATTCAAATGTAGCCTACCGTCTCATTGATCAAAAAGGCGATAGGCTCATGATGTCAATTAACGGAAAGTTTCTCAAGAAATATTACCCATAGGCCATGAAGTCCTATTTCTTTAAATCCCCAATTAAGTCTGACTGAGGGTTGCCACTTAAGGAGTTCGTTTGAATAAGGAATAATGAATTATTTTTCCTTTCTTGTATGTCGTCAAGTTAACGCTACACCTCTGATGATTGAAGTTTTTTGAAATTATTATAACAAAGAAAATTTCCAAAATATGCTAGATGGTTATATCAATCAACGTGATCCAATTCAGTGGAAAAGTCCCAACAACCTAGAATACATACCCAATGTTAATAGATAAGGCTTCTAGCCTTCCTGAATGCAAGTTTCATAGATGCGTAATCTCTTAAACACAGAGTCCAACCCTGTGTTTTTGACTTTTAAAAGGGATAGACCCGCGTTGAATTCATTCAAACACAGAGGCTTAACCCTAACAGGGAAATTTTAGCAAGGAGAATCCCCAATCCAAAGTTATACTACGACATTTCAAGATCACAACAAAGAAAATGCAATGAAGGGACAGCAAATGTCAGTAGTTCATCACAAGAAAATGATAAATGTTTTGAGAAACAGCATAAAGTTATTACAAAATTGATAACAAGTGTTGCTAGGGCTGAAAATAAATAGAAACTGAAAAGATAGGCCTCAGTGTTAGATATATCCCTCTTGTACTTGGTCAACACCTCCTCTTCGGTCTTCTTGTGGAGTTAAACATCGGTGAATGTAGCCGCAACAGAAGCTTCTCGTTGCAATGCTTCAACGACTTCCTTTTTTGCTTGAACCCTCACGTCGAGGGTAGTATCCTCGAGGTCGAACTCCTCTGGGGTTAGTTCCCCTACAACAAGCTTAGACCTTGCACGGTGGTGCTACTTTTGCAAGCGCCAGATGAAAGCTTTCTTCTCCGAAATGCTGTGGGCTCGGGCTCTGTCATCAACTTTCTTCTTCAACCGAGCATTACTTATGGCCCATAGTATCTTAGGCCTTAAATCTGTGTTCCTAAACTCTTCCAAGAAGTGAACAACACTTGAGAAGTGGTGGATTATCTCTGAACAACGCCGAGCATAGTGGAGGTTGATTTTAGTGAGATCATTTAATCCTTCCTCGATAGAAGCACGAAATTTAGAGAAGGAGCCCCAACCATACATCATGATGGAGAAGGCTTGTTTCACCTAGTTCTCCAAATGCCTAAGGAGGAAGAGAGTATAATCGGGTCTCAAATAAGACGCCTCAGAGGTCACTCGCTCATAATTCTCGTTTAGAGAATCATAGAGATGGGTTGAATTAAAGGGGCATAGCCCGAATCATATATGATGATGGGCTTAGTAGAAGAAGCCCCATCTTGCATTAACAAAACAAATAAGAGTGAAGTTAATAAACTCCCTAACGGATGAATTCAAACGTAGAGTCCAGACCTGCGTTAAAATCAACTTGGACGCAAGGGTCTAGACCCACGTTGAATCATTTTGAACGCAAAAAATTAAATCTGCATTATGATTTCCCAAAACAAAGGGATTTAGCCATGTGTTGTCCTTTTCGAACGTAGCAGGATTAAACTAGCGTTTCAAAATAAGGGAATCGACCCTTCGTTTCACTAATGAACACAGAGGCTTGCTTCTGCGCTCGAGATTAAGAAGAACAATCTTCGTCATTGTCAATCCAGAACCCACTTAAGGGGTTTGAGAAAACTTATCAAAAAGGATACTAAACAGAAAAGACAACGTTTCTTACCTCGATGACCGGACGTCGGTGAGGAAGGCATCACCGGTGATCCAGACATAGACCCAGAAGTGTTCCCCGATGGCGGCATGTTGTACATAGCCTCTTCATCCTTTCTTGAGCAAGATCTCTTGAAATCCATGGCCTTAAGCGAGTGGGAACGATCAAAGAGATCTGGAATTGAGGAGATGAAACTCATTGAAGAGTTCAAGATGGAATTCGAAGCATTATGGGCTTTTGATAAGATCGACCGGGTCTATTTATTTGCAATCACTATGGGAGACACGGAGTTCTGAGACTCTCGCCCAAGTGTGGTCTCTTCATCATCATAGTCGTTTAGACTTCTGATAAGACGCAAGACAAGATCCTGCATTTAAAAAATTAAAACGTAACAATTCTAACGGAGCGTTCAAGTTCTGAGTGATGGTCTGGGCCTGTGAGGGGCTTAGCCTTGCATTCAAATTTCTAAACACAGAGCATACCTTTATGGTCAATTATTTTAAACTAAAGGTTCACCTTGCATTTTCAAAATGTGGCACTTGTTCCCTAAGCCCATGTATTATGACCTTTCTAGTAGAATATTGTTAAAACCTCTACACATCCTCAGCAGGGTTTAAACCAAATCAACTGACAAATTCTCTCTAATGTTGTCAAGTTAACATCACACTTATGACGACTTTTGTTCCCACAAAGTTTGAATTCAACTTACATCACGCCGTCACATGATAATAATTCCTCTGTCAAAATCAACTTATCGACTATCGTCAATAGAGCGATAGGTCCTCAAAGTTGCTCCGATCGTAATATTTTTTTACTTATCGACTCTCGTCACTAAAACGATAGGTCCTCAAAGTTGCCTTGATCGTAACCTTTTTAACTTATTGGCTCTCGTTAATATAGCGATATATCCTCAAAGTTGCCTTGATTGTAACCTTTTCAACTTATCGACTCTCGTCAATAGAGCGATAGGTCCTCAAAGTTACCCCGATCGTAATATTTTTTTACTTATCGACTCTTGTTAATAGAGCGATAGGTCCTCAAAGTTGACCTGATCACAACCTTTTCAACTTATCAACTCTCATCAATAGAGTGATAGGTCCTTAAAGTTACCCCGATCGTAATGTTTTTAACTTATCGATTCTCATTAATAGAGCGATAGGTCCTCAAAGTTATCCCGATCGTAATATTTTTTTTACTTATCGACTCTCATCAATAGAGTGATAGGTCCACAAACTCGCCAAGTTAACATTACACCTCTGGTACTTATAAGTTTCTTTCAGTATTTAAAGCAAAAGCATAATACAAGAAGGAATGAACATATCACTTCCATGGTGACAAAACGGTATTTTGTTGTTCCGTGTCAGAACATGACATGCAAAAGAATGAAAAACCAAAACATTACCATTTTTGTTCAAAGTAAACAAAGCAATATGATATAAGTATTGTTCTTACCAAAAGATCGATTCATCAAACTAAAAGAGGCGAGTTGAGACTTAATGTCAGAAAGTTTCTCTTCATGGTCAGCTCGCACCAGCATCTCAGCCCATCGCCGAAGCTCATCTTCGCTGGGTAACATGGTAGCAACTTCTTTCTTAGCCTCCTCGAGAACACTAGCTTTTGTGCAATAATCTACTAGAGAAGTTGTACTTTTAACACTGAGTTCAGTAACGATAGCTTCTTCTCGCTTGAACTAAGCCTTCAGCCTAGCCAACTCTACTTCAGTAGCAATGATCTTCTCTCGTAAGTCTTCCAAGGAAGTATTTGAGAGGGCTAGCCCAGCTTATTTTTTAGCATTAAGCTTCTGCAAATGCTCAACCTGAATCTCCTTCTTAGCTATATGTCGTCGAGCTGCTTCATACTTATTAGCTTCTTCGACCCGAATGTCCTCAAAAGTAGATATAATCTGCGCATGGATATCAGCATGACCTAAGGCCTCCAATAACCTTAGTTGTGCCTCTAGGTGTAAAATGGCTTCCGAGCAATGCTCAACGACATGAACATCACCAACAAATTTGAGGTTGTTCAAACTATTCGTGAGCATAGGCTTGAAGGTTTCAGAAGTATCTCGACCAGCAACCACGACCTCAATCACTTTCTTCGCTAAACTCTCTAAGTAGCTAAGAGAAATCTTAATGAAATCAGGTACATCCACTGGGCTCGAGACAACAATGGGAGACAACGCTGAAACTTCTGAGGTTACCGAGTCGAGTAAGAGGCCAGCATGTGATTTCGACGTAGTAGCCTGAGAAGGAATGTTGATATCCAGTTAAGATGGACTCGATTGGAGGGCCATAAACTTCCCTACTCTAGACGAGCTCGGCATGTTTACAGCCCCCGTCAGGGCCAAAGAAATTGTTAATAAAGTCGCTGGTGGGAGAGTTGCTATTAAGAGCTCCAAGCAAGGCTGCTCTGATATATTAGTTGGTGGTGGTACAAGCTGTTGCGTTGGTGGAGAAACAACAGTGGTTTCCTCAAGCGTTGTAGAATCTGCACGAGAAAATAGTTTAAATGCAGAAAGTAAATGCATTATAATTCGGAACAAACGATGCTTACCGGTGAGAGAAAGAGGAACATAGGCTGACACCTTATCAGAAAAAGATGGTGGCTGGATATCCCATTCACTGAGATCATCACCGTCATCACCCAAGTTATCATTATTCTCACTATCTTCACCATGGTCACTGCCATCATCTACGTTGTTCACATCATCGCTATGAGACGAGGGTTCATAATTCACAAGATCCTCTTCATCTATTGATGAAAATGCTGGTGGATTCTCGACAATGATGGGCTTCGACATGACTCCAGTTGTAGGGCTGGGTTGTGTATCCCCTACAGACAACATCAACATGGAGACAGAAGGAGATTCATCCTCTCCTAAGTCTTTTTGGATAGCCACTGTGGGTTCCTTGACAGGAGGCCTATCTCCTTCAACTTGAGAAACGATAGGGGCAGCATCTTGAAGTGCATCTTCAGGGACAAATTCTGCATCCCATGCAAGTGATTCGTCCCCACCTTATTCCTCATTTGATGGATGAACAGAAGAGGTAGGGCCTCCTAGAGCAGGACCAACTGTGGGAAGACCAGATTGGAGTGAGAGTTCCATAGCAATAGACTCTTGCTCTTCCTCTTCCATATGTCATGCTTTGCAAGCATCTTGCATAAGCTTAGAAGTAGGAGGCTCGAAGGTTAGTTTTCGTCGAGCTCGCTTATCATACTCAGCTTCTTCAGTTGAATCAAGGACTCTTTTTCTAGTGGTACTCTTACTCCAAATTCCTAACCCTTGAGGGCTCCACATCGTGAGTATTAGGTACCCAAATTTCTTCCTGAACCCCCTCTTGTGCATGTCATCTCTCATCTTCGGTAATCACCTCTTCATACGATAAGTATTCACTAACTTCTCTTGCGCATGACTTTTTGGCACTTCTCTTTGAAGCATACCATTTTCGAATGGCTTTCAGGCAGGAAGTATTCATAATGTAGGCTGAGATTTGAGAAGCAGCCTGATACCATGTACAAAAGCTTAAAGATGTGTGGGCGTTGGGCATTTTGTGTGGCAGCTTGAACTTTGCCTCGGTGCAGCCTGCTACCGAATAATACCGAGCTCTCGCTCCTTCATATACATTGCATGTGTATGCAAGGGTTAGGTTTGGATTACTGACGTTAATTTGATCATAGCCAATTTGTCAAGAAAAGCGATAAGGCTGATATGGCTCAATGAAGCATTTTCTCCCTTGCTGAAAAATAAGATAGCCTGGGCAGATATTTATGAGCTACCAGAAGGCGACTCTACTGAGTATAGTGAAAGAGTTACACCCCAGAGTGTCCTGATGGATCTCTCCGTACGCACCGCCCTTAAAAGCAGAAAACTTACAAGCAATCTCGTAGTTATAATCCCGCCTAAATATCTCGTGGAATTTAACCTGATACCAACCGACCCATCAAGAGGGACCAATGTATTGTTCGATTCAGGTGTCGACATTATTGAAGGGCAGTGCAACACAAACCAGGATACCAAATAGATATATGACATCGGCACCCGAGGAGTTGGGGTTTGAATGATGGTCTTCCCATCTGATTCCAATGTAAATTCAGAAGCTAGCTCCCGTAGGCCACTCTACAAGCAAACACATCATGGTCAAAATGAGATTCAAGGGCCATCCATGAGCCAGAAGAATAGCTGGATATAGTACTTCCACTATGATGGCGTCTACAGGCCTAGTTGGTACTAGACAACGCTTCAACCAGAGGGTAAGGAAACCGGCGAACAAGGCCATATCAGAGATTAGGATTTCTGCCTGATAATAGAAGCTTTCAAATGTAGTGAAGGTCGGAAAGACATCTTCCTCAGCCTCACAAGTGTAGTGGGAGGTTGTATCCTTGATACGCTCGTTGATTTCCTCCAGAGTACTAACAGCCAAACGAGTCACCTTTGTATCTTTGTCCACAAATTTTGGAAAAGATACTATGCCCATTGCCCTTATTTGACATTGCTGGCTCTCTTCCCAGTAGTCTGTGCACATATTTGAAAATAACACATTAATTCCCAGTAAGTATCATAGAGTTCTGGGGCACCATATTTCAGAATCTCTAATTCCCTATTCCCGGGAACAAATTCTTCATAGGGAAATTCTCCAAATGATAACCCTCGGATCTCAAACATCTCATGAAGAGCAAAACCTAATTCACCAGCGGGTGTGAAAAATATACCGGTGTGAGGATTGTAAAATTCTAGCATAGCAAAAAGTCTGCTATAGTTTGGAGAAATCTCATATCGAGTATCTAGTGTAGGAGTCATTAACTCCGAAATCCTCAAAGTTTCTTCCAGCTCCTCTAAAACAAAGTTTATCATTCGGGCCCACTAATCTGTCTCACTAGAATGTACCCATGTTGGAGCCCTAAAATCTTGAGTAGAGAATTCTCCTTTGACCGAGATAAATTTTCTGATAAAGACATCTGCTAGTTTAGCAGGTTGACCGACAGGATGTTCCTTTTTGAATAAACCCAGTTTCAAAGCTACAAAGTGGTTAAAGCCAGTCGGATGAGTACCCTAAGAGGTGATGTGCCCAGTAGCAACACCTCTTTGATCTTGGACGAGTTTCCAATCCATGGACCGTGGGATAGAAGCGCATTGATAATAGGAAATCGGCCACATCCGCTCTAGGTTTGGCAGGAAAAGGCGACGATTATTGATGATCCTCAGCCATTTGTAGTTTCTATCAAATATCCATTTGGGGTCCATTTTAACAGAGTCTCTAAAAAGGAAAGACGGTTTCTTTAAGATCTCACAGTCTACGGTTTCAAACTTAGCATCTGTAACCAAGGATCTGAGGGTTTCGGGGAAAGCTTGAGTGATGAGTTTTACCCGCTCTTTGTTTGTGTCTTGGAATATCGAATATCCTAAGCAAAAGCTAAAAATTATATTTTTCTCTGTGCCTCCCACATGACCAAAGTAATGATTGAAAGAAAGAGGCTCACTGGAGTAGCACACTGCAAATGGAAAAGATAATCGGTTAGTACGAAACAAATGAAAAGGGCTTAACTCAAAAAACACATGGTCCATACCCATGTCCAAAATTCTAAACGCAAAGTCCAGACCCGTATCTAGAATTCTGAACACAAGGACTAGACCTGCATTCAAGATTCCGAACACAGGGTCCAGACCTATATTCAAAATTCAGAACGCAGGGTCCGAACCTGCGTTGTAATATCATAAACAATGGAGTTAATCATGCGTTTCAAATCGAGAAACACTGAGAATGATCTCTGTGTTTTAATGGCAGAATGTGAACCTTTAGTCAACATTAAGGGTAAATAATTTGTCGAAACAAGTTATGATCGCCAAAACCTACCATCAATCAAGGAAGCCTGAGGCGGCGGCGCGGCGGTTTGAACACCCCCGGTGGCTTTGGTCGATGGAGCACCCTGAGCTTTGATGATATTTGATTTGGAAGCGGTTCTCTTCTTGGGAGCCATTCTAACCTTGGCAAAGAGGATAGAAAATGGTTGATGAAAGATTTAAGAACGAATCTTTCCTCTGTTGAAGCGCCGGAGAAGATAAACAGGAATCTTGTTAAGTGGTCGACAGGAGAGCAAAAAAGTAAAAGTCAAATGACTTTTTGATTTGACCTCAGTGGTCCATTTACATACAGCTGTAGTTGTCAAGTTGGTGTGGGATTTTAGGTAAAAATCCCACCCAAAATATGATTTTTGTGTTTTTAAATAAGTTCTTTCAACCTCCAAATGCAGCCCCACATTCTGATTATCAAACGCACGATTTAGCCCTACGTTTTGGTGCTCGAGATTCAGACATAGAGAGGAAAGTTAACAATGGCCATCAAGGTGATGAAAGCCAAGAAGAAACTAGCCTATGACAAGAAACTATGCAGCCTCTTGGACGAGTACAAACAGGCTATAGTCAATTATCAAGATCGGTCTTTCACGCAACTCATCCTTTCAAATAGCTTAATATTCCAACAAAAATTAATAACAATGTTGTTGAAATCATTACACCAGTTGAGATGATCAGGAAAGGAGACTAAGTGGGTTCCTCTGAGGTTGCCCTCCTTGCCAAACTTGGGATAAGATCCTTCTTGTACGGGCTTGTGATCCTCTTTGACTATGACGATGGATCTGTCTTTAGCCTAAAGATGTTCAAATTCATTGAGGTTAATCTCGTTGACAAGTTTATAGCTAGTGTTATTACGATTGCTTCGTTGTCCTTGGCTCTCTCTTACCCAACTCTTGTAACAACGCCTCACATGTTTATCAATGCCTACAAGAACGTCCATACTGGTGTTGTTAGCGTTGAATACACCTTCATACAAGTTAAAGGAGTATCTTAAGGATCCAAGCAAATTCACTGTTACTTTCGCTTCTATAGTATTGTCTGGGAATGTTGTTATTTCTACTGTCAAAGAAAGAGGGAAGTTAATCCTACTAATGGATCTAATGATGATGACTTAGACTTCAGCTTGTTTGACTAAGTTTCTTATCATCAAGACACAAAAGTTATCTTGTTTGGTTTAGGGAAGCAAAACTGTGACATTTCAACAACCAAGTTGTCTTTCAATCAGAAGGAGTGAACAATCATTCAACAAACTTTGAGATCCAAAGTATTTTGAAAATTCGTCCAAGACAACTGTGAACTTTTGAAAACTTTGGAGGGGTTCTGTAGGCTGTCTAAAAATCATACCAAGATAGCTAATACCCATCAAATACAAATGATGGAAGTTACAACCTGACGAGTTCCACATCAGCAATCCGATAAAGAAAGTTACAAACAAATGACTTTCACGTCAACAAAGGAAGACTATAATTGGAGTATTCTCAGCAGTTCAACAAAGAAAGTTACAAGTAGACGACTTTCACGATAATCAATGAAAGCTCTGATTCAACAGCCTTTACAATCAATAGTGAGAGTTACAATCTAACGACTCCCATATTTCAGAAAGCTAAAGTAGAGATTACAAAATGACGATCCTTGAGACGCTCTGTCAGAAGATATTACAAGTCAATAATCTCTTCAGTCCAAAACATAGAACTCACTTCTGCGGTGAAACATAATTAGCCGCGTCCAGAGCCAAGACAACGCAGTACCAATTCAACCACTAAACACAGCTCGATTCAACTGCTAACGCAGAGTCCAAACGCTATGTTCAAACGTAAGGTTCATGACCAACAATGCAAGACATGCGTTTGACCTATTCAAACATGATCTTAATAGCTCCAGAAACCGTTGTTCACCTACGATCTGGGGAGCGATTTAAGTGGGTTGTTACACCTAATAGGGCAACTAAACCCCCATTAAGGAGCGGATTAATGGGGCAGTTACACCCGATGTGTCCAGTGAAGTATAATGGTCTGTTATGCTTCGAATTCCTTACTTGCATGTCCTCCTTGGTGAAAGTAATGCATGGGAATTGTTTGGCTGTAAGGTTGTACTGTTGAGCTAAAGACTCTGGTTCTTCAGGGATCGGCTTGATCTGGGTGAGGAATACATCGAAATCAGCCAGGGCTTCTTGCAGGACCTCTCTGGTGTCTTTGGACAGACGCAATAACTGGTATAGAGTTATCCTCGCTGGGATGTTAGCCAGTTGAGCCATCACATCAAAGCGGTATGGAGTTCTCAAATTCCCTGGTTTGTCTCCTCCAATCGGACGATTGAATCGAGACTACTTCAGGTTCTGAACCTCTTGATGTTAGGGCTCTTTATCTTTCTTAGTTGGTTGTTGCTGAGGTCTTTTAGCAAGTATGGTGGAGTTGTAACCACCCCCAGCTCAGCTAACGTTTTACCATTTGGATCAGAGACTTTCGGGTATTTGTAGTGGTATTCGTTCTCACTTCTGGTGGTGAAGACCTCATGCTCATCCTCGAAAAGTGTCAAGGTAGGGATTCCTTCGTCATTTTACTTCGGAATAGCTATAGTGGCATGACCAGATTTCCCCTTGCCTTTGGATTTGGATTTCTTCTTGGAGGAGGATCATGTCCACTGCTTATCTTGAAGTAGATCAGGATGAACCCAAAGAATTTCGCTGTTGGAAGCCGTGTGTGGCACTAGTCCTTTCTGGTGTTGTCCGTGAGGATCTTCATTAATCGTCCTCATCCTTACGTTTTCACAGGTTCTGATTGAAACCATGTAAGGGGAACAGAACCGAAACTAATGCTCACTGCGTTTGCACCCACCTTCTTTTCCTTGGGTTGCTTTACAGTAATAATCCCGACATCAATCAAGGCTTGAATTTTGTCCTTGAGAGCATAACACGTCTTGATGGGATGATGAACTACTCTGTAGAACGTGTAGTATCACAGATCCGTAGTCTTCTTAGCTCCCTCATGATTAGTAATTGGAGGTAGCTTGATCTTGTTATTCTCCAACAAGTATTTGAAGATACTGGGGACCTCGTCTTCCTTAAAAGAGTATTCCTTCGGGAATTTTGGCCCAGAAGCCTTCTGTTACCTTGTAGGTCGCTGCCATTGAGGCGATTGCTGCTTAGCGCTTGTTGTTGTGGTTGCTGTTAGGGTTGCAATTGGAATATTTGATCTGCATCCATCGCATTTACCTGTGCCTTCCCTTTACCATGAGGGTTGAAGTTGTGTTTTGGGGCATTAGTCGTGGGTTGACCTCTTTTGGCTTTCTTCCTTTTGAGGAAGAGTTCGGCTTGTTCTCCGTGTACTTTTAACTCTTTCTAAGTCTTGGATGGTGCGACGCTCATAGCTTCCAGTATGTCCAAGGAAAGATTTTTATGACATGTTTAGAGGATGAATTCCTCTGTGACCGGATCTCGGTAGTTCATTGTCTTATTCCAAAAGCGCTTGACAAAGTTCTCGACTGAGTCTCCATCTTTTTGTTTCTCATCAAATAGTGTCCCGATTGACACCTCTATATCATCATCGAAGAAGTTGGTGAGAAACAAGCTCTCCGTGCCGTCCAAGTTGTTGATACTTTTCGGCTTGAGACGGTGGTACCAGTCGAAGGTGGCCGTGTGAAGGGTCCCTACGAATGATCATACCATCAGAGGTTTATTGCCTGCAATGACCCCTAGGTGGAACTTGAAGTAAATCAAGTGTTGAGTGGGCGAATCCCTTCCGTCTAACGATGTGAAGTTAATCAGGTTAAACTTTGTCGGATACAGAATTAATTCACACTTCCTCGGATAAGGACACAGAATGTCGATCTTCTTTACCTCTTGAGCAGACATCAAAGCATTGATCTTGCTCTCAAGGTATTTCATCTTTGGATCTTCGCCTGTATCTTTCTTCGGGTGACTTTGAAGAGGAATGGTGGGTCAACCCCAGTGTTGGGCCCATCCTCAGCATTTTTATCATCGGGTGAGGTATCAGTATTGATATTTCCCTCGACTTTTGAGTCGCTATCTACCCGATTGGTAATGTGGTGATGACTAGATTTACTACGTTGATTTGATAACTCTTGGAGCTGTAGGGCATGTATATCCTTGAACCATTGTACGACTATCTCCATCTCGATTTTAAAATCCTCCTTTTGCTTAGCCAAGGCTTCTTGAAGGAGCTGGGTCATCTGCTCAGTAGTGATCATGAATGTTCTTAAGATCGCCCCGTACTAGACACGGTGTTATCAGAGCCAATTACAGACATGTATCTGATGTCTCATCATCTGAAGATCGTCCTCTACTAGGTCTAGGTCTGATAGCCTCGGACCGTAACCAAGTGAGACGTTGAGATGCTTTGGGGAAAGGATCGGCACTGGGACGCCAAGTTGACTTCCCCTTATCGACCATGTTAATGGTGACTTCTGGAAGTTCGCCACCCTAACTAGCTAATCTTCTTTTACGGAAGCGCATTGATTTAGGTTTGGACACTTCAGTAGAGGTCCTTTTGAATACCGAGACCCTCCATGGAGCGATCTTAGGGTAGCTACATTCTGATAGTACTGCTCTGATTAATCTCTCATAAGGATAGTGAGAGTCTGTTTCTAGGGTATTTCTTTTTCGAGACTCACCCCCAGTTCGATAGTACAACTCGTCGGCGTTGTGGCCAGAGCAACCTATCAGCTATTCACTTGTTCTTTTAGGCATAACGTTATCATCTGTTGAACACGTCTTCTTCTGATTAAGTAATGCCTTGTTGGCATTCGCAGGAGTCATTTGTTTGGAATCACGCCTTTGTGAGGGTGAAACCCTAACGGGCTCCTGGTTTTTCACACGTACCCCCAAGCGGGTGGTTATGGGAATTAACTTGTTAGAAGGTCCCGTACAACCCCAGTCTAGATATTTGCTCAGGAATCATTCAGCGGACCCAAGCATTCCTTAACAGGAGCTTTGCCTTGATCTTCAGGTAGAGGGTCAAGGCAATCCTTCAGCAAAATTATGAACTTAGAGAGATCCATGTTGTCATAGGAGGTGCGGGAGCAGAAGGAGCGGGATCTAAAGTTGATAAAGGCTGGGGAGTAGCCTTGGAGCTGGAACTGAGTGAGAGACAGGACCGTTGTTTCTCATCAGGTAGAGGCGCCTTAACTGTCTTCGGTACAGTTTTAGGTGTTGTCTTAGGCTTTGGCACCCAAACCTGCTTAGATCTTAGTAATTCTTTAACCATCTCTTCTTTTTACAATTCTTATGCCTTTCGCATAAGGATCCGAGCATACGCAAGAAGTGCACGATGCTTCTGGATGCGTTCCTTGAGAGTAGAACGGATTCATTTGACACGAACCCATTTGTTAGTCGGCGGTTGGGAGGAGGATCCTGATGCTTGCTGTGGCGATAGCTTAGCCACTTGGCACCTTCTAAACTCTAAATTTTCTTGGTAGTGGAGTATGTCCCCCTGTTCCAAAGCTTTAGCAAATTGGCAGGCAAGACGTTAGCGACGCCTTTGACGAGCCTTTTTCGTCAGCACCGGCGCGCCTGCGACGGACAGCTCCGTGACCTTTGAGGAGTTTTCACGAGCGTTAGATCCGACTTCCTTGGAGACCGGAGAGGATTCTTCAATAGTATTCGGGCAAAAATTATCACCCTGAGTTTTCAGATCTGAAGGCCAATTAACTTTCTTCACAGAAGTGGTCTCCTACACTTGAAAGGAGAGGAAGATCTGGAGGAGGAGTAGGAAACGTACTCCTCGAACTTCTGCTGGTTGAACTTGTATTCGACCTCTTCATCCACGGGGATCTTGATCAGTGACTGCGGAACGACAACCTCAGTAGTGAGACTGTTGGCTCCCACTGTGGTCGTCAGTGTGTTCGGATCAAAAATCATTTTCTTCATTGTGGGACTCATTACTACTTCAGTCGTTATAATGATTCAAAAGAAAGAACTTTTTATAAGCCTCCTTACACAATGCAAATAAAAAAATTACTATTTTCTTGAGAACACACGCAGATAGATTGTTTATCGGTCTTCTGCTTACGCGGGATCTTTACTGGTGCCGGTGTTTATCCATGGACCACCGACTGATCAGATCCGAATAACGATTTTGTTGCATCGCAAAGGAGACAAGAAATTAAAGTGACTAGCTCAGCAACAGCGAGATAATCACTCTTCTTGAGAATCGCAGCTAGGTATGATCTTAAGGAAAACGGATGAACAAGATGCAAATCTCTCGAACTCTTCTCCTCCTTGTGCTGAAGAACTCGCCAAGATCCCTTCCTCCTCTCTGAAATTCGTGCTCCTCACTCTTCAATTTGACAGGGTTTCGCCAAGACTCGAGAATTCTGGATCCGTGTAAATAAAGGCCCTAGGGCCATATTTATAGGCTTCAGAAGCTCGGTTTTCAAATAAGAACGATCGATTTGATCTCATCCTCGGTTGTAACCACTTAACCACGTTCTAAGATAACTTCAGATCAATTGGGGAGGCTTTGGATCAGAATATACTCAAATCTGGGTGGTTAACGGGCGAAATCAGCATTTTTAGGCGCGAGACCGAGACACAAGTTGTGTCTCGGCCTTGGCCGAGACACGTTTTGTGTCTCGGCTTTGGCCGAGACACGTCGTTTGTCCCGGTTGCGCGCCTTGACTTGTTTTTCACGTAATTCCTCGGCCCGATCTCAGAATGACGCAATTCAAAGTGCGTTGGAAAGTCGGAGAGGAGATATACAATCTCCTATGAGTGAATTATGTGTGGAGTGAATGAGACACAAGTGGCGCTTCATCTTTCGTGAGTGAACCGTAACTCCCGATCGGATCGTCTCTTCGTTATTTCGCCTTCCCGTTGATTCTTATGCTTCGTCGACTTGCTTCATGCGCTCATGGACTTCAAATAATCCCCTTTGACTAGGATAATGACTCTCACCATCTTCTGTCTCGAGCTACATGCAGGAACCTATAGGCAATGTTTGACGCCCACATATATATACCATCCAATTTATCACTCCGGTAAATATTACTTATCGCCGATATATCCGCGATTTCCGCTATCTGATAAAGATTTGGACCGTCCAATAAATCCCCTATAACTGATATTTAAAACCTTGATATTTATAAAGTGAAAGGGATTTATCTTAAAATGAGCCAAACTTACCAGAAATTCGTGACGTTTAGTTATTTACCCTTTCAATTAAGGGTATTTAATTTACGCTACACATAAAAGAAAATATCATCTTAATGATTACAACTTCCTTAGTTTTGGATCTCCAACCACTTCATCCTTTGCACCACTTATATGACTTAATGGTTTGTGCACACCCACTTGGATATTTGTATCTCGGTAGTAGGAAGTAAATACGGTGGCTGATAATGGGGGTAGTTTCTAATAGATCATGTCTCGAGTCAAAAGGATAATGGATTTGGTTCTTGTGGAGTTGGTCGTCTGTGGGTCCTTTGCCTCGTGCTCTCATCCTATCAAAGACCTCATTAGTCATTACGTCCCACATGGGGCCACATCCTAGACTTATCGAAAACAATATTTAATGAGCATGCTATGTATGCATTCATATTCATGTGCACGTATGTTTAGATAGCATATGAATCATGTGTTAGAGCTACAAGGTCGTTTACTTCCCTCATGCAGTGAATTTGACGTGATTTATTAATTAATTATTATTCGTACAATTTCATATGTGTTGTGTTCATCATCTTGTTCTTTCACTGTATGATCTGTGTTACGCAAATCGGAGTATTACACTGATGTAGGTCCTGTTTGGATCCCTCCTTAATTGGGAAATTTCTAAAAAACTTTAGAACTTACTGGAAAACTCTAGAGAAGTGTAGAATTCTCTAGAAACGTGTGGAATCCTCTAGAATATTCTAGAGATGTGTGGTGCCTTCTGGAACATTTTGAAAGAGTATGAAATAGAATGAAAAAGTGTAGAGATTCCTTAGAAATCCCTAGAAAGTAAAGCTATGTGTGGAGAATTCTAGAGAGCTAATCTCTACCCTTGAATTAAATTAATCCCCACCACTCATTATGAAGGTAGAGTAGTATAAATAGGGGTGGAAACCTTCATTCCTATCCATCCAAGACAAGAAAACAATCCACTTCCTAGAGTGAGAGAAAACCTCTAATATAGAGAGTTAGAGAGCCTCTTTGAGAGAGAAGTGAGATAGCTTGAGAGTCCTAATCCTCAAGCTCGAGTGAGCCACCGAAGTGAGGCAGTTTTGTAAAATGTAAATTCTTATAATCCTACTATTCTTTTGTATAGTGGAAGAACCTCCATATTGGAGGACCATAAACCCTTGTGCTCCCACTATTATCTTAAGTTATAAGTGCCTATCTTAACTTCACAAGGCGGAAAAGACCGAGTTTTCCCAGCAGTGGTATCAGAGACAGGTTCGTCCGAAGTCATCGTTAGCTCGTAAAAATGGAACGAGGTGAGTCTGTCCATCCTGAGGCAAATGTTGTTGAGAACCGGGGTAGGAATGAAGGTCGTGGACGCAACAAGAGTCGAGATCCGTACCAATCTCGAGGTCGGTCTAAGTCATACTCAAAGATTACATGCTACTGCTGTGGAAGGATAGGCCACAAGAAAGTAGAGTGTCGATCCTTCAAGAGAGATCAAAAGGCCGATAATGATAAGTCAGACCAAATCAACCCAACGAATAAGCAAGAAGAGAAGAGCACTACTGTCATGGTTGCAAAAGAAGAACTGCTTTATCTCATTGGAGAAGGTAATATCCTAAACATTTCTTATGATGATAGTTGTTGGATTATCGAATCTGGTGCTTCCTCCTATGTCACTCCCCATGGATGTTTCTTTTTATCTTATCAAAGTGATGACTTTGGTACGGTGCAAATAGGAAATCAAGATAGGAGCAAAATTGTCAGGATAGGAGACATCATCCTGACAACAAGCAATGGATGCAAGCTTGTCCTAAAAGATGTGAGGCATGTCCTAGCCATACGCTCAATATTATCTCTACTGGAAAGCTAGATGATGCTGGTCTGGTGAATTACTTTGGTGAAGGAAAGTGGAAGCTCACCAAAGAAAGTTTAATCATGGCTCAAGGAAAGAAGCAAGGATCATTGTACGTGATGCAAGCTAAACTCTATAAAGGGGAGGTAAATACCACCACCGGTGATATGGAAATATGGCATAAACGACTCGGGCACATTAGCGAGAAAGGCCTTCACTTGCTCGCTCGAAAGAAACTCCTCCCCGATGTAAAAGGTAAATCACTTGACCTATGTCCTGATTGTTTAGCTGGAAAACAACATAGAGTTGCTTTCCAAAGATCCTCCCCACCCACAAGGAGAAAGAACATTCTAGACCTCGTACACATCGACGTGTGCTCGATGTTTGAGAAATCCATTGGTGGGGCATTACATTTTGTCACCTTTATCGATGACCATTCAAGAAAGGTGTGGTTACGCCTGTTAAAATCAAAGGATCAAGTACTTGATGCATTCAAGGAGTTCCATGCCCGAGTGAAATGTGAGACAGGACGGAAGATCAAGTATGTGCGATCAGACAATGGAGGTGAGTATAGAGGTCTTTTCAAAGCCTATTGCAAGAAATATGTGATTAGGCTTGATACGTGTGTATCTTCTTCTCTGCTTCGAGAGCTTAGTGATCCTCATGGGAGCTTGAGGATAGGTGATTCTCATGATATCTTAAGAATAGTGGTGTGAAATGAGTCGGAAGAACAAAGAATCAAAGCATGATACAGGTGTATCTTCTCTTTGGAACTTAGCAATCCTCATGGGAGCTTGAGGATAGATGATTCTCATGATAGCATGGGAATAGAGGTGTCAATCAGTACAGTGGAACGCAGGTGGAAGCGTGGAACGAGACGACGAGCAGCAGATTCGAAGAATCCAGATTTTAGCCTGTGAGTCGACTCATACATGTACATGAGTTGACTCATCAGGTTGAGTCGACTCATGTTTGTCATGAGTTGACTTAAGAAATCAAGCCCTGTTAGCAATTCGGCTCTGACCAGTCGACTCATTAGTTATGAGTCGACTCATATGAGGTCATGAGTCGACTCATCTCAATCTTGAGTCGACTCATCGAAGGTTTCCTGGTTCGTTTAGGTTTCTGTTCACACGAATTCCTGTTGGTTTTAGGCTTGGTTATTTACCAGATTACCATCCACGTTTGTACACCTATATAAAGGGTTGTTTAGGGTTTCTAAACATTAGTTTTCATCTTCTTAAATCAGAGAGAAAAGAATGAGAGGCCAAGATGTAGATCTAAAGGGTTTAGGTCTAAGTGAGATCCTAACCAAAAGGATTAGGGTTTTGATTATGATGATCTATGAGATCTTAGATCAAAAAGAGATTCTAATCATTGTATTAGGGTTTAGAGAGGATTGAGAGGTTGTTCTCGATTCTAGTGAGATTGTGAGGGAGAGATTGTAATCTTTTGTTCTTCATAATCTAGAAGAAGGTATTTTCCTTCGTCATATTGAATTGTCTTGTGTTTTAGTTATCTTCTTCTCAACCCACTTTTTGGTAATTCCGTGACCAAAGGATGCTCGCACGACGACTCGTATTAAGTTGGTATCAGAGCAATCAGATCTGATGAAGGGGTATCATGTGTATGGTCCTTACTCGATCGCAATACAATAAGCTTAGCGAGATCCTTTTCTTTGGAAGGAGTTCAGAGATTAAGGAAGAAAAAAATGACTAAAAACCACAAAGATGGAGGGGCCCGAGAGTTCCCTCAGCAAAAGTTCTAAACTTGAAAGGGACTTCAAGTTATTAAAGGGGGGAGCCATGATACGTATGTATCTTCTTCTCTGCTTCGGAAGCTTAGTGATCCTCATGAGAGCTTGAGGATGGGTGATTCTCATGATATCTTAAGAATAGTGGTGTGAAGCGAGTCGGAAGAACGAAGAATCAAAACATGATACGGGTGTATCTTCTCTTTGGAATTTAGCGATCCTTATGGGAGCTTAAGGATAGATGATTCTCATGATAGCATGGGAATAGAAGTGTCAATCAGTACAGTGGAACGCAGGTGGAAGCGTGGAACGAGACGACGGGCAGCAGATTCGAAGAATCCAGATTTCAGCCTGTGAGTCGACTCATACATTTACATGAGTTGACTCATCAGATTAAGTCGACTCATGCCTGTCATGAATCGACTCAAGAACTCAAGCCCTATTAGCAATTTAGCTCTGACCAGTTGACTCATCAGTTATGAGTCGACTCATATGAGGTCATGAGTCGACTCATCTCAGTCATGAGTCGACTCATCGAAGGTTTCCTGGTTCATTTGGGTTTCTGTTCACACGAATTCCTGTTAGTTTTGGGTTTGGTTATTTACCAGATTGCTATCCACGTTTGTACACCTATATAAAGGGTTGTTTAGGATTTCTAAACATCAGTTTTCATCTTCTTAAATCAGAGAGAAAAGAAGGAGAGGTCAAGATGTAGATCTAAAGGGTTTTAGGTCTAAGTGAGATCCTAATCAAAAGGATTAGAGTTTAGATTATGATGATCTATGAGATCTTAGATCAAAGAGAGATTCTAATTATTGTATTAGGGTTTAGAGAGGATTAAGAGGTTGTTCTTGATTCTAGTGAGATTGTGAGGGAGAGATTATAATCTTTTATTCTTCATAATCTAGAAGAAGGTATTTTCCTTTGCTATACTGAATTGTCTTGTGTTTTAGTTGTCTTTTTCTCAACCCACCTTTTGGTAATTCCATGACCAAAGGGTGCTCACATGACGACTCGTATTAAGGCTAGAGAAGACTCTATCCAAGATGCCATAGTTAAATGGACTAGCTGAGAGAATGAACCAAACTATTGAAGAAAGAGTTCGATGTGTACTCTCTTATGCCAAGTTGCCCAAATCATTCTGGAGAGAAGATGTGATGACTATTGTTGACATAGTCAACCTCACACCATCAGTTCCTTTAGATGGAGACATCCCAGAGGAGGTTTGGTCAGGCAAAAGGGCTTCTTACAACCATCTCAAGGTGTTCGGATACAAGGTATTGTTGGCCTTCTTGTTTTGATGATGTTTAACAAATAATTTACTTCTAATGTTGTTTGTCTAGTGTTTGTATTTTCCTATTTATTCTAGGTAAACAACAAGTTGGAGGATGGATGGAATCGCGTATTTACGATCATATCCAATGAAGGTTGGCGGAATTGTGGAGTGAAGCAACGTGCAATTCAAAGTTAAAGATCAAATTCAAGCTTCATCCGCGAGATTACCAAGAAGAGCTTATTGAAGATCAAGATCTAACTTTGGTAACTTAGTTTAGGATTTATATTATGTGTGTTAAATACCTTAAGCTCAATATCATACACACATACACGTTTTGGTTTTTGTATATATATAGTTATATATATACATATATGTTTTGGTTTGATAGTTTTCAAGTTTTACTATGAAACAATTGAATATAATTAGAAAACATATTTTTGTTTCATATTTATATGCATATATATGATTTCATCAATATTAATTTTAGTTAGTTCAATGAAATCATGTTTTAGTGTATTATATGTGTATTTTGATAAAATACTACATTCATTGTTTATAGACTTCATAACAATAGTTTACATCTTTCTTCAATTCTATAAAAATATTTTGTAAAGTTTCAAAAGTTGGTTTAGGTCAAAACATCAAACTCATGTGTTTACATTTTCATGTTTTGGACTATTTTGTAAAATGATGATATTTTTCATTTGGGAAGTCCTTTTTGAAAACCAATCATTGTAGCATATTTATTATCATGTCTACAATCATTCCCCAAAGTTTTATATTTTTTGGAATTTATTTGATATTTTTAAACAGTATTTTAAAATTAACAAATCAGATTTTTATGTATCAGTTATCGGTCGACCGCGCCGGTCGACCGCCCCTATTTTCTTTCGTCAGTGGGCAGCAGAGAGTTTGTCGGTCGACCGCCGCGGTCGACCGAGAGCTCGAAATTTCCATCGGTCGACCGCACCGGTCGACCGAAGAAGTCTCTGCGTGTTTTCTCCGTTTGGAACCTGGATCTCGGTCGACCGCGAGAATTTTCGGTCGACCGCCAATGTGACCGTTGGTTCCCAATGGCTATTTTTTTGAGCTGATTTTCTGGGGCTGTTTTTGGTATTTGCTTGGGATTTTTGGCTGAGGTTTTAGAGGCTATAAATACCCTCTTTGATCTCAGTTCTCAAGCAAGCTAAGAAGTTTTTAAACAAGGGTTTTAAAAAGAGTTTAAGCTTGTTTTAAGCTTGTTTAAGGGTTTGGTTTGTTTTAGCTTTCACAAGTGGAGGAGATTATCTTCTTGTTTGGGCCTCAAATCTCCATCTCTCCATCTTGATCTATTGAGAAGTTTTCTAAACTCTACTCTAGCTTTTATTTATTAGTTAATTATTATTTCTATTAAAGCTAGTTTTATATTGAGTTTAGATTTGATTTTACTCATTGTTACACACACCCACTTGAGCTTATTGTATTTGCATACATA
>BQKN01066706.1:492331-533812 GCA_022839385.1 Asparagus kiusianus | reverse complement strand
ACAGTCCGAAATTATTCGTAAATCAATTTTGACCTATCCAATCACCACGATTAATTTTTGTACTATAGAATATTCACCGAAAAATTTCCAACAACCACACAATCAATATCATATCCGCACAAACTAATCTACGCACATACGTAATAAATTCATACTTGAGATAAAAAATATAAATTAACGAGACAACGAGCAAGAGGGATCTTGCCTCGGGGTTTTCGTCGAACGGATTGACGAGACTACGGCGGATCGGATCGGACACGGAGGAGCGCGGCGACGAACTCGGGAAGAGTTCCAGCGAGAGGCAGCGACGTGGCAGCGGGTCGTCGGGATGTCGGCGGGGATAGCGGCGTGAAGGGGCGACGACGCGGATCTCAACGGGGAGGAGAGAGGCTTGGCCGCGGCAGCGGACTGAGGCGAACAGCGGCAAGGCGGAGGGACTGGGGACGTCGACGCTGGCTAAGGCGGCGGACTGAGGTGACGGAGGTCGAGACAGCGGTGGAGGCGGCCAGTGGCGGTGGCAGACAGGGTTGGGCTTGCCGGCGATGGGGAGGCAAGTGGGGGCGGCGAACTGGGGTGCTGGCGGCGGCGAGCAGGGATGCAGGCGGTGATGGCGGTTCGCTGGCGGATCTGGTGGTCAGGGCTCGGGTGCAGCGGGCTGTTCAACGGCTCGATGGAGGGCAGAGGCGAGTTCGGTGACGGCGGGGAGGCGGAGACGAGGGGCTGGGCGAGTTCGACGGTGACTGCAGGAGGTCGGAGGCGGTGCGGCGTCGGGTGGAGGCGCTCGGATCTAGGCGACGGCGAATGCGGAGGCGACGGCGGTTGAGAGGAGAGGGCTGCGTCGGGGTCGAGCGGTTCGTCGGAGTGGGTTCGTGAACGAGAGAGAAGGAGAGAGAGGAAGAAGGAGAGAGGCGACGGGGGATGAACAGGAGAGAGGGTGAGGTGGTTTATATATATACGTATAATAGTAATTAGGGTTAGGGTTTAATGATTAAATAATTAAAATAAAATAATTACGGTACCTAAAAATTAAACTATTTACAGAATAATTATCTACAAATAAAAACGCACATGTTGTGCTATTACAACAATTGATACGAAATAGTCGAAAAATACCCATATTATATAATTAAACGAGAATAATTAATAATAAAAATGTATTTACTTATTTTTAAAATCAAATAATTATGGGATAATTATATACACAGTAAAACATACAAGTTATACTAATACGATAAATAATATGTAACAATAGAAATAATACAATAAATTATACCAAAACACTTCATTAATAATACCATGTATTATATGAAATAATTTGTAATAATATTAATAATACAATATTACTTAAAATATTACGTAATAGTACCGATAACACAACAAATTAATTCTAGGAATTTTGACCGCACAAAATAATTTTATAAATATCAAAATCATTTATATAAATATATAATCAGATTTTTAAATCATAGAAAATTATAGGAAATTGAGAAACATACAAATACCATTTTAAAAATAATAATTAAATATTTTAAAATACTAGAAAATTATTTTAATTAATATCAAAATTTCACGGTCCTTACAGACGATGCTCTTATGATACAGCTGGCTAGGCTGAGTTTTACTCTTAATAAGTCCAACGCGTGTATTGTGAGGGGTATTAAATAAACAGCTGTGGTACCCTTTGAGGACTTACCTACGTGAGAGGAACCGTGATGACCGCGGTTGGGGGGGCAGGGCTGACCCCTAGAAACTCTCATGAGTCGGTTTTTTGTGAGCATGGCCTTTAACGCTTAACCCGCTTAGCTCAATAGATGAAAACGTATTGTGTGTGTTTTTATCAATACCTGATCCAAGGGGCCTAATTCAAGGCCTAGTCCATTATGTCCCTCAGGTGGCGATGAACTCACTAAGGAAAGGTTCAAAGCCGAAAGCTACCTTTCCCGAATTCACGATACGAAAGGTTGCCCAACCTATATTTATTTTGTGATTTATTTATTGATTTATTATTTTCAGTCAATATTGCCTTTTGGGGGGACTGTTGGAAGCTTTGTCATGAAAAGGCAATTTTGCCTTTGTGAATAGTCCCATATTGAAAAATGAAATGAATAGTGAAGGGTATATAATGGTTCTCTCCTTATTGGGCTTTGAATAGTATTTTGGGTGTTGTGGGCTTTGCATTTCTACCACACACGTGCGCGCGCGCGCACGCCACGCCTCGCCTCGCCCGCACGCGCGCCACGTCGCACCGCACACCCATTTTGCTTCTCAAGCTTTTATTTTTGTACATTTTACACATTCTGTAACGGCTGCATGCGGGTAACGGAAGCAAAAACCGTGCGTAACGGTCCCTTGGATTCAGCAGGGGTTACACCTCTCATCACCTATAAAAGGAGGCTTGGAGCTCATTCTGAAACACACCAACGAAGAGTAAATCTTCTAAACTCTCTTCTTCCTCTACTCTTATACCTCCAAGAAATTTCGGCTACATATTTTCTATTCTTTGGGCAACCGTTTTCATCTGAGCATAAGCTCTGTGACTCACGCCCGAGTGCAGAGGCCGGCCGATTCCGGGGGTTTTTACCGCTAGGGGAGAGAGGATAAATTGCGCCAGGGCGATAGGCGGGTCCTTAATCTTCTAGGATAGTGATATCACGACTGTTCCCAATCAGGCCTGAATTTTCTAACTCTTGAATTTGTTTTATAATTTATATCCTTGTTTTAACAGCAGTTTGGACATCTTAATTTTATGGTATTTTTAACCCACGGAGCTCTGCCAAGATGATTGGATGGATTTGTTCTCTGCTCAACAGCTAGCCCCTGCAAGCTTGCATACCCTTGTCGTCTTTCTTGAAATTGGAATGAGTCCTAAATTTGAGAGTTTTGTTGAAAGAATTGAGTTTTTATAATGGTGTGAAGGCTGGAACTCAGGATCTCTATCAGGTTGAGGAATACCCTAATCAAGTTCTCCTTTGTCAAAAAAGAAAATTTAAAACGGTAATTTTCCTCGAGAAGAATATTTGCCATCAATATTATCATTTTATCAAAAAGAGACTTGTCTTCTGAATTGGCTTAGCTTCTACATTTGTAGCCTCCGGTACAAAAGCATTTTGCAGTGTAAATGTAGGCAGCGGCGTACGCCGTACGTGATCTGTAGATAACAAACACGAAGTTGAGTGAGAATTTCAACTCCATGAGAACAGAGCAGAGGGTGGCCCAATGTTCAAAGTGAAGTGTGAATTAAGCTTCTGGAGATTCCCTACAGTCTGACTCCATGCAATATACGGCACTTTCACCCACGCACTCAGTCTTTCAATAGATTGAGGGGGAGAGAGATATTTTCACCCATCACATGTGGAGCAGGCAAAGGGCTTGGTTTTAATTGAGAGTTGTGCACTAGCTTTATTTGCAAATCTTGCAAATAAGCCCATGTATCTTTTTTACTCTAGCTATATATTTTATTGGTTTATGCCAAGACCTGGCCAAAAGTAGTGCTTTGATTTAGACTTTTAGAGACTTGAATATTGTAGTGACTAACTAACCATGGCTAAATTGTCCATGCACTTTGTAATTAAACATTTTTTTGGTAAAGAATTGAACATTGGATAAAGGGTTTTTTTAGAAACTTCCCTAGACTGCGGGGGATGTTGTAAATAACCCCCCAAGTGGCGGTCAACTTTGGGGGTGTTTCACGTAAAGGGTTGATTTTAGAAAACTTACGTGTGCTTTGGGAATGTTGTAAACAAGTGGTGGTGACTTTGGAGGTGTTTCACATAACCTTCCCTCTGAACTTTTTGATTCCACTAAACCCCCTGAACTTTTGGGGTGCTTAAGAAGACCATTGAAGTTTAAAGTTAAACCCTTGGCGGTGTTAATGATTGCTGCAGAAAGACGAGAGGAAAAAAATCACTTTAGAATTAAATCATAATTATCCAGTTAACTTTAATTAATCATTAATAACTAAATTATTAATCCTAATCTCAATTAGACAAAGAAGGGGAGAGAGAAGAGGTTGGACAATTTAAAGTTTTTTTGCCAAAAAATTTAATAAAAAGGATAAATGGTTAGTTTTTGGGAATGAGGGATATATCATCTTTATTTGGGATTGAGGGATGTATTCATCTTTTCTGTCATGCATCATGTGAAATGTTAGAATTGATTATATTACTTTGAGTGACAAAACTTTGGGGAGTTAGCTGAATAAAAAGAATCTGGGGGTCTATATGTAACATCCAGAAAGTTCAAGGGGTTTAGTGAAATTAAATTAGTTAAGGGGATCATTTACAAAATCCCCTAAGGTCAGAGGTTTCGGAAAATTAACTCTAAGATAAATTTTACAAGGTTATCATGATTTGGACCTTTTCAAGAAACCGAATGTGGATATCTTTCTTAGAGAAAACCACTGAATTTTTTCACTAATGGGCTGTTTGGTTGTTGTTGGTAAAGTTGTGTATTTATGACACAACTTGGAAAGTTGTTGTCCACCTCATCAATTTTACTTTTATACTTTTCTTTGTTTGTTTTTTATTCCATTGGAATCATAAAACACTTGTTTGGTTTGCAAAATGAAACTTTAATTGTTTGTTTGGAAAGTGTAAAAAGTGCTCCCTACTCAAATGATCATATTTGTTGGAATTATTTTTTCCAGACTTTAATGTCAACTTGCTCCTAAAATCATGTCTTTTTTTTTATGAAATCACTTTACAAGCCACATCAGCATATGAAATCACTTTACACTATTTTCACAACTACAAACAAACAATTAAAAGTGATGAAAGCTGACATTGGGACCCACTTTTTTACACTTTCCATCCTTTTACATGGTAAAAACATACAACCAAACGGGCCCTAACCTATCAGGATTCACATTGTTGGTGTTTTTCTAACACAAGTACGTACAGACTAGTTTATATTTTCTAGGGGAAATTGCTTCTAGCCCCAAATTTCTTAACAACTATTCCACTCCCTCCCAACACTTCTTCAACGCTCTCAAAACCCCAAAATGTAAACACATTATTTTCTGAGCCTCCAAAACACACAACCCAAGAGTTTAAAATATATGAAGACCATAATACTCTTTCTTTCTCTCTTTTTTCATGATGCAACGGCAGTAGCCTCACCTGGCTTCTTCCACTGACCACCGTCGGTTCTTTACCGGTATCATTGAAGCTCGAGAGAGGCTTGCCACTCAAAGGAGTTGATTTGGACGAGCTCAGGGCACGCGACGTGGCACGTGCGAAGGCGAGCTTGCATCGACAGTTTCTTTCTGTGAGCGTCGTGGACTTCCCCGTTGAGGGGTCCTCAAGTCCGTTCGTTGTCAAGTAATTTCATTTCGCCCTTTTTCGGGTCATTGTCGGCGTCTTTGTCAAGAATAAGAAATCAGTTCTTTTATGAAATATTGTATGTATGAATTTAGATAACCTACTATTTCTCAAGATTCTTTTTCATTTTTTTTTTCGCGGACAAAGGTTGATTTGTCTCATTATAATTTGATTGTGCCATTGTAATTCTATTCTAATGTATTTCTTGAAATTGAGGGAAAATATTCAATTCATTTGTTTATTTTCTGATATTTGAGGTTTGATCTATTTTAGAAGAACAGTTATTATAATTAGTGTAGGCGTATAAAATTGCCTATAGGTCCCACAATACAGCTCGACGACGCCGATTCAACAAGCGGACTATCGAGCGACGTATCCAAGCACGACCGTTATCCCGCTAACGCCGAAGCCAAACCTTACACAACGGAGCAGGTTAACGATGCAACGAAGCCAACAAATCGCACCCCAGCATTGGAACGCATCCACTCGCACGCGGAATCAAACCAACGTTTCGGGGAATCACCGAGTCATCTAAACAAGAGCGAACTCGGTGATATGACGATCGAATCAAGATCGGTTTCGGACTCGAACTCAGAAGTGGGTTTACTGCCAAATCAGGAATCGGATCAAAACGAATCGAATCCGAACAAGTCAACCACACAACCGAATCGAAGTCCAGATCAACAACGAATCGGAACCCGGACAACAGAGGACCAGAAACACCAAAAACCGAAACGACGGAACACCTAAGGGGGCTCGGCTTGGCCGAGCCACCCACAAGTGGCTCGGCCAAGGCCGAGCCACCTGTGGGTGGCTCGGCCAGGGCCGAGCCACCCACAGGTGGCTAGGCTCAGAACTGTGCAAACGCACAGTTCTGAGTGCCTATAAATAGGCCTTGTGTTGGTTCATTTCGGGGGGTTGGAAAATTTTGGAGAGAGGCGAAGCCCTGCTGGATTGGAGATTCAAAACTTAGAAAAGATTCAACCTTTGGAGGCTTCAAGACTTGTTCATCCGGATCTGGTGCTCAGCGATCGACAAACGCCAAATAAGGCAGGAGTTCGAGAGGACCGGATCGGGAGATCTACGTTGCTATACTCCGGATCTAAGCTTGGTTCTTAGATCCCGAGATTGAGCGGTTGTTTCCTTGGTGAAACAATCCCTCCCGGCTATTATCTCCCTTGGTGGAATAATACCCGTTATACTGCGTAGATCTGCCCGGATCGAGATCACGCGGTGGTCCACGGCAAATAACCCCGGCGCAGGCAAAGAACCCACACAAAGCGAGTGACCGCAAAACAGGAGCTCGCGATTCGTTCGACAAATAAGGAAATAAAGTTGTAATTTTTCATTTCTTTTTATTTGATTTTCGTTGTAACCGGATCTTATAAAAAGACCGGATCTTTGTAATCGATAAACAATTACCAAGTGTGTACAATGGAATCAGTAATGAAGAAAGCAACAAATTTTCCCGCGAACAATCTGGCGACCACAGTGGGAGCCACCGATCTCGCCGACGAGATCGTTGCGTCGCAGCCGCGGATCCCGATCCCGGTCGTGGAGGAGGTCGAATACGAGTTCGACCAACAGAAGTTCGAGGCGTACCTGTCGTCCTCGTCCGGATCAACCTCCTCCCGCAAGTCCAAGTCTCCAAAGCTCTCCTCCAAGAGGAAACTTCGTTGGTACGAAGAAGTTGAAGCTACCAACGAAGATCTTGCCCCGTTTGATGCCGAAGCTGCCTTGGGTGAGATCTCCCCAACCTCCAACCAGGTCAGATCTGCTCTGGCCAAATCCTCCGTTGCTGATGGCGTAGCGACTCTCTCAAAGAGAGCCCGTCAAAGGCAACGTCAGCGCCTTGCGAAACAAATCGCAAAGGCGATAGAATCTGTAGACGGGATCCGTTACAACACGGATCTGAAGAACAGAAGAGGCAAACAGCCTCAACAACAGACGAATGGCAACTCCTCCAAGCCGTCAACGAACGAATGGATCCGCGTCAAACGGAACCGTTCAACCCTAGAGGAACGCATTCAGAAGCGCCGCGCACTCTCAGCGCAAGCACGGGCTCAAGTCCAAGAAGCCCGTAGAAGGTTGCAGAGGGAGATGGCCAAGAAGCCGCCACCAGCCCGCCAAATATGGAAGCCGAAGTCTGAAACTGCAACTCAGGCCAAGGGACAATCAATGCAGCCTTCAAAACAAGTTCAACCTCCCGAACCATCCCGGAGAAGGAGGTCAGTCTTGGAGCGCCTCGGTCCAATTCCTGATGAGCGCAGCAAAATCCATGAATGCTTGGGCCCGATGAAGAGGCTCCGAACTAATCAACATGCTGGGGGTCGTTGTCACTTTCAGCATGACAAGGAGTTCACGGCGTCCGAGCGCACTAACTTGCACATCGAAGTTCGAGAGCCCGCTGAAGGCTCACGCCCACAAAGGTGTGTGTCGAGACGAGTGACTCTCGAAATTCTAAGTAAGGCAAATTACTCCCAGAAGGAAACGTTGTTGTCCGATGATGATAACGTTATACCTGAGAAATCGTGCCAACACACGATAGGTTACTCCGATCAAATTGACGAGTTGTACTATCGTGCTGGGGGTACGAGCAAAACAAAAAAGAGAAGCCCTCGTAGGCTCGAGACTCAATGCCCCTGTTCCAAACTCATTCGGGCGGTATTGTCTCAGTGTAATTGCACTAAGACGGTCCCCGAAAGAGTTTCAGTGTTTAAAAGGCTCAGCACTGAGACGCCAAAGCCAAGGCTTACGCGTTCCCGACGAAGGAGAGCGGTGGTTGAAGATGGAGAATTTCCAAGGGTCACCGCTAACGTGACCAGCAAAAAGACATCGACACGGGACGATTTCGAGTCGATTTTGAAAGCGTCGCGGCGTCTAACCCGTCTGCAGTCCAGAGCCATCGCACGAGGAACTTATGGTAGGGTTCGGATAAGCTCACCTTCAGAGGATGAGGAATCAGATGCATGCTCTGCGGTCGCGTCCGACAACACTGTATCCAGCGAAGGAGAACCCCGCGAGTCATTCATGATAAGCGCGGAACAAGTGGCCAAGATGCTCGAAGAAGCCATGGCCAAACAACAGGAGACCTTCAGGCTCGAGATGCAGATGGCCATGCAGACCATGAGGGAGATGCATGAGCAGCAAGTCCAGGCACTGAGGAACCAGCAAGGCGAGCCAAGCCACCGTAATCAGGTTGTTCAAGAAGTTGAGCATACGGATACGGATAAAGCTCGCAATGCCGATGACCCTTCCATCAACGCAGGGGGTGGTAATGAGGATGCCAACGAAGATACAGGTGAAAACTTGAAGATCAAAAGCCTCGAGAGCAAAATCAATACCTTGATGTCAGCTCAAGAGGTGAAGAAAACGGGCATTCCTTGTCCATACCCAAGGGAGTGGGATTCAATCCCCTATCCAGCGAAGTTTAGTCTAATTAACTTCACGCCGTTCGAGGGGAAAGGTTCCCCCACTCAGCATTTGATTTATTTCAAATCGCACCTGGGTATTATCTCCGGCAATGAGCCCCTGATGGTGCGGTCATTCGTTGGCACTCTTCATGGAGCCGCCTTCGATTGGTACCGCCGCCTCAAGCCAGATAGCGTGAGCAGCTGGGACGACATAGAGACCAAGTTCCTCGCGAACTTCTTCGACGATGACACCGAGATATCCATCGGAACGTTGCTCGACGAAAAACAAAAGGACGGGGAGTTAGTCGAAACCTTCGTCAAAAGGTTCCGGAACAAAGCGTTGAATTGCCGGGATCCAATCACGGAGGAGTTCATTCTCCAGACCTGCCATAACAACCTTTCACTGGACGTGTTGGAAGCAATGGGAACAGCACCGTCCAACACATGGAAAGACTTGAAGGTCAGAGGGGAACAAGCTGAACGCTTCCTCCGAAGGAAGAAGGCCGAGAGGAGTCAATCGACGACGAATCCTCCGAGCTTGAACTTCGCCTCCCGTGGTAAGGGCAAAACACCTGCAGCGGCTGTTGACGCTAATCAAACGTCGCAACAGCAGTCCCGGAAACAACAAAAGAACTCGGGTCCAAGGCCTCAAAAAGAGTACTCCTTCAAGGACGAAGATGTTCCAGCCATCTTTGAATCACTCCTTGTAAATAACAAGATCAAGCTGCCACCTACCGTCAATCAGGAGGAAGCTGATGATATTGCGGATCCGAAGTACTGCGCGTACCATAGGAGGATCCTTCATCCCACTAAGGATTGTTTTACACTCAAGAACAGCATCCAAACCTTGGTGGAAGCAGGCGTTATATCGCTCAATTAACTTGAATGTAAAACTCCAGTGGGTGCACGAGTATAAACTGTATCCCAGAAACTCCGACCGGTATAAGAGTATAAACTGCTCCCTAATACTCCAATAAGGTATACGAGTATAAACTATTCCCTTTCTTCCACGGGAAGTTCCTAGAGAGTGCCATGCGTGGTATTCTTAAGGATAAACCGATCACGCGGTTAATGCAACAATAAACCCAGTTTTGCAAAGAAAGCTGGGGGTGGATAATTCATGTAATGGGAAGTTCCCGGAAGAATGTTAAATGTAATATTCTTAGGGATAACCCGGTCATGATGAATAAAATGGTAAACACTAAACTCCTAATTTACCAAAATTTTTTAAAACTTCTGCTATGTTCGTGCACTCAACACTTTCATTTGTTAGAGTCCGAATATAATTGACGAATTGTCAAACTCCTTCGTGTTAAGTCCTTATAACTTAGCACCAGGAATTCATTCCGAGTGATTTGTACATGTCAACATTCCTACAGTGATTTGTACTCTCACTCTCACTTTCCCCTTGGTCAAACCTTCCTACAGTTAGGACCAAAACCAAAATCCCCTCTCGATTCTTTCAATGAACGAGAGGCCCACAAATCGAGCGGTCAAACCTTCCTACAGTTAGGATCGTCTCATACCTCCCATTTGGTCAAACCTTCCTACAGTTAGGGTCACAACCAAAATCCCCTCTCGATTCCTTCAATGAACGAGAGGTCCACTTTCAAATTGAGCGATCAAACCTTCCTACAGTTAAGATCGTCTCAAACCCCCCACTTGGTCAAACCTTCCTACAGTTAGGACCAAAACCAAAATCCCCTCTCGATTCCTCCAATGAACGAGAGGTCCACTTTCAAATCGAGTGATCAAACCTTCCTACAGTTAGGGTCATCTCAAGCTCCCGCTTGGTCAAACCTTCCTACAGTTAGGACCAAAACCACAATTCATTCTCGATAAACGAGAAATTCATCTATACCTCGGTAATCAAACCTTCCGACAGTTAGGGTTATCCGAATCGCTTCGATTCTCGGAGTGGAGATCTCACTCTTAGTTTCACCTTTCCGGATTCTGGGGGTAGAGATCCCATCCCGAGTCTCCTTTTCAAACAGGGAACAGAATATAAAATTCTTCCTTCCCACACCAACTCCTTTTCCAAGAATTTAGGATTCATCCTAGGTATTTTATCCCGAAACCTAAGCAGGGATAAGTCTGCGCCTAACACGCGCTGCCGGTTTAGTCTTTTTCCGATTGAAAAAGATACCAGAGTTCGATTTTGGGGTATTTTATCCTGAAACCTAAGTAAGGATAAGTCCGCGCCTAACACGCGCGGCCGGTTAGTTCTTAACCGTTAAAAAGAACACTCGTCCGCATATTCAACATTGTGGCAGGTTGTTATTAATAACACCGAAATCCATGCCTCACACGCATGGGGAATTTCATCCTGAATCCTAAGAAAGGATATGTCGACGCCTAACACGCGTCGCCGGTTTGATCTTTACCCGTAGAAAAAGATACCAGAGTTTGACTCTGGGGACCTTTATCCCAAAGCCTAAACAGGGATAAGCCAACGTCTAATACACGTTGCTGGGTAGCCTATTCCCATAACAATGGCAAAGCCTACATATTCAAAGTTGTAGCACAAAGTCTAAGGGAGTTCATTCCTTTAGCGCAACGTCACATGCGGAACGGATTAAAACAATCCGCATGTAAGCCCGACTCGAACGGTAGTCGGTAAGAGCACATCAAATCCGTTGAAGGCTGAGGATTTGCCAAAAATCCTAAGTCAACGTCTCATGCACGTTGCTGTTTAGTCTTTTCACAGGAGAAAGACGAAGTCTACGTATTCAATGTCGTAGCACTAAAAGAGTTGACTCTTTTAGCTTAACATCACGTGCGGAACGGATCTAAACAATCTGCACGCTAGCCCGACTCAAACGGTAGTCGGTAAAGGCTAATCAAATCCGTTAGAGGCTGGGGGTTAGCCAAAAATCCTAAAGCCAACACCTAACACGTGTCGCCGGGTAGCCTATTCCCGTAACAATGGTAAAGTCTATGTATTCGACATCATAGCACGAAGTCTCAGAGAATTCAATCTCTGAGCGCAACGTTACATGTGAGCGGATTTAAATAAATCGCATGCTAGCCCGACTCAAACGGTAGTCGGTAAAGGCACATCAAACCCGTTGATGGCTGAGGGTTTGCCAAAAATCCTATGAGTATTGTGGTCAATCATTTCAAACGGAATGACGAATCATAATAAAGATAAAAAAAAGGAGATTCACTAAAAGAGTCAAAAGTCAAAGTACACAGCAGATAAAATCAAACATCAAGCCCGTGGCTAAAAATCTGCTGACTGAACATAGACAGTTTATCATCATAAGCTTGGCTAAGCTCAGCCCTGATGGACTCCTCAGTGGCGGCCGAAGTCTTCGCAGCAGTCTCTTCTGTCTCGGATAGCTTCTGCTTCAAGGACTTCAACTCTTCGGACAAAGCCGTACAGGTCTGCTGGTCCTGTGCTTCTGTCATCTGAAGAATACCAAAAGTCTCCTCTTCTTCGCGGAGTTCTTTCCTAAGCTGATCTATCTTGGTCCCACAAGAAGTAATAGAAGAGCGGAGCTCGGCAAGTGAAGATAACCTGGTAGCAAGGCCGGTCTCAACTCGAGCTACTCGGTCTCGCTGCACCTGAACCTCAAAATCAGCAAGAAGCTGAGTCTCGCGCAGTGACTGTAAACGAGTATCCAGCTCAGCAGCAATGAAGGAAGAAGCACCGGTATCCCGAAGCTCACGAAACATCTGAAGCTCACGCTCTAAGCAGTCGAGATCGTCAACTATGGCCTTCGCCAAATCTAGGTATCCTGCCTCCCTTATTAAATTGATTCTGGAGTCAAGGAAAGGTTTGAACTGGTGAAGGGAAAGTCCGCTGTGGAAGAGCTTGCCAATCATAGCCTTCACAAAGGAGAAGAAGGAGCGAACTTCTAGGCAAATAACGATCTTGTCGGGATCGTCGTCAGATAACAACTCCCTCACTAGGTCATGAAGATGGGAAGAGCGCCCTGCACAAAAAGGAGAGAAGTCTGTTAAAATTCCTAATAAGACAAAGGAATAGCACTCATCGATGAGTTGACTTATACCTCCTTCCCCTTGAGACGCTGGGGGTAGTGGAGGTGTAACGGCTGTAGGTGCATCAACTGGTATAGTTGGTCTCACAGCCGGCTCAACAGGGTCTTTCTCAACAAAAGCTCCTGCCAGATTCAAAACGGAATTCGCAGAGGCGTTACATTATAGTTGCATTAGTTAAGATCGGCTAGTCCTATAAATAACTCAGAAAAAAGCACATACCTTCAAGGGAACCATCCTCAGGATTTCCAGCGAAGGCGGGCTCAGAAAACATATCCCCAGGTAACTGGTCATCGATCTGAGGAGAGCTATATATATAGCGCATCATAGGAGTGTCCGCAAACAAGCTTCCCTCGTCGAAGTCATCGATGGAGAAATCTGGCATAAAAGAATATCAGTGCCAAAGAAAAGTGAAGAGACTATAACTGATGGAAATGAGTTACCTCTCACGGGTGCGTCGGCCTCTTCATTTCCAGGATTCGCCTCCTGCAAATTATCTGAAGAAGCAAGAGATAGAGGACAGTCAGAGGGTACACAAATTCATTTGGTGTATCATCTAAAGAAATACGTTGTCAGTGTTAGATGTACCTTGATTCACGGAATCGGGTCCTACATTGCCCTCCTCTCCAATGTCAGCAACCCCTGTAGGCCTCTCTACAGGGGGTAGCGGATCAGACTCATCGGTAGATACGGGGATTGGATCAGGACTCATGTCATGCTCCTCACGCGCTCCTATATAGAGAGGGAGAAGTATAAGTCAATGCGCTGAGTAACCAGAGGAATAGTTCTCAGGATAAATGTTACCTCCATCACTGACAGGATCATCACCAGCTAGGTCCGTATCGGAAGCTCGGGAAGCTGCAGGTAGCTTACGGACTAACCTCTTCCGCCTAGCAGTGGGGATCGAAGGTTTCGCCCGAGGAGGAGGATAGAACTCTTCATCATGATCAGCTGTAGTCCCTGAAACATTGAACTATAGTCAGTTTCAATACTTCTAGAAAATAGAAGGAAAAAATGAATAGCAAACCTCGCTCAGAAGAGTCATCACAATCTTCGGGATCTCCGCCGGAAGCCTCATCTGTAGAATGGAATGACCTATGGCCCTCTTCATCAAGTCGGCGAGTCTTATTCTGTGTCCTCTGTGATCGAGCCTTCTCTCGAATCCTGCGCGAATCAACCCGAGAAGCTTCCTCGGCCTCTAGCTCCGCAATCGGCTTCACAGGGATGGTCTTGTTGGCTGCTAATAACCACTTGCAGCTCAAGAAGGTGAGATTCAACTGCCGATCAATACTCGGGAGGCTGAACTTAGCGCCGGTACAGCCAGTCACGGTCCACAACCATGCACGAAGACCGTCCACCAAACCACTATGGGTCCGAAGCTGCTGGCGAGGATTCCCAATGTAAAGCTGATCGTATCCAAACTGGCGAGCAAATCGGCAGGGTAGATATGGCTCTATGAAGCACTCATTCTTCACCCGGAAAGTCAGATAGCCGGGCCTGATGTTCACCAGCCAATTAAAGCAGCCAATGTCTAAGTGGGTCCGATTCTCTCTCGGCCTCTCATCGTCTGACAAGCACTCGCCATATCGACCGGAGAACTGCGGAAAACAAGTGGAGAATGCCCAACACTTGTGGACCTGCAGCTGCTGTCGGACATCAGAAAACCCGCGGCCTTCCCACCTACCATTTTCAAGCAACTGCAGCAGGGGAACAGAGTGATCTGTGGCGTTCGGCACCGACATCATGTCCGGACGGTGAAGGACGAACCAGGCCATCAAATAAGCGTACGGAAGCTCTACCTTAAGCGTGGGAATCTGACCTGGCAAGTCGGTCTCCTTCCGTGTGAACGCACTGGAAAGCTGTCGAAGTCCTCGGTGAATGTTAGCCACCATCACCGGAAGAAGTGAGAGTTCCTTCTTGTATGCGAGCTGAACTACTGGGAAGAGTACCTCCAAGGGCAAGGCGTCCCCAGACTGGTATGGAACCACGCACTTCTTCAACCAAATAGCAAGAAAGCCGGCAAGAAGAGTCATCGGCTGAATCGGTGTGGTCGCATGCCATAAGAAAGATCTGAACTTGGTCTTCGCAGGAAAGCCACCCTCAGGACTGCTGGTGGTATAGGAATGAGCATCAGTTTTCTTCAGCAGATGGTTCACCTCTGAAGGAATGAGTGGGGCCAACTCACAAATATCCTCGCCAGAGCTGCTCTCCAAGTTCTTGAACAAATAGTTCGCGAACTGCTTCAGACTCACAGAGGCCTTTGTCCTCTTGGCTAAAGGCTCAGACTGCGCCAAAGCGATATGGTAATGGCAAGTGAGATCCCATAGAGTTTCGTAACGGTCGGGCATGCGATCCTTCAGCTGACTCAACTCATGACTGGAAGGGAAATACTCCTGGTATAACATCTGCCCCATGGTCAAGCCAGAAATCCTATGCATCTCATGAAGAGCCAAGCCCAACTCCCCCTGACGGGTCAGAAAAGTGTTCGAGTCTGGATTATATAACTCGAACAAAGCACAGAAATGTCTCAAACTGACAGGCAGGCCATACATGGTGGCACGAACGGCGGTATACAAACCGCAAGCGTGCAACTCCTCGCCCCAGCGGCTCAAGACGTATGTCGTCATGCGACTCCACCAAGACTTGTCCGAAGAATGGACCCAACCATAAATCCTGTGACGAGTCGCAGGCATCTCCCGTCCTAGGGCAGCGAGGCGATTCCTCAAAGTCGAAGCAGTGGCGAGAAACTCGTTACGTGGTGGTGCATCCAGTCCCAACACTCCGGGATGCAATCCGGTGATGTGACTCCTGCTTGAACCAGGAGCTGCCTGATGGGTGATATAGCCGCAATGGACGCTCTCGTGATCCACTGTCAAACGCCACGACATCTCGCGCGTCACGGCCTGACACCTGAGCTCAGTTAACGAGCGATGTCGAGGAATTTCCGGCAAGTATATGAAGCCACCGCCGGTCTTGTGAAGCCACTGCTCAACGTCAATGAACACGGCTTCTGGGTCATCGACAGAATCACCAAATAGGAAATCGCTCTTCCGGAGAGCCTGGGTAGAGCTGGCGTCCTTCACAAAAGGAGCATCTGTGATCAGCTGGCGAATAGCTCGATGACCACCCTCCCTCACCACCTGTGCAACCTCAGCCGACGTGCCCGAAGCAAACTGAGGAATAGCTGGAATAGGGGAAGGATTGTCAGAAGTCGAATAATGATCGCCACGACGCCCATAGACTGCGTGGGCTGAGAACGATCCAGAAGGGTACCCCACTGCAGAATAGACAATTAAACACGGGTTAGTCTTGGTTATAAAAGGAAATTGAACTCATCTTACAAATAGTTAAGATAGAGTCACTGCCTTATAAAGGGTGAGACGATTTGGCCACATTGTGCAATTACAACACAGGGTATGTCAACAACATATCCCTGCCTTATAAAGCGCAATGTAGCGTCAAATCGCCCCCTTTAATTTTGAGATATGATTTTGACCAAGCAAAACATATCTTTGAAGCGTCGATCCTCACCAACGAGAATCAAGGCTCTTCCCGATTGCCTCGCCAAGGAGAACAACGTGGGGTAAACAGGGACCAATTCGCAAATTCTCAGAAAAAAGGGGTTAATTTGCAAAATTCCCAAGAATGCCAAAGCGTCGATCCTCACCAAGGAGAATCAAGGCTCTTCCCGATTGCCTCGCCAAGGAGAACAACGTGGGGTAAAAAGGACCAATTTACAAATTTTTAAGAAAAAATGACTAAATTGTAAATTTCCAAATATTGCCAAAAATAGCTCACCGGCGTAGGAAGGCGGCGCACCATCAGCTGACATGGCAGGGGAACGACCTCTCGAAGAACGCGGCATGACGAGCTGCAAAATAAATCAAAAGAAGTCAGATCTAGAAAAAAAGATCACTTTTTTATCAGATCTACACCCCTAAAAGATTAAATCGAGGTGTCAAATCGCACCCTCAACCCTCATCTATGATCCTACAAATGCATAAATTAAATTGAGCATGAAAAAGATCATAATTGTGGGAGATTTACCTGAAGAAAGGCTAGAGATCCAACAAAAATGAGACCTTTTTGGAAACTCTCAGCACGCGCTCGAGGGGCCTGAAAGAAATTCTAAAAAATTGGATTTTTGAGGGATTTTTCAGTCCAAGATCAAAAGGAAGCCTAGATCCAGGACACCTATCAAAGTTTCGAGGAGAAAAGACGCTCGAGGGAAGAGAAAATCAAAAAATAAGGGAGAAGGGGGGCCGGCCCTAGAGAGAAGAAGGAAAAGAAGAAAAAGAAAGAAAAATGGACCCCTTTTATAGTGTGGACCAAGTTGAACCGGACCGGACCAAGTTGAACCGAACCGGACCAGTCCAAATCAGTTCAAAAGGGACTGAATTAAGCGTCGAAACGACTTCAAATCAACTGAGGGTCCCATCCTTGGTTTATTCCTGTCTCTCCCACACATTCGGAAGGAACGGAAGAAATTTTTTGAGCCAAAATACTGCCTTTTTTGGCTCATTTTTAAGCCGGTTCAGCTCATTTTGAGCACGGAAATACTCCAATAAGGTATACGAGTATAAACTATTCCCTATTTTTATTGAGAAGTTCCTGGAGAATATTCTTCTAAAAATATTCTTAAGGATAACTCAATAACACGACGCCGGACAACGCGTCTCAAAAGAAGACTCGACGCCGACAATCGAACGAAAGTTGCACGTTGAACCAACCAACAAAAGCTAATGATTGGAAAACTAGGAATCGACTTCAAGTTCAAATTCCGACGACGGTCAGACAATAAATGCAGCACCGAAATCCTCACAGGCGTTCTACAAAGCACTGAATGACCTGGTGGAATTGAAGGAAGCCAGAACAGAAGCCATTCCAAGGTCCCGTTATACCGACTCAAGGTTGGGACGATCACATCCAAAGTATTCCAGACTCTTCTATAAAAGAACGAGACTGAAACACTTTGGAGGGGGTATCTGTAGGCGTATAAAATTGCCTATAGGTCCCTTAGCTTAGCTCAGCACGATGATTCGACAAAACAACGGACATTCGAGCGACGAGGCACGCAAGCAACGGAATACGTTCGCGTGCGGGACCAAACCAACGGTTCGGAAAGTTAATGAGTCGTCCAACAACAAAACGGACTTGAACTCAAACACCGAACCGGAGCTACTGCCAAATGAAGATTCGGGGAATCGAATCAAGACCTGAACGAATCAACGAAAGGTCGAGGCGACAAGGCACACGAACAATGGAACACGTACGCACGTGGAATCGAACCAACGTTTCGGGGAATCACCGATTCATCTAAACAAGAACGAACTCGGTGATATAACGATCGAATCAAGGCCAATCCCGGACTCGAACTCAGAAACGGATTAACTGCCATATTTGGAATCAAGTCAATGAGCCGATTCCAGAAACCGAATCAAATCCGAACGACGGAGAACCGGAAACACTGGAAAACGACGAAACCAGCGCACCTGGGGGAACTCGGTCCGAACCGAACCACCCTAAGGTGGCTCGGCCAAGGCCGAGCCACCCAGAGGTGGCTAGGTGCAGTTCTGTGCCAAAGGCACAGTTTTGAGTGCCTATAAATAGGCCTAGCACTCGTTCATTTGGGAGGACTTTTTTCTGAAACTTCTGAAGAGCCGAAACTCTGCCGGATTGCGACCTCAACTCGGATTGCGAAGGCTTGAAGACTTGGAAACTCAGATCTACGTGATACTACTCCGGATCTAAGCTTGGTTCTTAGATCCCGAGATTAGAGCGAGCGTTTCCTTGGTGAAACGATCCCTCTCGGCTATTATCTCCTTGGTGGGATAGTACCCGTTATACCACGTAGATCTGTTCAGATCGAGATTGCGCGGTGGTCCACGGTACTCAACCCCGGCACAGGCGAAGAACCCCACGAAGCGAGGGACCGCAAAACAGGAAACTCGTGATTTGTTCAAGGAAAGTTGTAATCTTTATTTCTTTGTTTTGATTTTGTTGTAAGCCGGATCTTATAAAAAGACCGGATCTCTTTGTAAACGCATAAAGTTATTGTCAAAGTTGTAACAGAATCATCAATGAAGAATAACGCAATTTCCCGCTCGAACAATTAGCAATTTTAGTTTGGGTTTTTTTGGGTTATAGGCTCTACTTCACTTGTGAATCAAGAACGGGTTGGTTGTGGAGGTTACGCGTTGGTTGTGAATGATACACGTTAGTTGTGAATGTTACGGGTTGGTTGTGAAGGATACGCATTGGTTGTGAAGGTTACGGGTTGGTTGTGAAGGACACACGTTGGTTGTGAAGGTTATGGGTTGGTTGCGGAGGTTATGGGTTAGTTGTGAAGGTTACACGTTGGTTGTGAAGGTTACGAGTTGATTGTTAATGTTACGAGTTGGTTGTTAAGATCACGGGTTAATTGTGAAGATTATGTGTTAAGGGTGGGCAGAATACTTGAAAGGAAATTGGGGTCTGGAAGCAATTTCCCTAAAGATATAACATCACTCTTTGATCATAATATCTTGAAAACTATAAGCTAAACAAATCACAGCCAATCACATACCTGGTGCATCGAAAACAAATTAAGCATTAGAGTATGGTACAATCACCAACATTATCTGTTATTTTCATCTAACAAATTATAGTAGCAACAGTGCCAGGAGTGCTTACAGCGTGAATTATACGCCATACAACTTACCAAAAAAAAACATTGCATGTCTTCACCACAAATACCATGTTAGAAAAGACTGTATGGGTTCCCACTACTGCTTCACTATGTTAGGATATTTATGAGAAATGTACAGGTACATAAAACCCACGTCCACCACCTGTAATATTAAACACTGAGAATAAAAGGTTACGGAGTTGATTGTGAAGGTTAACTTCACAATCAATGCGTAATCTTCACAGCCAATGCTTATCCTTAACAACCAACCCGTAACCTTAACAACTAACCCGTAACCTTCACAACCAACACGTATCCTTTACAACCAACCCGTAACCTCCACAACTAACCCGCAACCTCCATAACCGACGCGTATCCTCCACAACTGACCCATAACCTTCACAAATCCCAGAAGCTCCGCACATGCTCGATCACGCTCGCCGGAGGTGCAGGTTGAGGACCAGAGGTGCTTGCCGACAATGAGGCCGATGTAGGATATCTAGAAGGCGGTGGTGGCTCTAGGGTTTAGGGTTAGGCATAGGTGGTTAGGCATAGGTGGGAGAGCATGCGGCAATGGTAGATGATCTCAGCGGCGAACTAGTCGATGGAGAACCACGATGGGAGGAGGTACGAGGGGACGAATCCGACGAGATCGATGGTGGGGCTCAGTCTGAAGCCGCCGTTGGAGAGGACATCGTAGTGGGAGGTCCAGGGGTTTAGGTCGGCGTAGTTGTCAATCAACTCCTTGTTGAAGAATAGGACCAGGTCGTAGACAAAGACTTTGCCTGAGGTGCACTCGTCGGGGGTGGATACAGCGGCGGTCGGAGGTGGAGAATGACGGGGGTGGAAGAGAAATGGCAGGCGGAGATGAGGATGGTGAGTTGGATGGTGAGGACGACGGCGAATAGAAGCTCGCGCTGGCAGGGGTTGAGGGATTCCAGTTCTTGATTCTTCCCGTTGGATCATGAAAAAGAGAGAGAGAAAGAAAGGGTATTATGGTCTTCACATATTTTAAACTCTTGGGTTTGTGTTTTGGGGCTCGGGGAATAATGTGTTTACTTTTGGGGGTTTTGGGAGCGTTGAAAAAGTCCTGGGAGAGGATGGAGCTGTTGTTAGGAAATTAGGGGCTAAAAGCAATTTTCCCTATTTTCTAACAAAATTTTCTTATAAGCAGTTACAGCCGTGTGTTGCGCCAGGGCCTGCGAGCCTAAGTGCTTAGACCCAAAAAATTTGCATGTTATTTGGAGCAAATGACTGCCAAAATGACTAGCTATTATTACACTTGATTCTTATGACTCATCTTATAAAATCATCTATAATTTCGTAAGTTCCCCATATAAAACATATAAATAGACCATCACACTGCGCTATAATTCATGTTAAGAGTTAAAAATAACCTTCTTTTATTTCGCATTCACTAGATGAGTACATCTATCTACATATATAAACGTGCAATTATATTTTTACTCACTCTTGAATTAAATACATATACCAAGAGTTCTAACTGTATCTTTTAACCCCAAAAAATTATTTCAAAGTGTGGCATAAAGAACAAAAAAAGCAGATAGTCAAATATCAAAAAATTTAGCTTGTCGTTCTAATTAAACTTGCATGCAGCTTAACCAAACCCACCCTTAAACCTCATGGAGAACTGATCACCCAAAAAAAAAAAAAGAAAGGGTAAGATTTGTTACTTAAAATAGAAGGAAAAAACCTCAACGCCACATCATCATTTGCACAAATGCTTTCAAAAGTTGCAGTTTATATTTAGTTCACGACTTCTCATGACTTCCTCTTTATGATATCCTTGATTTGTATTCTTGACAAGAAAGAATCAAACAAAAAAAGTCCACCCACCAAACCCCACATCCACTCTCCCATAGCCATGATCATGATGGTGACCATCATGATATGATGATGAAGCATTTTATGGAATTTTTATAATTTGACCTCCTCAAGCCTAACACCACCAAACCTAATCATTCAAATTAAAGTGGAGAAAACGCAAAAATGTCCAAAAACCCCTAATTAAGTATCAATCAATAAAATCTCTCTCTCCTCTCTTTCTCACTTTTTTTTCAACTCAATTTTCGCATTCCTTTTTACCCTCCCGAACCATTTGAAAACCCCAAGAAAGAGACCCCTTTCGCTCATTCTCTCTCCTCTCTCTCTCTCTCTCTCTCTCATGAGCATGATGAAGTGAAGTGAGGGCTCTCTCTCTCTCTCAGCAGACATCCAATCTCTATTTCTTCGTATGAGAACAAAAAACCCCATTTCTTTTCTTGGGCTTCCTCAATCCCCACTAAAAACCCCCTTCTCCTCTCTCTCTCTCTCTACCCTTTTCCTCGCTTTTTCCCCCTTTCAAATCTCAATCTCCAAATATCATTCATTTTATTGCCTTTTTCTCATCTGGGTCTCTCCAATTTCCCCCCTTTTGGGTCTTTCCCCATCTGGGTTTTTTGATTTTTCCTCATTTGGGCTCATAGATCTGCTGCTACGAGGTCAGAATCTTTGTTATTTATCTATAGGTATATATATATATATATATATATATATATATATATGTATTTATATTTGTATTTAGTTTGTAGTAATTTGGGGGGAAGAACCTGATGATTTATAAGCTGAGATAGACTTCTTATGATGCAAATTTATTATAAGAGGAAACATAGGGTTGAGGTGTTGTTTGGGTTTTCGTGGTTGCAATCAGTTGTTAGCTTGCCCATTTTGTACTATGTCATGGTGCTGCTGCACGCTTGTAGAAATCCCCCATTTCAGAGATTTATGAGCAGGGTTTGGATTATGTAGTGTTGGGTTGTAGTTAAATGGGCAACAGCACTTCTCGAGTTGTTGGTTGCTTTGTGCCCGCAGGCAATGGGAAGGATGGTGTCAATCTTGAGTTCTTGGAACCTTTGGACGAGGGATTAGGCCATTCCTTTTGTTATGTTAGGCCAGTTATTGTAGATTCTCCGGCTATAACCCCTTCAAACTCTGAGAGATACACTGTAGATTCGAGCACTTTTGATTCGGAGACGCACAGTGGTTCTTTTAGGCAGGAGATAGTAGAGGAGCTCGCCGGATGGAATAGACCGAATAAGAATTTTGCTGAGACCACATTTAAGACTATATCGGGAGCTTCTGTTAGTGCAAATGCATCCACTGCTAGGACTCCCAATGTATTATTAACCGGTGATGCTCAAGAACCCGCTGCCTTATTTGAGAGCTCAGCTTCTTTCGCTGCCATCCCTCTTCAACCGGTGCCTCGTGGGTCCGGGCCCTTGAATGGGTTCATGTCGGGTCCACTGGAGAGAGGGTTCGCCTCGGGGCCTTTAGAGAGAGGTAGTGGGCTAATGTCTGGGCCTCTTGATAAAGGTACTTTCTTGTCGGGTCCTCTTGATTCTAGTGATAGGAATAATTTCTCAGCTCCATTGGGTTATGAAAGGAGAAGAGGGATTGGACGACTAATGAGGAGCATGAGTAGGCCTATGAGGAGTGCTCTTTCTAGGACATTTATGAGAAGATCACAGGGTCCTGGTTGGATGCAAAGGTTGTTCTTTCATTCGAAGGAGGAAAAGTTTCGAGCAGAAGTTCAGCGGGATTTGGCAGAAGTGGGGCCTTCTGAGCCCGAGTATAGTAATAGCCGAAACTTGCAATGGGCCCATGGAAGAGCTGGAGAGGATAGGGTTCATGTAGTTTTATCGGAAGAGCAAGGGTGGTTATTTGTTGGGATATACGATGGCTTTAGTGGCCCTGATGCGCCAGATTTTCTCATGAGCAATCTTTATAAGGCTATAGATAAAGAATTGGAAGGTTTGCTTTGGGATTATGAAGATAAATCTCAAAAGACTCCGATAGTTTCTGGCCCGATGGAAAGGGAGGCTGTTGAAGCTCTTTCAGAAATTGTGTCAGGGAAATGTTTTGCATCACAGATCGCTGATGATGAAGTAGAAAAAGATCACGAGAGTTTGTCGTCATGCAATGAATGTAGCCAAGAACAATGTGAAGAAGGTGTTGCAACTACTCAGCTAAACGAAGGCAAGAGCAGAAGCAAACTAACTCTAGACACATCATTAGGCCACAAATCCATACAGGATGATGAGGTATTAGAAGAAAAAGATAATACCATGGTTATAGATCAGGTGCAAGCGACAAGTGAAATTAGTGAAAACTACAGCGCAAATATAACAGAAAAAGCAACAAGCACAATCAATGATCAAGGGGAGGATGCTATTAGTGCTCCAGCAACCATTTCTACACAGCAATCCAGGAAAAGCAAGCGCCTTTATGAACTGCTTCAGTTGGAGCTCGTAGAAGACAGAGAAGCAAAAGAGTCTAAATTGGCATCCGTGTCGAGGAACAATTCACAATCATGTGCTGAAAGCACTAAAGTAGAAAGTTCAGGTCGCACTGAAGGGGCTGACAGTCCCAGAGAAAGTGATGGGGTGGAGAACTCCGAACAATGTAAACATATGACTTCATTTTCTTCTTTAGGACACAAACAGATGATGAAAAGATCAATAATAGGATCAAAGTTGAGAAAGATGTATAGGAGGCAGAAGACATTGCGGAAAAAGCTTTTCCCTTGGAGTTATGATTGGCACAGAGAAGAACACCAAGTTGATGAGCCGATGTTCAACCCATCAGTAGTTGTTAGGAGATGCAAATCTGGCCCGGTTGATCATGATGCAGTATTGAGCGCAATGACACAAGCACTTGCCAATACAGAGGAAGCATATATGGAAATGGTCGAAATGTCGCTTGATAGGAATCCGGAGCTTGCACTAATGGGTTCTTGTGTTCTTGTAATGTTGATGAAGGATCAGGATGTGTATGTTATGAACCTTGGTGATAGTCGTGTCATTTTAGCACAAGATAGGTTGAATGACCGTCATGTTGGCGCCAATCATGTGAAAGATGATGCAAGGAATCGTAATAGATCTAGGGAGTCTCTTGTTCGTGTGGAATTGGATAGGATATCCGAGGAGTCTCCTATGCATAATCCCAACAACCGAGTTTGCGGCATTAACAAGAACAAGGAAATATCCCTTTGCAGATTAAAGACGAGGGCTGTGCAGCTGTCCTCCGATCATTGTACTGGCATTGAGGAGGTAAGTAATTTTTGGGAGCTTTTTTTTTGTCTTCAGAAATTTGTTTTCCTTATACTTGTCAGATTGAAAACCTGACATGGTTTTGTCATGTACATATAAAACTTATAAATAATGTGTTAGAAGAGTTATTTCCTCTTGATTTACTATGGCCCTTTGGCTATGGAACCTTTAGGAATCAAGTTGTCAAGGTGTTCAGCCTTTTCGTCTTGTTTCTTCTAAATTTTAACTTATATTACCTTATTCACACATGAAATGTTTTTCAAGGATTATGCCACTCACACCACCTCTACAGTACTTATCAGCTGAATCATTTTCCACATAAAGAAAAACTGGATACTAAAGGAAAGGGAATCAGGAAAAAGCTTTTCCCATTGATTTGATTTGGTATCATTGCATCAGGCTGCGTCTTCAATTATGTTAGTGGAATTTAACCATGAACATACAATCTAAAATTATCAATGTCGTGTGCCTGGTTTTAGCGTTATCTTTGGGCATCTGAAGTTTTTTGAACGATTTTTTGTTCCACGTCACCAATCCACAAACCTTGATTCTCTCAACAGATATCTATCTGTTGTATCTGTTGAGATATTGTCTGGTTTATTTGGTCATGACTGGGTCAAACTAACATCTAAGAGATGTTCATACATTTTTTTTAAAGCAGTTTAGAGGCTCAAGTATTCATCTAATCAATCACAGACATGGTCCAATATCAATAAAACTAGCGGTAGTATGTTCTATTGAAATATACCCCGGAATATGCACACTTGACATTTTACACATGCTCATGCGCTCTTGTGGTTGTCTTCCCTCTTTCTTCTCCTTTTCATTTAATCTGAATTTTATGGAAGTATTTATAGTTGCATATTATACGAGTATGGACTGTATATGTATATATGGAAATACCATTGAATTTGCACTGTTCAAATCATGGAAATTCTATGTTTCATACCAGAACTTATACTGTATAAACTGTTGTGAAGATACTGCTATGGTTAAACATATTCCACTATTTTATTTTTTCTGTCTTCCAACAGGAACACAATTGTTATTTGTTTTTATTTCAGGAAGTTTCGAGGATAAAAGCAGAACACGTTGACGACGTTCAAGCTATTCTGAATGATCGAGTAAAAGGGCAGTTAAAAGTTACTAGAGCATTTGGTGCTGGTTTCCTCAAGAAGGTCGGAAATTTTTACACAAATAAATTTTCAGTCATATCGTTACTACATCGATTAGCCATTCTTAACTTTAGGCTTAGAATCTGTCATTTGCATGAAGCTGCCTGTGAGAACCAGGAAAACTGAAGTGGTTAAAGTAATATTTCTCATTAGATGATATTAATATGGTTATTTATGAAGAATTAACCTTAGAACTTTTCACCTTCTTGGCATCCTATTATACCTCATTATTTATGGCCTAATCCTCATTACTCATGGCAATACGGCATAGGTGAAACTGAAAACTTTTGAAGTCAGATCATATCATGTTCAAAGCCATTTTCTTGTTCAAAGCCTTTTTTCTTTCATTCAATGTACTAAGGCTTGACTTTCCATACCTCTTACTTCTATTTATGTGATAGTTGCATTAAAGAAGATCTTGTTTCTTCTTTTCTTGTCTCTTCTTCTTGCTGATTGCTGAAGTATGAGTAATAATCACCTATTCCCTCTTTGCTTTCACTATTTTGAAAATTACAAATTTACAATTTTTCATCCCTAGTCATTTCATATTTGGCAATGTAGCATCGCACATATCATTATTCCTGAACGGGATAAAGCACATCATAACATTATTTTTTTACATTTATTCGTGCTGTACATTCCAATACAACCAAACACGTCCTGCATCGATAACATTTATACTTACATAAACATGAACATGCTTTCCGAGATAATGATGGATATGTTATTATATTGATGCATAAAAATAATCAAACTGATGGAGCAAGAGGGCACCTCATACAACATCCAATTGTATAGGTAAACATATGCAAGAGGGCAATTGTAGGTTTAAATTAATATCTGGATTAGGTTTTTAAGTTTTGTCTTCCATGTTTTAGAATTATTCCAAGGTAAATGGGCTTTTTTTGAATTGATTCACCTGGTCAAATAGGCAAATCCCAAAGTTTGCTATGTTGTCCTTATGAATCCTTCTGCGCCTATCATTCTATTAGTAGCCGTAGTATACACTTCTGTTCATTCATCTGGGCATTATGTTTTCCTTCCCTTTTAAATCACCTCACAAAAGAGTGGGTTCCTCTGTTAGTTAGGGCTTCACCAGCTCTCCAGTTACATGCCCATGCCATTTTAACCAGTCACAAAAAATTTACCTCAATCTGTACAATTCCTGTGTTTCAATAAAATACTCAAACTTTGTTTTTAAACCACACCTTGTTGTTCTAATTTCCACTGCATTAATCTTATTTTTTTGTTCTTTAACTCGCATCTTGGTCATTCCTGGTATCCTGAACTATATGAAATTTTTAGCTTGGTCAGGATCACCAATGTTGCTAGATGCTAAGCTTATCATTGTAATCATTGTTGGCATTTGACTCATACATGAAATGGGTCAAGATTTCCTTTAGATGGGGTTAGTAACCTTTGGATACTTGCTATGTCAATATATAATTCTTTAGAATAGATGCTTATTCATGTTAAGGAAGTGCCACAAAAGATGGTGGATGTTTGGTTTATTGCTATGTCGATATATAATTCTTTAGAATAAATGCGAATTCATGTTAAGGAAGTACTACGAAAGATAGTGGATGTTTGGTTTATTTTTGATATCATTTGTATCTGTTTTGGGCTCTCATTCTCTGACAGTACATAGAGGAATTTCTCAAGAAATATATGCTTCTCCTTAGTGGCTTTTTTTATGATATTTTTATGTGCGAATTTTTTCTACTCTAAATTATCTAATTGAAGATGAAGCCTGTACATTAAATATTTACATCAAAGTCATTGACTGTTGCTTATAGCTTGCAATGTTCCGTAGCATAAAGTCTTCGTCTCTATGAAAATAATGAAAGATATATACCCTTTACCTATAATTTGGAAATTGCTGATTATGTTTCTCAGTGTCTATAGCATCTCTTATTATTTTCATTTTAATTCCCTCTTTCGCGGAGAAAGGGCCATGGTTCTAATTACCATTGGTGAAAGTCATATCATAAAAAAATAAAACTTAATGCACATAAATATCTCAAGGTGATCCACTGGATTGAACTATAAACTGAATTAGCATTACCTGTTTCATGGTTCCTTTCATGCTTTCGTAACTTTAAAAAATTGGTTAGCGTTACTTGTTAGATTTACTTATGCTAACATTTTTCCTGAATGCAGCCAAATGCTAAACATTTTTCCTGAATGCAGCCAAAGTTCAATGATGCTTTGCTCGAGATGTTCCGGATCGACTATATTGGAAGCTCACCTTACTTAAGCTGCATACCTTCAGTGCTGCATCACCGTCTCTGCTCAAATGATCGGTTTTTGGTCCTATCTTCTGATGGGCTTTACCAGTATTTCAGCAATGAAGAAGTCGTCTCTCATGTTGCATGGTTTATGGAAAATGTCCCTGAAGGAGACCCTGCACAGTATCTTATTTCTGAGTTACTGTTCCGTGCAGCTAAAATGAATGGTAAGTTACCATCATATGTCAGTGTTACTGGTTACTATTAATGTTGCAACTACTAATATTGTTCTTATCCGTTATCATGATGATAACTGCTACGGCTGTAGTCCTGCTTTTCTTTGATAATTGATTCGTTATTCTCTGTTAAAGACGTGTAACCAGTAAATGGTTTGGGAAGAATCAAATTTTGTTTTTTGTTTTTTATTATTATTATGGGTTTCTTCGGGGGTTTTTTTTTTTGGAGGGGGGGGGGGGGGGGGGGGCGGATTAACATATGTTCTTTTCATGCATCCTTTCCCTTCATATTCTTCTGCTATTTATGGTAACTTTTCATTCATTCTCTTTAGTCAAATCTCGAATGCTCTGTGCAGGGATGGACTTTCATGAATTGCTAGATATTCCTCATGGTGATCGGCGAAAATATCATGATGATGTTTCTGTAATGGTGATTTCCCTTGAAGGACGGATTTGGAGGTCATCAGGGTAATTGATTTTTCACAGAGCAGGTATTGCATCAAGAAGACAACAAGATGTAGCAAAACTTCTTGAAGAAAAGTGGCATCTTGTGCTGTAATTGTTTCTCTTTTTTCTTGCGGCTCTCCTCTGAGCTCCTCTTTTTCTTCCATTGTGTTTTTAACAGTTGCAGGGTTAGTCTCTTAGTGTTCTTTGTAATGTTGGTGTATGCCCGGTCATCCAATCGATGGACTGCTTTCAGTCCAATATATTTCAAAATTTTCCTTGATTGGATGAAAGGTTAAAAAGAGGGGAAATTAATTGTTGATCAATTTTTATTTTTTTATAAATATTTTGGAGCAATATTTTTTTTTCTCGATAAGAGTATGTTCACGCTCGGATATAGAGAGGTGCGTTTGGTTCCTTGGTTACCTGTGACCGGGATTAGTGGGACTGGGGTATTAAACCCCATTGTTCGTTTGGTTTTATTTTGGTACATTATGGGACTGATATTAAAACAAGTTTTTATTTCCAAGCTTGTACAAATTATTTTGATTTCTTTGGTTTATATATATGTTGGTTCTGTACACCTTTCAAAAACATTAAACTATTTATAAGATCCTATAGTGTAATGAGAGAGATGACGGTTATATTTCATTGTAAACTATAATCTATAGATCATCTACTAATTAATACATTAATTGCTTATGAAGAAATAGAGAAAGTAACTATTTTTTCTATCTTATTGGGAGAAGATAATAGAGATTTTCTTTATCAGTGAAAGTAGATAATTTGAGTGGTAGGGTTTTTCTTAGATAAATTAAAATTTGGTTTGAAAGTTAAAAATTAACCAACTTAACCACCAACCTTCATTTATAAACCTGAATAAGAATTTATAGTTTTTAAGAATTAACAAAATGATGTAGGATGATATTTTTGTTGAAAGAGATTTAATTGGAAAAGAGCATAGACATTGTTTGGTTGTTTGCGAGACTGTGATTGGGATTTCATTGTTATGATATTTCAATCAAATTTCATGTTTTGTTCCCCCGGTATTGGGGATACGGATGGGAGAGGACTTTCGTCTATTCCCAAAATAGGTAGTAAGAAGTTTCACTACCCCATGATATTAGGAACATAGGACTTCCGATGATCATTATACTCCAACTCTATGCCTTCCTCACACCAATAATAACATCATTGTACTAATGTAAAATATGTTAAATTAGGGAGTCATCTGTAATTTTAGAATTTTTTCTTGGTGTTGTTTGTAATTTTGAAACTTTCACATGATTACTTGTAATATTCTAAAATTTTAGGGACTGGCTATAGAAAATTTTAGGGGTTGTTTTGTAAAGTTTTTAACAAGTTATTTGTAATTTTTAAAACTTCTAAGGGGCTAGTTATAAATTATATTTTGGTTTTTGTAATTTTTAAAACTTGGGGGCTGTTTGCAAAAAATTTAGAGCGGTTTTATAAAATTTTTATGTGATGTTTATAACATTCAATATTTTTAGTAGATTTGTTATTTTTGACATTCATTCGGGTGCTTCTAAAATTTTTAAAGGGTTGTTTGTAAAATTTTCAAGGGCTAGACTTACTTTTTAAAACTTTTAGTTTTTTTAGATTAGAAGGATTTTTGTAATATTAAGAATTTTCATGAGGTTGATAATTTTTGGATTTTATGGGGACACTATAATTTTCAGATTTTTAACGTGCTATGTGTAATTTTCTGATTTTAGTGGTTATTTGCAATTTTTGAGTCCCAAGGGTTTTTTTTACACTTTTCTTATTTATTACAAATGAAAATTAACAACAAAATTCCAAAAGTTTTAGAAATTACAAATAATGTCTTGGAAGCTTCCGAAATTACAAATTGCCTCTTGAAAAGTTAACAAACACCCTCTGAATGTTTAAGAAATTATAAATACCCCTTTGACTTTGCAAAAAACTTGAAAGTTAAAATTTGCAAAATTTTTCTAAAAACCCTAAAAGTTTCGAGGAATAGAGGGTGTGCCTGAAGAACGGTGACTCGTTAAGAACGTTGTTTTCAAACAAGTTTACTATATTGTTGATGTCAGTAATCAAACATGAAATTTTAGTATGGATTATGTTCGGTTTTAGGGTTCCTTGATCTTCTTCGATGATTGGTTATGGGGCAGAGAATTCAGTTCTACACACAAATAACGTGTGAGAGGATCAGAGTTGAGATATCCGGTGTTTCCTCCGACGATAAGTTAGTAGAGAGCTTAAATGGAGAAGAAAGTAAGATTGTAGTGTATTTATTTGTAAAAGATTGCTTACCTCCTTGTAGTAGATAATGAGCCTATTTATAGCAGATTCAGGAGGTTAGTTTTATAATTTCGACCAAGTCCAATCGGTCAACTTATTCAGCCGATACTTTACGGTTGTCAGGTGTGGGTGACATGAGTCACCTATACGAGTAATTTGATGGTGACAATGATGACAAGGTCATTAAGACTTTGGTGTCGACTATGTATTCAATGTGATGATGATCGACTGCTGGCGGGAAATTAGAGGACAAACCACCTCTCATCTTGGTCTTACGAGAGGGTCCATAAATGACACCTTTTTATTCGGCCACCTTGGACTGCGAGGTTCTCGACCCGGTATCGGGAAATGAGGAGGCATAGAGCCATCATTAACTATGGGTCCGAGTGAGGATGCCTTTCTACTCGGTCCTTCTTGGTAAGGATCGAGTGATGTTTACTGGACTCGTCCTTTATAGGGTCAAGTCGAGATGATGCTTAGTTAATTTGGGACACGTGTCAATTTTTAGGGGAGGATTAACACTTAGTCATATCCATGTCATAACATATATAGTGCACGTATGGCGTGCATCAGAAATTTTTTAAATTTAATATAAGTACATCATTTTTTGAACCCTATCTATATTCATAGGAAAATGATAGGGACACACCCCCAACCACAACCCAAACCACACCCCCTCTCTCATATGCTACAGTGCACCGGATCCCACATGGGATTTTAAAATTTTAAAATCCCATATGGGGCCCGGTGTACTGTAGCATATGAGAGAGGGGGTGTGGTTTGGGATGTGGTTGGAGGTGTGTCCCTAGTGCCACCCATATTCATATTTGTAACCGGTAAATATGTACGAATACGAAATATCATATCTGTTACATGTATCATTGGTACCCCTCTTACACAATACTATTTCCTTTGATATCACACGCGCTAGCCACGTGATTGATCTGCTTAAAACTAGCACGACGCGGTTAAAAACTAAATTAAAAAGGGATTTAAAAAAAACAAAAATAAAGAACGAGTAGCCTAAAAATTAAAGTCTTGTTTGGATTGCATCCAGTAAAGAAAAGTTATCAAAACATAGGATAAGTTATCTTGATATTAGTTGACCTAAAGGTCTGTTACCTAAAGGCCCAGTTCCCCTCCTATATTTGCTCTAGCCTCCTCTATGCCTCTCTCCTACCCGATGGTACTCAACCCCTTTCCCACCTCTGTGATCTGATGGCCGCCGCTTGGAGTCCCATCTCCCATCACTGTAGGTTGGCTCCTTCCATTCGTAACCCTAGCCGTGTAGGCGTCTAAAAATGCCAATAGGTATCCACACACAGTTAGAGACAGACAGAAGGTGATGAACGCCATTATCTAAGTCAAATAGGATTATCCGACACCGATCAACGAATCAACGAATCAACGAACTATTGATGACGTGGCCCGCACGCCCATTGGCCTCTAAATCGACGAACCAACTGGCCCGTGCACTCGCCAGTCAGCTCCAAGTGTCCCACGTGCTCATCAGCCACCAAATCGGCGAACCAATTGGCCCGCACGCCCATCAGCCATCAAATCGGCGAACTAAGTGGCCAGCGTGCTCACCGGCCACCACCAAGTGGCCTGCACGCTCATCGGCCACCAAAATAGCGTACAGATCAACAAAACGATGAAATACGCGTAACGACGGAACGAGTCAAACCCGAGAAAACCAAGAAAGCTGCTGACGACCGGATCGCGTCAAAACAATCCAGTTGGGCCAGTGGCTCGGCCCAAGGCCGAGCCACCGTTTGGTGGCTCGGTGGACGAGCCACCGTTTGGTGGCTCGGTGGACGAGCCATCATTTGGTGGCCCGGCCAGGCCGAGCCACCGGGTGACGTCTCGGCCTGTTTCGATCTAAAAGTATGATTTTTCGGTTTTGATGATTTTTCTTAGGATTTGTTCGTTCCTGAGCATTCCAACTGGTCTGATAGTATGGTTAATCAGTTCTTAACTGAAGATAAGGAGAAATCACTCGTTCTTATCCAAATACCGGCTTCCGTGGCTTATAAATACGAGCTCGGGTGCTCATTTCTCAGGGCTGGACATCAAGAGGGCGAAACGCTGCCGAATTGGAGAGTGGAGCCACGGATTTACAGTAAGGGTTAGCAGATCTTGACGATCTCCTGTGCATAATGAGTGGAGTTCGACAGATCTGAGACTCGTCCCTTATTCCTCCGGATTTAAGCTTGGTCTTAAATCTCGAGAAGAGCCGTGATCTCGCTTGGTCGAGATCATCGCTGCAGCGACTACTTCCTTTGTGAAGTAAGAGCTTTGATCAACTTAAGCTGTCAACCAGATCTGATCCGCGGTGGTCCACGGATATTAACGTCCCCGGCACAGGTAAAGTTTCCACGCAAGCAGCGGGTGATAAACGTCCGTTGTGCTGTTTGACAAGAGTCGTATCTTTTGTATTTTCATTGTATAAGGAGATCTTATAAAAAGATCAACTTTTTATTTGAGTTTATTGTAAACGATTAAAGTTGTAATAGATTCAATCATAATGAAAACAACGATTTTTGACCCAAACACGCTGGCGACCAAAGTGGGAGCCAATAGCTTCGTTGCCGAAGCTATAATGCCGTAACCACGGATCTGGATCCCGGTTTACGAAGAGGTCGAGTACGAGTTCGACCAACTGAATTCGAGGAGTATCTGTCGAACTCCTCCTCCAGATCCTCTGCTCCTCACAAGCGCATGAAGATCAAAGCCCCCGTTGCTGCGGTAGCTGCACCTTGCAACGCCCCTCCGGCCTCCAACGAAGTCGGATTTACAGATCTAGATTCCTCCTCAATCAAAGAGATAACCGATGTAACCGCGCCAACTTTATCGAAGAGGGCACGCCAAAGGCAGCGCCAACGACTTGCGCGTCGATTTGCTAAGGCTTTGGAGCCTGTTGACGGGATTGGCTATGAGGCGGATCTGAAACGCAGAAGGCACTGAGTGCCCCAGTAGAAAATGAATGGCCTCTCCTCCAAACCAACAGCGAATGAGTTGATCCAAGTCAAACGGACCCGCTTAACCCTCGAGAAGCGCATTCAGAAGCATCGCGCCTTGATTGCGCACGCGCGAATTCTCGTGCGAGAAGTGCAGAAGCTGAAGCAAAAAGAGGTGATCAAGAAGCTACCGAAACCACGCCAAGTCTGGAAACCAAAGTCCGAAACGATGTCGATAAAAAGTCAAACAGCGTCTGGAACTGCCGAAATATGCGAACCACCATCTGGTGGCTCGGCCAAAACCGAGTCACCAAATGGTGGCTCGGCCAAAACCAAGCCACCAATTGGTGGTTTGTGCTGGTTCACGTCTGGTTCGGTTCGGTTCGTGTCTGGTTCGGTTCGGTTCGGTTCGCACCTAGTTTGGTTCCCACCTGGTTCGGTTCAGTTCGCACCCGGTTCACCTCCCGTAGTCCCGTTTAAGCCTCCGATGGTCCCTGTTTCTGCCCCGATGAATCACACACCTCCGGCAGGACCCCACGACAGCGTGGACTTGTCCTAATTTAAGACGAGGATGACGGATTGCCTGGGTCCTTTACGTCCTTTACACAAGGATCGAGGCAAAGTTCCGATCAAAGAACGCTTGGGTCCAATGACTGAACCCCGAGCAACCACTCAAGCTGGGGGTCACACACACCCTCGCAACAAGTCAGAGCTTTCCTATAATGGGAAAGCCCCTGTAATTGACAGCCTCGGACGGCGAATTGAAGACCAGGAGCCCGTTGAGATCCCACGCTCCCAAAAGCGTGGTTCCAAACACGTGACTCTTGAGAACGCTAATAGAGCGGCAAATCCCCTAAAAGAAACGTATTCATCTGACAATGACAACGTTATACTAGGGGAGTCATGCCAACCCACGATAGGTTGCTCTGGTCATCTGACAGACGAGTTGTACTATCGGGCTGGGAGTACGAACAAGTCTCAGAAGAGAAGTACCCGAGAAACAAAATCTCACTGCCCGTGCGCTAAACTAATCAGGGCAGTATTATCAGCATGTAACTGCCCCAAGGCCGCTCCACAAAGGGTCTCGGTATTTGAGAGGATCTCTAACGAAGCAACTAAGTCCAAGCCAAAACATTTTCGCAAGAAACAATCTGCCGTTCAAGGTGACGAACCTCCGAAAGTCACAATAAATATGGCTGATAAGGGAAAGTCAATTCGACCTTCTAACTATGACCCGCTTATATCACATCGTCTAACCCGGTTGCGATGGGGAACTATTAGACAAAGGGATTATCAGAGAATGCAGAGGGGATTATACTCCGATGATGAAGCATCAGATGCCAACTCTGTAGTCGCTTCTGACAAAACGGTGTCCAGCCTAGGACAATCGCACGAGGCATTCATGATCAACACCGAGCAAATCGTCAAATTTCTCAAGGATGCTCTAACAAAGCAGAAAGAGGTATTCAAGATCGAAATGGAAATGACTATGCTACAAATGAGGGAAGAGTATGACCAACAAATTCGGGCTCTGTCCAATCAGTTCGGTGAATTCAGCCGTCGTAACCTTACTGACCAAGTAGGTAGTGATTCAGATGTGGATGAACGTCTCGATCCCGAGAACCCTCGCGTTGACCAAAATGCTGGGAGTGGTCCTACCAATAATGACAATACTCGGGGTGGCCTCGTTATTCCTCTTAGGAATCGTCCAAGCCACGATACGAGCGAGGATGAGAAAATAAAAGATCTCGAGAGCAAAATCAACGCTCTGATGTCTGCTCGAGAGGTGAAAAAGATCGGCATTTCATGTCCCTATCCAAGGAAGTGTAATTCAATAGCATACCCGGCGAAGTTCAACCTGATCAACTTCACGTCATTCGACGGGAAGGGTTCGCCCACTCAGCATTTGATCTATTTTAAGTCCCACTTGGGCATGATCTCCGACAATGAAGCCTTGATGGTTCGATCATTCGTTGGCACTAGGGGTGTTATCAGAGCGGATTCGGTTCGGATATGACACTTACCATATCCATATCCGCTTTTTATAAACGGATACAGATACAGATCATCTTCGGTAAGAAAAAACCTTAACCATATCCGCACTTATCGATAACGGATACGGTTCAGATATTTGAGAATCGGATCGGATATGATCACGGATATAAACGGATATTCGATAAATGGATATGAATCATATATGAATTTGTACACCTATGCATAATTACAACCAAATAGGTAAATATATGTGGTTGTAAATGATATTTTACACGTGGATAGACTCTCTCATGTTTCCAAAGCTAGGCATTTACCTCCATCCTCTGTTTTCTTGTAATGTTTTTGTGTTGGATGCTTGTACATTAAATCGTGTTTCAGCCCTCCTATTGCATGTTGAGGATTCCAGCAGTCAAATATGAAAAATAGAATCAAATTATCTGCTACTTTTAGCTGTGTTCTGGTACACAAGTAACATAAAATTCACCAAGAATGCTAGAGTTTTTCATTCATATTAGCGAGGGGTTTTCATAGACGAATATATCAGTCTCGTCAAACTTCAACAGTCAAGTCCATTCTCTAAACCCCAAACAGGCCATGAATCTAGTAAAAAAGATCAGCAAGTTTGAAATAGAATGAACTGTGATTTTTAAGAAATTATGAATGCAGTTTGCAAACAAAACAAGTAGCGACCCTATCAACTACAAATAGAAGAAACAATGCATTTCGTTTTCCAAACCATGCTCCCATGTATCTCCATGCTAGAATAATCTAGAAGTATAGCTAACATATGCAGAAAAGGCGACTGGTCTGCATCTCTGAAACCACAAATCTAACTTGTACAACTTTATCACAAATGAATACTAACAATCAGCAGATTATAGGAGGAGCTATGCAAATATAACGACTCGCTCAATCAGTCTACCCTATCATTGAGTTAGATCCTCCGTGAATCCCAAAAGAGGTATGCAGATCTACTGAAATTAGGAGCATAGATCCAATGACTGAGGAAATGTTAAAGAGAGAGGGAGGAAAAAAGAAAAAAAAGATCCCTTTCTTCTAAGAAAATCAGATCTTTGCGTCCACAGTCCGAAACGTCACCTAAAACCTCAACAAACTACTCATATCAACATTAGCAAGTCTAATATACGCGCTATGAACCGAGATCTATCATCTACCACCAAAATTCGATGAGAGAGCAAGCTCTATAGCTAAATTCTAGAATTGCTCTGGATTATAACAAAAAAACACGACGTGAGAACGAGATATATGGCTAACCTGTGCAGATCTGAGAAAAGGCATTTAGAAATAGAACAACCAAATAGACAGGATCTGACAGCGGACTAGACGAGACGAGGCCAAGACGGGATCTGACGATGGCGGGACGCGGGCGAACGGCGAAGACGACGCGGGCGAACGACGAAGAAGAAGCGGGCGAATGGCGAAGATGACGCCGGCGAACAGTGAAGATGACACCGGCGGCGGGTCGGGAGTGTCGGGATCTGGCGAAATTAAGTGGAGGCTGCAATTTGAGTGGAGGCGGAATGGGATATGAGGAGGCTAGGGTTTTTAGTTGTAATTGGGTTTTGGGTTAGTGGTTACGGGTTTCTAATTTTGGACCCGAATCCTTATTATATGCGGATATCCGTATCCGCAACCCTCATATCCGTATCCGAATCCGTATCCAAAAAAAGTCCGAAACCAGATCCGTATCCGAAACCGTATCCGCCCGGTTTTAAAATTAGCTTATCATATCCGCATCCGTTCGGATACGGATGCGGATCGGTTCGGATATATCCAAACCATTTGGCACCCCTAGTTGGCACCCTTCGCGGGCACGCCTTCGATTGGTACCGTCATCTTAAGTCCGGAAGTATTAATAACTGGGAAGACCTAGAGAGCCTATTCCTCGCTCATTTCTTTGATGATGATGCTGAGGTGTCGATCAGGACACTCTTCGATGAGAAGCAAGAAGACGACGAGATGGTCGACGACTTCGTCAAACGCTTCCGGAATAAGGCGATGAATTGCCGAGATCCGATCACGGAGGATTTCATCCTACAAACATGTCACAACAACCTCTCCTTGGACGTGTTGGAAGTTATGGGAATAGCACCGTCCAACAACTGGAAAGAGTTAAAGGTGCACGGAGAGCAGGACGAACACTTCTTCAGAAGGAAGAAAGCCGAAAGAAGCCAACCGACGGCTAACCCTCCGAAATCAAATTTCGCCTCCCGTAGTAAAGGGAAAGCACCTGCAGTAGCTATTGACGCTAACCAGACGTCGCAACAGCAACCCCGAAGACAACAGAAGACTTCGGGTTCGAGACTCCAAAAAGAGTACTCCTTCAAGGACGAAGACGTTCCAGCCATCTTCGAATCCCTCCTTGAAAACAACAAGATCAAGCTACCACTTATCGCAAATCAGGAGGAAGCTGATAATACTACGGATCCAAAGTACTGTGCGTACCACAGGAGGGTCCTTCATCTCACCAAGGATTGCTTTGCTCTCAAGAATAGCATCCAAACCTTGGTTGAAGCCGGCGTCATAACGTTGGGATAAGCCAAATGGGAATCGCCACACTTCGACAAGTATACGAGTATAAACTGCTTCTTAATACTCCAATAGGTATATGAGTTTAAACTGTTTCCTACCGTTGATGGGAAGTTCCTAGAGAATTTTTATATGTAATATTCTTAAGGATAATCTGGTCATGTAACTGAGTACAATGTCAGACCCAGTTCCACAAAGGAAGCTGGGGGTGCATGATTCATGTAACGGAAAGTTCCCGGAAGAATGCTACATGTAATTTTTCTTAGGGATAACCCGATCATTACAAACAAAGTAATAAACACTAAACCCCCACTGTGATTTCTGAACACTCTTTTGTGGACAACTCACGGTCTTTCATCATAAAATCCCCCACCGATCAGACTAATTGACGGTGGGACCACCAAAATTCTTTTCGGTTAAATCCACTCAAACTTTCGATGTATCTGTGCACTCAACATCCTTATTGTTAGAGTCTGGATATGCTACTCGGAATTTTAATGTCCTAATCGTTGACGATTGTCAAACCCCTCCGTGTTAAGTATTTATCACTTAACACCAGGAACCTCCTCTGAGTGATTTGTACAAGTCAATACTCCCACTATGATTTGTACTCCCACTCCCACTGTCTACCTAGTCAAACCTTCCTACAGTTAGGGCTACAACCAAAATCCCCTCTCGATTCCTCCAATGAACGAGAGGCTCACAAATCGAGCGATCAAACCTTCCTACAGTTAGGATCATCTCAAACCTCCCACTCGGTCAAACCTTCCTACAGTTAGGGCCAAAACCAAATTCCCCTCTCGGTTTTCTAATAAATAAGAGGTTCACTTTCAAATCGAGTGATCAAACCTTCTTACAGTTAGGGTCACCTCGAACTCCCGCTTGGTCAAACCTTCCTACAATTAGGGCCAAAACCACAATTCACTCTCGATAAACGAGGAATTCACCTTTAGTTCGGTAATCAAACCTTCTGACAGTTAGGATTATCCGAATCTTTTGATTCTCGGAGTGGAGATCCCACTCCTAGTTTCACTCTTCAGATTCTCAAAGTAGAGATCCCACTTTGAGTTTCCTCTGCACTGGAGATAGAATATAAAATTCTTCCTCTTCGGTTTCGGGAGATAGAATGTAAAATTTTTCCTCTCCTATTTTGGGTTCGTCTTTGCCCAAAGATAAGACACCATCCTTCAACTCCAAAATCCATGCGTCATACACACGGGGAATTTTATCCCGAATCCTAAGTAGGAATAAGTCAATGCCTAACACGCATTTCCGGTTTAGTCTTTCACCGATTGAAAAAGACACTAGAATCTCAGTCTGGGGAATTTGATCCCGAAGCCTAAGTAGGGATAAGTCAATGCTTAAAACGCGTTGCCGGTTAGTTCTTAATCGTAAAAAGAATAAAATCCCACATATTCGACATTGTGACAGGTTGTTATTCATAACATCAAAATCCATGCTTCACACGTACGGGGAATTTTATCCTGAATCCTAAGTAGGGACAAATCAACGCCTAACACGCGTTGCCGGTTTAGTTTTTCACCGATTGAAAAAGACACCAGAATCCAAGTCTGAGGCATTTCATCCCGAAGCCTAAGTAGAGATGAGTCAGCGTTTAACCCGCGTTGCTGGGTGGTTCATTCCCATGAAAACCACCGAGTCTACGTATTCAGTATCATAGCAACAAAATCCATGCCTTTATGCATGGGGAATTTTATCTCGAATCCTAAATAGGGATAAGTCAACGCCTAACACGCGTTGCCGGTTTAGTTTTTCACCGATTGAAAAAGATACCAGAACCCAAGTCTGGGGCATTTCATCCCGAAGCCTAAGTAGGAATGAGTCAGCGTTTAACTCGTGTTGCTGGGTGGTTCGTTCCCATAAAAACGACCGAGTCTACATATTCGGTATCGTAGCAACAAAATCCATGCCTTTATGCATGGGGAATTTTATCCCGAATCCTAAGTAGGGATAAGTCAACGCTTAACACGTGTTACCGGTTTAGTTTTTTACCGATTAAAAAAGACACCAGAATCCATGTCTGGGAAATTTTATCCCGAATCCTAAGTAGGGATAAGTCAGCGCCTAACACGCGTTGCCGGTTAGTTCTTGATCATAAAAAGAATAAAAACCCACATATTTAATATTATGGTAGGTTGTTATTAATAACACTGTAATCCGTGCCTTACATGCACGGGGAATTTTATCCCGAATCCTAAGTAGGGATAAGTCAACGCCTAACACGTGTTGCCGGGTAGTCTATTCCCGTAAGAAAGATAAAGTCTACGTATTTAATATCGTAGCACTAAAAGAGTTAACTCTTTTAACATAACGTTACATGCGGAACGGACTTAAACAATCCGCATGCAAGTCCGATTTAAATGGTAATCGGTAAAGACATGTCAAATCTGTTGAAGGCTGAGGATTTGCCAAAAATCCTGAGTCAGCGTCTAACACGCGTTGCCGGGTAGTCTATTCCCGAGAGAAAGACGAAGTCTACATATTTAATATCGTAGCACTAAAAGAGTTAACTCTTTTAGTACAACGTCACATGCAGAACGGGTCTAAACAATCTGCATGCTAGCCCGACTCAAACGGTAGTCGGTAAAGGCTAATCAAACCCGTTGATGATTGAGAATTTGTCAAAAATTATATAAATACGAGTCATTGACGCATCAGCATCATTAGTTGGTCTCGTGACTTGAGCATCTAACAACTTCGGGATAAGATTCACATCGGCAGACGAAACAGCTTTAATAGTTGGTCCTGCAGCCTAAATTTTAAAACCGTAATGCTCCAACGCCTTAAGAGCTTAAACTGTGTAGACTCCAGCAAACGTATAAGTATAAACTATGTTAACGTCAGTCAACGCGTTACAGCAAAGGTCGATGCCGGTCAACGCATCAGCAATCTCGCCAAAATAAGGCAAACGATGATTTCAGGGAGTTCAATCGGATTCAGATATGAATTTTTGACGAAGATGATCAGTTCAAAGTTAACTCAATGACACGAGCTAAGTTCAGAAACTTACTGTAAGGACCGTGAAATTTTGATACTAGTTAAAATAATTTTTGGTATTTTAGAATATTTAATTATTAT
>BQKN01066706.1:428173-487331 GCA_022839385.1 Asparagus kiusianus | reverse complement strand
TTGTGGATTTCAGTTATACGTTATTTTGTTGTTTCTGCTATCGTATCGTTTCTCGTTTTGGATTTCCGTTCGTTCTATTTTCTTTGTGGGGTCGGGTCTTGCCGTGCACCATGCACCTGACGTACACCTGTTTTCTCTGGTGTACGTCAGACTTAGGAGAAGAGCAGGTTCAGCAGGAACCAGAGGATTCACAGCAGGAGTGCCTTGAAGACGGTGTAGCAGAAGAAGCTGAAGTTTAGTTATTTGATCTTAGTTTTCTTTTTATAGCATTCTTTCCGCTGGATCATTGTATTTTATATTTCAGTATTTCGTTCAGATAGTTTTGTATAAGGGCATGTTTGACCCGTATTTTATGTCTTAGATGATATTCATTTGTGATATGTATTATCTTATTCTGAGTTGTCTTTATATTCTTGCTATCTGTGATCGGGGACCTGTGACTTCGCTTTGTTTTATTTCCAGACGCTTAGCGTATTAGATTGAGAAGAAGAGGTCTAGCACTTATCTCTCCTCAGTCTAATACGTCGCGGGCTTGTTCACGTCCCGGTTCCCGTGTATTTTAGGAAGCGGGGCGTGACACTTACACACCAACTTTAATTCAAAATTTCAACAACGGTCAGACGATAAACGCAGCGCCGGAAGAACTTCATCTATTCGACGAAACACTGAATAGACTGAAGGCTGAAAAAGTTAAGAATTGAAGCAGTTCACAGGCCCCTCTATGAAATTAAGGAAAAGGCCTATCTTATCCAAAGCCTTCTAGACTCTTCTATAAAAGAAATGAGTCTGAAATGCTTTGGAGGGGGAATCTGTAGGCGTCTAAAAATGCCAATAGGTATCCACACACATCTCGAGACAGAGAGAAGGTGATGAATGCCATTATCTAAGTCAAAGATGATTATCAGACACCGATCGACGAATCAACGAACTATTGATGACGTGGCCCGCATGCCCATCGGCCACTAAATCGACGAACCAACTGGCCCGTGCACTCGCTAGTCAGCTCCAAGTATCACGCGTGCCCATCAGCCACCAAATCAGCGAACCAAGTGGCCCGCACGCCCATCGACCACCAAATCGGCGAACTAAGTGGCCAACGTGCTCACCGGCCACCATCAAGTGGCCCGCACGCTCATTGGCTACCAAAATAGCGTACAGATCAACAAAACGATGAAATACGCGTAACGACGGAACGAGTGAAACCCGAGGAAACCAAGAAAGCCGCTGCGGCCGGATCGCGTCAAAACGATCCGGTTGGGCCAGTGGCTCGGCCCAAGGCCGAGCCACCATTTGGTGGCTTGGCCAAGGCCGAGCTACCGGGTAACGTCTCGACCTGTTTCGATCTAAAAATGTGATTTTTTAGTTTTGATGGTTTTTCTTGGGATTTGTTCGTTCCTGAGCATCCCAACTGGTCTGATACTATGGTTAATTAGTTTTTAACTGAAGATAAGGAGGAATCCCTCGTTCTTATCCAAATACCGGCTTCCGAGGCTTATAAATACGAGCTCGGGTGCTCATTTCTTAGGGCTGGACATCAAGAGGGCGAAACGCTGCTGAATTAGAGAGTGAAGCCATGAATTTACAGCAAGGGTTAGCAGATCTTGGCGATCTCCTATGCATAAAGAGTGGAGTTCGACAGATCTGAGACCCGTCCCCTATTCCTCCGGATTTAAGCTTGGTCTTAAATCTCGAGAAGAGCCGTGATCTCGCTTGGTCGAGATCATCGCTGCAGCGATTACTTTCTTCGTGAAGTAAGAACTTTGATCAACTTAATCTGTTAACCGGATCTGATCCGCGGCGGTCCACGGATACTAACGTCCCCGGCACAGGTAAAGTTCCCACGTAAGCAGCGGGTGATAAACATCTGTTGCACTGTTTGACAAGAGTCGTATATATCTTTTGTATTTTCATTGTATAAGGAGATCTTATAAAAATATTAACTTTTTATTTGAGTTTATTGTAAACAATTAAAGTTGTAATAGATTCAATCACAATGAAAACAGCGATTTTTGACCCAAACAAGCCTCTCTCCTGTGTCGGCTGCCCCCTTCTCTATATCTTTCGAAGGGTTTGGTAGTAGCTCGGGGTGAGAAGAGAAAGATGAGCTTGAGCTCCTCTGCTATGTGCAATCCTCTCCTCTCCCCTGTGAGCTTTGTGCTCTTAGCCCCTTTGTTCTATCCCCTTTCCTCTTTGTGAGTGACTGAAGGAGAAAATCAGTGAGCTCTCTCTTTGTGTTCTTGGTGGTGCACTGCTGAGAAGAACAATGACTGAATGAGCAGGCTTCTGAGCCAAACATCAACGATGACGATCCATAACACTGGTATCAGACCTTAGCGAGTCGTCGCCCTTCTAAAGCAGCCGATCGTCGCCGCAGATCTGTGACTCTAGAACGTCAGACCATCGGAGGACACCATCGGACCACTGCCGGACCGCCGCATGGGCGTGGGTAAGGTCGAAACCCTCTCCTAGGGTTTCGCTCAGGTGAATTGACTGAAAAACCAAACTATTATCAGTGTTTTCTTTCCGCTGCAGTCAAGCTCTGTCTTTGTTGAAAATTGCAGTAATTGTTGAAAATTACAGTTAAGCTCTGGCTTTGTTGAAAAAAAAATTCAGAAACTAAAATTGGTTTGTGCTCATGCGAAAGAACAAAGGGTCTGAACCCGAACTTAGTGCTCGTCGTTATTCTCATTTTGTTTGTGCTAGTTGCTTCGCAAATTTGAAAATTTTTCGGCTATATTTGCTTTTTATTTTTTCTGAACATTTTTCTGTTATTGTTTGTGCTCGTGTGAAAGAGCAAAGAGATTGAAACAAGAACTCTGTGTTCATCGTTCTTCTCATTTTGTTCGTGCTAGTTGCTTCACATGTTTCGAGCCGGATAATTACCAAAATCATCGTGCTAGTTGCTGTTTGTTTTTATGTGTGAAAAATGTCTGCTGCTAATTAATATAGTATGATTCAATATGGTATGGCTCCGTTCAACAGAAAATCTGATTTTAGCATTTGGAAACAAAAATTAAAATGCATCTTAATTCAACAGAAGTCTTTTAGGGCTGTTGGTCAGACTTATTTGACTTTTGACACTGAAGAAAAAAAGCTGAAATGAACGAAAATACTTGTTCCACAATTTATTTGAACTTATCTGACACTGTACTTGGAAAAGTTAGAATTATGGAATCTGCTAAAACCCTTTGAGATAAACTTGAAGAACTCTATACTGAAACCTCTTTGCTCAGTAAAATGTTTTTGCTTAAATTTTTTTTCAAATTTAGATTGGATATGTCTAAGGATATTGAGGAGAACCTAGATGTTTTCACAAAACTTATTTCAGATATTAAGTTAACTGGTGATAAACATATAGACGACTATACTCCTATTGCCCTTCTAAATGCTATTCCTGACTCATATAGTGATGTGAAATCTGCTATTAAATATGGTAGAGATGAGGTTACCATTGACATTATGGTAAATGGTCTTAAGAGTAAGGAATTAGATTTAAAACACTCTGGGGGAAATAAAAATTCTAGTGAGGTTATGCATGTGAGGGGTAGGCCTCAGAATAGGTCTAATAACCAAAAGAATGCTAGTAATGGGGAATCAAGTAGAAAAAAATTTAAAAATAGAAGGGGTAGATCTAAGTCCAAGTTTAAAGTTAAAAATGCTATAATTTTCATGAAACTGGTCACTTTATTAAAGATTGTCCTAAGCCTAAGAAAAATCAGCAAAATGATCATGCTAATATGGCTGTCTGTGAGGGCAAAATGGGTAAAATTTTCATGATTAATAATCTATGTGATTATGCATATTTGAACTCTGTGTTATCTGATCCTTTATGTAAATCAGATTGGCTGGTAGACTCTGGTTGTACTTTTCATATGACTCCTTTTAAAAACTTGTTTTCAAACTACAAGAAAATAGAGAATGACTTTGTTTCAATGGCAAATGAAAAGAAATGCAATGTTTTAGGAACTGGTGATGTATGTCTTAGGTTTTCTTCTGGCTCTGTGTTTACTTTGAAGGATGTTAGGCATGTTCTTGATTTACGTTTTAACTTGATTTCTTGTGCATCTCTAGAAAATGATGGTTTGGAAGGAAAATGAGGTAAATGGGTTATGAAAATTATGAAAGGGTCTCTTGTTATTTTTACTGCTGAAAAACAAAATAATTTGGATGTTTGTCATACCGAACCTGTGCTTGATTCTGTTAACTCTGTGATAGGTGATAAATCTGTTTTATGGCATAATAGATTAGGTCACATGAATAACAAAGGATTAAAAATTTTGCATAAAGGAGGGTACTTTGGTAGTGATAAAATATCCCTCATCCATTTCTATGAATCTTGTATGTTAGGAAAACAACGTAGGGTTAGTTTTCCTACTTTTTCCTTTCCTAATCAGTCTAAGTGCACTAATGTACTTGAATATTTGCATGCTAATGTGTGGGGTCCCTCTAGTGTGCCTACGCATGGAGGGAACCAATATTTTCTTTCCATAATTGATGATTATTCTAGAAAAGTTTGGGTTTTACTCATGAAATAAAAATCTGAAGTTTTTGATAAATTTAAAAACTAGACAATTATGATTGAAAACCAAACGGGAAAGAAAATTAAAATTCTTAGGACAGACAATGGTCTTGAGTTTTGTAACAAACAATTGAATGATTTGTGTACTATGTGGGGGTATTAAAAGACATAAATCTGTTCCCTACACACCCCAGTAGAATGGGGTTGCTGAAAGGATGAATAGAACTCTCTTAGAGAGGGTGAGAGCTATGTTGGCCATATCTGAGCTCTCCAAGAAGTTCTGGGGAGAAGTTGTTTGTACAAACACATTTCTTAGAACCTATTTTCAGCAACCCCTTTAGGGTATCCTAAGAAAACACATTTCTTAGAACCTAGATCTAAGAAGGAGACCTATTAATCAAATAGGTCGCAGTACAAACAACTTCTCCCCGGAACTTCTCCCTAGATCTAAGAAATGTGTTTTCTTAGGATACCCTAAAGGGGTAAAAAGTTATAGGCTTTGGAATAAGAGTGAACCGGGGTTTAAGTTAGTGATAAGCAGAGATGTTGTTTTTAATGAAAATAAATTTCCTTGCTTACCTTTACATGTTCCTATTCCTGAAAATAATGCTCCAAATGAGGTGGAGCAAATGCCTATTACTAAGCAACCCAAATCACCTCCTGAAGAAAATTGAATGATATAATTATTAAAAATCAAGATAAGATTATTCCTAATGAGATGGAGCATGATATGCAGGAAATAGATAACATGCATGATTTGAATGATTATAAACTCACTAGGGATAGAAATAAAAGAACCATTAGGAAACCTGAAAGATATAGAGAATGCAATTTGATTAATTGTAATATGTCTGAGTTTGCCTTTAATGTGTTTGAATCCCTTGAGTGCAATGAACCTAATACTTATAGAGAAGCATTAAGTTTAAAATATTCTGAAGAATGGATTAGTGCTATGAAGAGTGAGATGGAATCCCTAAGAATTAACCAAACATGAAAATTTGTTCCTAAACCTACTAGTTGTTCTGTAGTAGACTGTAAATGGCTGTTTAAGGTGAAACAAGAATCTGAAAGTGTTAGGTTTAAGGCTAGGTTAGCAGCTAAGGGATTTACTCAAAAGGAGGGAATTGATTATGCTGAATTTTTTGCTCCTGTTGTCAAATTCACTACTGTTAGAATTATGCTTGCTTTAATTACTAATTTTAATTGGGAATTAAAACAAATGGATGTAAGTACTGTTTTCTTGCATGGTGATCTTGATAAAAATATTTATATGCACCAACCTAAGGGCTTTGTGGACCCTAAATTGTCTGATCATGTGTGTTTGTTAAAAAACGCTTTGTATGGTTTAAAACAATCACCTAGACAATGGAATATTAGATTTGATAAATGCATGCAATCTTTAAAGTTTAAAAGGAGTTCTGATAATCATTGCCTGTATTATAAGAATATAGACTCTGTGCATGTATTTCTTGTAATTTATGTGGATGACATGTTGATTGTTAGTCCTTGTTTGAAGTCTATTGAGCATGTTCAAAAATGTCTTTGTGAAATTTTTGACATGAAAGACTTATGTGATGCTAAAAGAATTCTAGGCATGAATATTATTAGGGACAAAAACAAATCTACTCTAGTTTTAAACCAAAGTTTCATATGTTGAAAAATTTTTGAGCAAATTCTCTATGTCTGATGCCAAATCTGTGAATGTGCCTCTTGCTTCCCATTTTGTGTTAAGTAAGGATCAGTCCCCCAAGACTAAAACTGAAATAAATGATATGAAGAAGGTGCCATATTCGAATGCTATAGGATCAGTCATGTATCTCATGGTTAGTACTAGGCCTGACATTGCATATGCGGTTAGTTGTTTGAGTAGATACATGTTAAACCCTGGTATGCCTCATTGGAATGCCTTGCAGTGGCTTTTAAGATATTTGAAATCCACTGTGGATGTAGGATTAACCTTCTCTAAGTGTTTTGAAGGTGTTAAACTTGTTGGCTATGTAGATTCTAATTATGCAAATGATATAGATAATAGAAAATCTACTACTTCTTATGTGTTTACTTTGTGTGGCTCTTGCATAAGTTGGAAATCTCAACTACAACCCATTGTTGCTTTATCTACTACTGAATCTGAGTATGTTGCTACCACTGAAGCTTTTAAAGAAGCTATTTGGCTTAGGGGCCTTATATCTGAAATTGGTTTTCTTGATAAAAATATGGTTGTATTTTCTGATAGTCAATCTGCTATTCAACTTTGTAAAAATCCTATTTTTTATGATAGAACTAAACATATTGATGTTAGATTTTATTACATTCGGGATATAGATGAAAAGGGTATTGTCAAGTTAGAGAAAATTCCCTCAGAATTTAATCCTGCTGACATGGGTACTAAGTGTTTGTCTGCTGAAAAATTTATCTCGTGTCAAAGAATTTTGAAATTTGATTTTGGGTAATTTTCTTTTGCTTTTTGTGTTGCCTTTGTGGCCTATTAACTTGCTTTGTGCTTGTTAACAGCTTTGTGATTTTTTTCCCTTTGAACTCGATGACCGTTTGGTAGAGTTCGGTCTTTTGTGGATTTGGTATGCTTGGTGATCTTACCCCGATCTTTGTGATCATAGTTTACTTTGTGTATTCTCTTCCTTTGCTTGTATCTTCTTTGTGATCATACAAGTAATGATTTGGCGATGATGAGTCCTGTAGTTCCGTGTTTTTCTTAGTGCACTACCTTAGGCCAAAGGTGGAGATTCTTGATATTAGTTGGCCCAAAGGCCTGTTACCTAAAGGCCCAGTTCCTCTCCTATATTTTCCCTAGCCTCCTCTATGCCTCTCTTCTACCCGATGATACTCAACCCCTTTCCCACCTCTGTGATCTGATGGCCGCCGCTTGGAGTCCCATCTCCCATCCTTGTAGGTCGGCTCCTTCCATTCGTAACCCTAGCCTCTCTCTCCCATGTCGGCTGCCCCCTTCTCTATATCTTTCGAAGGGTTTGGTAGTAGCTCGGGGTGGGAAGAGAAAGCTGAGCTTGAGCTCCTCTGCTGTGTGCGATCCTCTCCTCTCCCCTGTGAGCTTTGTGCTCTCACCCCCTTTGTGCGATCCCCTTTCCTCTTTGTGAGTGACTGAAGGAGAAAATCAGTGAGCTCTCTCTTTGTGTTCTTGGTGGTGCACTACTGAGAAGAACAGTGACTGATTGAGCAGGCTTCTGAGCCAAACATCAACGACGACGATCCATAACAAGTTAAGTTAGAGAATGTAAGTAAACATGTAAAACTTATTTGAGAAATTAGTAAGAAGAATCAATGGTGAAATTTTCACCTCTTTTGGAAAGTTTACTAAAGTGAAGGGTAAAAATGAAATAAATGTAAACTTAAATAAATAACTTTGAATGCTATTAAGTCATTTTATTATTAGAAGTTAGGTAAAAAGTACAATGATCTCTCCATAATTGTTTTATATTAGAAGTTCACTTACCTTTCTTTCACTCTCAAGGGCTTGTTTGGATTTGGAGGGGGTGAAGGGAAGTTAGGGGAACCTAGGGGAAGTTAAGTTAAGGGAAGGGAAGGAAATTTCTAAAACTTGTTTGGGAAACTGGTAAGGTGAATCAAGAGGAAGTTATTTAACCCTGTTTGAAAAGTGTAATAACGAGAAGGGAAGGGAAGTAATGTATATAAATTGACATAAATACTCTCACATATTATTAAGTTATATTGTTGTTAGAAATTTTAGCCATTGGATTTTGATCTTAGCTAGGAGTAAATATGTTTTTTTATATTTGTTATATTCCCATCTTTATCTTCACCCCCATTACACCCCAAATTAGCGGGTCCCTTCACCCCCATTAACTTGCTATATTTTACCCTCCCTTCCGCTCACCGCTATTACCCTCAATCCAACCCAGCCTTAGTCACCCCCCAAATTGATGGAACAAAAACTTAATTTTTCTCCCCTCATTTACCTTTCATTCTCCCGAGTATTTCTTTTTCGATTCCCATTGAATCTCAAGAATTCTACGAAAGAACGAAGAATCCATCGCAGGGATGTTTAGCATCACGTCATCGAGCCGTAACTTGTTCTTCCCAATTGTTTAATTTATTGTCGTGAATTCTTGTTGATGGGTTTGCATTGTTTTGACATGATCGTGTGTTCCAGTTTCAGAAGCTAAAACCTTGATGTTTTTTAAGTTTCTTGGGTTTAAAATTGAATTTTTTGGGGCCTAATGAAAGTTTTGCAATGTTGGTTCGAGTTCAGAGATTAGAATTTTTTGCCATTTTTTGGCTAAGATTGAAACTTATGTTTATTTTATCTTCTGTTAGGCGGGATTTTATTTTTGGGTTTTAAAAGAAGTTTGATGAAATTTGGCTCCTTCATATAATAGTTGTTCTTTTTGTGGAATTTTGTCCGGTCGGTGCTCTTTCTTGATCTTTTTCAGACTGTAGTTTAGAGAAGGTTATTTTTTAGTTTATTTTTTATTTCACAAATATAATCTATTCTTTGAGGAGGAAGTAAATTTACATATTCCAGTAGATCACCTACAATTTCTCCCAAAAATTCAATCTCATGTTACTTTGAAGGCACAACTCTGTTGGTTGGGTAAATAGCACAGTATAGTTAAAATTTCATAGCTCCTTGCATATAGTTTCAATATTTTCTCTATTTCGTTTAAGGATTTATGATGGCAATTTTCTTTGTGGCTTTCGGCCAAATCTTCGACACGACTAGCACTAACACTTTTCCTCAGAAACCCTTTGGTAGTCCCGGTATTTTTGTTTCGCAATTTGGTAGCATAACTACCGGTGTTTCCTCCCCGTCTTCAACATTCACTTCCACCTTCGGTGCTCTGTCACCAGGCTTTGATATATAGTTCTAAATGACTAAATCAGCTTTTGGGACACCATCAACGCCGGCGTTTGGTACTTCTTCATTTGGTGGTATTGAAATGAAGCCTCTCTTTTGTGTGCACATATTAACTTCATATCTTACGCGCATTAAAGCACTTTTGTACCTGCATTGGTTGCTTGGATTTCGAACTTGTTTTGTACCTGCATTGATTGCTTGGATTTCAAACTTGTCAGTTTTATTATCTCCATGCATAAGTGGGAGCATTTGGTTTATCAGATTAACATGTCTATGACAAAGAAAATTGGCTTAGTTTCCTCATCGTCTTATCATACATCACATAATAACAGGAAATGCTTCATTATTGCTAAGGTATGGTTATATATGTAGATTGTAGACTAATTTTGAAATTAAATGACAGGACATATTTTTGTGTACATAATTCATAGATCTAGGGATCTAATATTCGTGACATCTTCTACCAAAATTATTCCTTGTTTTTCTTTTAAAAAATGTTGAATATACTGGAATTTTAAGAACTATGATGTTTAGTTCTTATGTAGTTAAATTTCTAGAACTCTGTAGGAAACTGTGTTTATGCTAAAATCTAGATCAACACTTCTTTTACCTCCAGAAAATTTGCAAACCATATTACATCAGAACCCTTTTTCCGGTGCATGTGCATATTGAAATTTATATTTCATGGCTTCTGAAATTACGACATTGCGAAGTATTACCCTTCCAAGATTATGCTTATTATTTAATCAAGCTAACTATGTCTTTTTCGAACATTCGATTTACCGCCTACTCCCATATTGGTTGTAATGTTCGTGCGCTAAATTTATTGTATACTGGATTTCCAAGTTGCCCAAAACAGGTGATTTTTTTTCCTCGAGTGGGTGATGTTTGACTACTTTTCTGGCCAAATTTGTTTTACCAATATCAAATTTTATCCAGTAGAAGTTTCTTTTAAGTTTTTTTTAATCATTTTGTCATGTTGCTTGACTTCAAATCTTTGTCCTCTTTTGTAGGATCTAGCCAATATGGACAGCATACAAGCTTTGGAAATTTTGGATCAACATCAATTGGTAGTACATTGGTGCAAACACAGCCTAAATTCGTAAGCGATGCTTTTGGCTCAACCAAACCCTTTGGATGCATCAAATCAACATGCATTTGGATCTACTGGCACGACAAATACTTCAGCATTTGGGTCTACAACAACTTCATTATTTGGTACATCTGGAACATCATTTGGGTTTTCGACAAGTACACCAGCTTTCGGTGCACAAAGTACCTCTCTCTGGAACTTCAACTTCTCATCATTTACGATGACTGGCCCTACTTTAGCTGGATCGTCGACTTCGTTTGGTTCATCTACACCATCTTTTGGTAGTAAAAGATTTGGAACTACGTCATGAGACTTTGGCATCCAGAACTCCACCTATGGTGAGTTTTTTTTTTCACTAGGGCCTTTTATAAAAGCATTTACCTTTCGTAACTAAAAGTAAGACTATTTGTAAATATTTATTTTTGCAGGTTCTCAAACAACAAATTTCACATTTGGTGTTCAACAAGGGGGAGGTAGGATGGCGAAGCATACATCAACACTTACTGAAGATTAGACAATAAACAGCCTAATATTTATCTGCAGTCAATATCTATGATGCCTGTGTACATAGATAAGAGTCATGAGGAGCTTAGATGGTTGGACTACCAATGCGGAGATAAAGGTAGGAAACCATGGTTTTGACTTGGTTTGGCGCATCTTCAACGATAACTGTTTTTTTCCTTGTTATTACAGTTTGACTGATTTTCTAAATTTTTATTGAATTATCAATGTCAGGAGGCCCAAATTCTGCTGGACAACATGGAACTACTGGTAGTTTTCCCTCATCAGAGAAAGGTAATGCTTTTTTGCTGACCAGTTCTACTTCATCTTCAACCAAACATCTAGATTCTCATCATTTGCGGAGAACAATGAAAATCCATCATTCAACTTCACATCTAAATTCTCAACTTCAGGACAAACCAGTAATCCTTTAGCACAGACCAGTTCTAATATATTGTCGAACCAAACCTCTGTTTTCTCCCCATTTCAACAGAACGGTGCAAATACATCTTTCAATTTCAAACAGACATTCTCAACTTCAGAACTGACCAGAACTAATCCTTTTGCACAGACCATTTCTAATTCATTGTCCAACCAAATTCCTAGTTTTCCTTCTCCAAAGGAAGCAATTCCTTTCAGAAAAGCCAACACTTACCCGTTCGCTACTGGCTTTATTTCCTTGAGCAATTCAGTTTCACGCTTACCATTTTTTATAATGCCTAGCTCTTTTAGCTCAATCTCTTCAACTTTGAATGGGGTTTTGACCACCTTCTCACCATTCGATACGTCTTCAACTCCATACTTTGTGCAGGCAACAGCTCCACTTTTTCAATCTTTTGTAGCGCCTCAAAGCTCACAGTTCACTACATCATCTAGCTCTTTTAGCTCAACCTCTTCAACTTCGAATGGGGTTACACCTTCAACTTCATCCGTTGTGTGGGCAATGTCTACTTTTTCAATCTATAGTAGCGCCTCAAAGCTCACAGTTCAGTACACCACCTAGCACTTTTACCTCAACCCCTTCAACTTTGACGGCGGTTTCTACTACCTCCACACCATTCACTACATCTTCAACTCCATACATTGCTCCAACAACTGTAAGTCATGAAAATCTTCACTTGTTGCCAATTATTCACATAGATACTAGCAAATTATGATTTCGTAAGAACTAGCTTATTGATTATATTTGACAGCCTTTTACTTCACCTGCTTCTCAAGTAGCTACCCCGGCTCAGATACCAGGTTAGTCCCACACAGCCAGGTAACTCTCAATTATATATGTTTCTATTTTCTTCCCTGTTCATCTCCACCTAAAATTTAGGTTTTTCTTTTTTATCTTACATTTCTTGTTGCTACTACAGTATCTTCGAGTGGCAACCCCAGTGCACCTAAGGGTCTTCTTGCACGCCTGTACGTGATATGTTCTTACATGCACCTGAACATTATTTTGCCTAGAATTCTATGTTCATTATTTTTTATATATGTCTATTCTATGTAACGGCCCCTCCAATCCTTGGGGAACACTTCCAGCACCACTTCGATTGGTATCTGATCAAAGAGGCTCTGAACATGTTCAGTATGGAATTTCTAGCATGCCTGTATCTCTTCTATTAGTTAGAATCTTTCTAGTATGAGGCCTATACTTCATACATACATACATCATATTTCTCATGTATTTTGTGCATATGCTAACTTATATTAGCTTTGTATGATTTTGCTGCCTAACAGGTTGCTGAGAATCCGACGCCAAGAAGAATATCCAGTTTATCAGCTCTAAGGCACATGTCTCCAAGGTGACACATTTTCATATAAAGTGTTTACTCTTTAATCTGACATATAAAGTGTTCACTCTATGATCTGACAACTAGGCCAAACTTACCTACCTCTATTTTTGTAAGAGTTAAAATCTACGAACTATGCATAAATTACAATTTCTTATTTTATTTTATTACAAGTACTGTTCTTCATGGAGGATGAAGGAATACAGAGATCACCATTGGCTAATCTGCATTTCATCTCAAGGGAGAATCCAAGATCATTTGTTATTCATTCAACTGAACAGTGGCCATCAAGAGTTAGCACTGAGAAGCAGCCTATTCCAACTGATGAAAATGGTAGAAACATACAGTTCTCTTTGGTTATAGGTTATAGATAGATCACTAGTACGATAGATATATTTTTTCTGCATAAAAATATTCAAAGCGTCGAGTGTGATTTCAGAAGGGAACCATTATTTTGAAACTACAAACTAGATGTTAACTTAAAACCAGATCCATTCTAAAGTCAATCAGGAAGGATTAACATGGTTCTATTCAAACTTAATGATACAACAATGTGATCTAAATTGCTTATAACAATGAATTTGGGTACCCAATGCTGGTGAAAAAATCGTATGGTCTGAAGTCACAGATAATTCTAAGCCTAACCTTTTCCCCCTCATCTGTTCCAATCGAGTACTTTTGCCTTGTTCTGATTTAAGCCACTGACTTCTGGAATTGACATTTTAATGCAGAAAATCCACCAGGAAACGCCTGTATGAGAGAGAAGAATCTGAATTCAGTCTCCAACGGGCATTTACATAAGCTAACTAATTCATTATACATCAAGTTTAAAGTCTATGAGCACCGAGATGATATTGAGACGCTGATGCCCAAGCTTTCTAACACTAAGCATTATACTGAACCAAGATCCCTGAGCTAGCTGTGAAGGAGCGACAAGAGCCAGGATTTTTCTGCCATGTAAAGGACTTTTTTATTGGACGACATGGCTATGGAAGTATCTAGGACGAAGGAGAAACTGACGAGAGAAACCTCAACCTTAAGTCTATTGTCCAGTTCAATGATCAAGAGGTGATCGTGTACAAAGATGAGAATATGAAACCACCAGTTGCAGAGGGACTTAAACAAGCCAGCGGAGGTGACGCTTCTTAATAGCAATTGTGTTGAGAGCATTATACAGATGGGATCAAGGTGGAGAAGTTTAAGAAGATGTTGACGAAGAAGACTGGAGAACAAAAGGCTGAGTTTGTGGCTTTTGATGCTCTCAAGGGAGTGTGTAAGCTTACACTGTGTTTGGATGGGGTTTTTTTTAAAGTGAAATTTCATTTTCACCTTGTTTGGGAGTTTTCTTAGGGGTTAGAGATGGAATGAAAAGTTAAATTTCCTCATATTTTCCTCCCTTCAATTTGGGCGGTAGAGGATGGAATGGAAACTGATGTAAAATTTTCTAAGATGATGTTGGTGTTGAAAAGATATACGACGTCATGGAGATAGTAGTAGAGGCAATTCATGAAAGTGTGATTGATTTGAACAAGGGTCGGGAAAACATGACTATGAAAATGGATGATATTTGAGATTTTTTGGCTTAAATTGGGGATCGGGAAGAACAAATTGAAGATGCATATCTATTCCTACTTAATTCTCCATAGAATCTAAGAGGTTTACTTGAGTGTCCATTGGAAAGGCACAAGGGCATTCTTATGAAAATGATGCATCCGGCATCTATGCCACCACCGGCCAATTATTAGCTTCCATCTACTCATTTAGAGTATGATTTATGTTTCTATTTTCTAAACTATCTTAACTTTTGTTGAATGTCGTTTGGTTATGTGTTGACAATCACAAACTTGTCTTCGATTTTTGCTTATGTATGGCAATTGCATACTTGTCTTTGCTAACTTTAGGGTGTTTATGCCAAAACTTAGTTGGAAATTGGTGGTCGACTTTTATAAGATTATGTACAGAATATTTGTTATTTGTAAACTTTATATATTGGAAATGTAATGACTCTATATTGTGTTTTTTCAATTATTTTATATTAGCTCATGTTATTTTGACAAGCTCATGTTATATTGTGATGATATATATATTCGTGTTAAACTATTTTGATAAATTCGTTGGTATTATGTGCTAGATTTTTCCTAAAAATTCTATAGTGTATATTGGTTTTTTTTTTTTTTTGAGAGAAAACAAGGGATGTACCCTGTCATTTATATTAATCAAAAAGATAGTTACAAAAAAGGATATGAATTATATCCAAGAATTGGAAGATAGAAAAGATAGTTTCTCAAAACTAGTGATATATGACTTTCTTCTTTCAAACATCCATGAAGGTGAAGAGAGGGCATTACCATCATTCATCGTTGACATAGATATAAGAAAGAACCAAAGCCAGCCATATATATAGTAACAAGAAATTAAACTTTCTATAGCCCAATAAAAACAAAAAGCGAAGAACTGCAAAAAGTATTTTATGTACATATAACCAAAAATTAACATTCACCGTCCCATCACTTGTAGATAATTATATGCTTCTTCGAATTGGTTCTTCCTCCAACTTTGCTTTAACCTTATATGTTGTCACTCCACTACCACAGCCTACCTAATCATTTAGACCAGATATTGCCAAGTTAATAATAGACTTAATAGAAAAACAAATTTGATTAAAAATGCATTTATTTCTCGATGACCATAAGCTCCAACAGACAGAGGCAAAAATGCTTCTCCAAAGAAATCCTTCCATCCCACTCAGATTTTCTAGTATATGCATAAGCTCATCCAAAGTATTTGGCCAAGAGAAAGGTAAGTAGTAGCACATGAAGTGTGGCCAAACTCTCTTTGATATAGGACAGGAAAAGAACAAATGTTCTCTGGATTCCAGTTCTATCCCACAAAAAGAACAGATAATGTCTCTATTCCAGCATTTTAATTGAATGATCTCCTTTCTATTCAGTTTGTTATGTGAAAGAAGCCAAAGAAAGATACGAACTTTAGAGGGAATAATTGTATTCCAAATAACTTTGTATAAAGGATATATAACACATCTCCAATTAAGAAAACTATATATAAAGAGATTTAACTGAGAACTGTCTATTGGAAGTGAGAGACCATTGAGGTTGATCACAATTAGTTGAAACATGGAAATTCCTGATAAGATCCAAAAGAGCAAATTTTTCAGCTTGAGCACTAGGATGAATACTTCTTCTCATCAACAATTGCCAATGCCACTCATTATCATTGTAAAAACCTTGGCTTCTGACAGTGGCATTAGAGGAAAAAACTAACTTATAAGATTTAGGGAAAGTACTTGCTAAACTGTTGAAACCAGTCCACTTATCTTCCCAGAATCTTTTATTATCTCCAGAACCTATCATCCATTTTATGTTATGGAAAAAAGCATCTTTCTGAGATAAGACAGCATTCCAGAATGATGAATAAGATGACTTGAAAGAACTGGTCTGTAAAATTGTATCACCATGAACATAGAGATTGTGAAGAAACTTGCCTGTAAATGAATTTCTGTCTAAGCACTTCCATAGCCATTTAGTTAGAAGTGAAGTATTGAACAAAGCAATATCTTTAACCCCCAGACCTGCCTCTTTTTTACTTAAGCAGACTTTTTTCCAGTTTACCAAGCATTTGAAAGTATTTGTATCTGCTTTCCCTATCCATAGGAAGTTTTTCCTGACTTTGTCTATCTCTTTGACAAGCCATTTAGGTAGCTTATAAAAAGACATGAAGTATAAAGGAACTGATGTAAGAACTGAATTCAAAAGAACCAATCTCCCCCCATAAGATAGGTTATTCTTTTTCCTGGAAGCCAGTTTCCTATAGAGATTATCTAGCAAAGGCTGCCAGTCTGATTTAGATAATTTACCATATTTAAGAGGTAAACCAAGATACTTAATAGGAAGTTGATCAACTTTGCAATCCAGGGAGGATGCTAGGGTCTGAGCTTTATGTTGAATATTGCCAAAATATACGAGAGATGATTTTGAGTAATTGATGCTCAATCCAAATATGTCCTCAAAAATATAAAGAATAGCTTTTAGAGTGGAAATATCATTTAGGGAGCTTTTAACAAAGAGCAGAGTATCGTCAGCAAACTGAAGTATCCTCAATAGATTCAATAGATTGAGAGGTTCCTTAAGTCCAAGAGATGACAATAACCCCTCCTCAACATTATTCATAATCATTTTGTTCAAAATATCTACAGCAATGTTAAATAACATTGGAGAAAGAGGATCACCTTGCTTGAGGCCTCTTTTGTAAGAGAAGAACTTGGTGGGAGAACCATTAACTAGAATTGCACAATTAGAGCATGAGATAATGTGAAGAATCTATGAACACCATTTATTACCAAAACCCCTTGCTTTCAATAGATCAAGAAGGAAAGCCCAGTCTATAGAATCAAAGGCTTTAGCAAAATCAATCTTAAACATAGCAACTTCCTTCTTTCTTTTTGAACAAGCATGTATCATTTTATTTGCTTGAAGAATAGAATCAAGAGTAGATTTCCCTGCTTGAAAAACAGACTGGGTAGATGCAACTAAAGATGACATGTGAGAAGACAATCTATTTGCCAAAATTTTAGAGAAAATTTTAAAAAGGCAATTAATAAGGCCAATCGGTCTGAAATCCTTCACATTACTGCATTCTTTGAATTTAGGGACCAAAGTGATAAAGACTTTGTTAATTCTATGAAGATGAGATGGATTCTCATGAAAAAAATGCATTAAAGCAATAAGATCTTTCTTAATCAGCTCCCAAAAAGTTTGATAGAAAGCCATAGAGAAACCATTTGGTCCTGGGGCTTTATTTGCATTCATACCGAACACCGCACTTTTTATTTCAGCTTCAGTGAAAAGGTCTTCTAGGGATAACAAATTATTCTCTTGCTCAGGATATAGAGAAGACCAATCAATATGCATGTGTTTACTATTATTCTGCCCAAATAAATCACAGTAATATTGGTAAAAAGCTTTAGAGACATCATTATCGCCTATAAAATCCCTATCTTGATAGCTGACCGAAGCTATAAAATTTGTTTTTCTATGATATGAAGCTGTTTTATGAAAGAAGGATGTATTTGCATCACCCTCTTTTAACCATTGTACACGAGATCTTTGATGCCAATATGTTTCTTCTTCTTTAATGATAGATATATAAGAATTTTGTAGAGATTGTTTTTCATTTGACTCCAAAACAGAAAGAGGCCTTTGTTCCTCTAGCAAATCAAATACATTGATTTTAGATAAAACATCTGACTTCCTAGTGGAAATACCTCCAAGAACATTCTTTTTCCACCATTTAAGCCTTCTCTTGAGGAGCTTTAACTTCAAAATGAAATTGTCAACAGGGTTTCCCTGACCTTGAAAAGAATGCCAACATATAGAAACAAAAGGAGTGAAATCTGTGTTATGAAGCCAACTTCTCTCAAAACGAAAGATAGGTTGTAAATTCTTCAACCCTCCACTATCAAGAATAATGAGGAAATGATCATAATCAACTGCAGGCGGAGAGGATTGGATGCATGAAGGGAATTTATTTTCCCATTCAGAATTAATGAGGAATCTATCTAGTCTTGCCAAAGAGGGATTTTGCCTTTTATTAGACCAAGTAAAACATCTACCGGATAAAGGTTGGTCAATAAGAGATGTAGAGGAAATAAAGTCTCTAAAATCCTTAATATCCCTTGGAGATCCAAAACGATCATTACGTTCATCAAAGGATAACGTGACATTAAAATCTCCACAGAGGATCCACGGACCAGGAAGAATGTAGCGAATACGGTCTAACTCCTACCAACAAACTGCTCTATCCTCCCTATCAGTAGAGCATAAATTGATGTGAAAATGAAAGACCAATTTGTTGGTTTGTGATGAAGGTGGACAGAGACAGAGAAGATCCCCACATATGACTGGATTAAGGAAAAAGCATCAGACCACCCTACTAGAACTCCACCTCTAGATTCTGTGGAGTTAAGATGACACTAATGAGAAAGCCTCCTACCACCTATTGATTGAAGTTTTCTAGGTGTAGGATCAATACGCTTACTCTCTTCAAGCCCAACAACATCAATAAAATGACTGGATAAAAAGTCATTAACCAAACGTCTTTTAATAAGGTCATTAAGACCACGAACATTCCATGAGATAATCTTCATAAGATAAAACATGTATAAAACCCTACCATCAAACTAGCCAAAAACCAGACATCCATCATTTGGCTTCTCCATGTCTCTCCATTTCTTTAGATTTAATAATATTCATAGACTTCTCCAATAGAATAACACCACAATTATCAGCAATAAGGTCAAAAGCATTCTTATCTAAAGAATTAATCGGCAGAGCAGAGGATGAGGATGTGGAGGATGAAGATAAGGTACCTTTTTTGCTAGGGTGGCCATCTTTTTAGAATAAGAGGCAAGCTTGAGGAAGCTTTTGTTTTTCCGGCTGAGATAAGTCTTACAAACTGAAGGAGAGGATGACGTAGATGTTGGACGTCGAGAAAATCCAGGTGGAACAGAGTTGGTAAATTGAACTGAAGGTGTTACTGATGGTTTTGGCGGGAAAGAAGTAGCCAAAGAGTTTGAATTTGTAGAATCAGATTTCCTGCCGATGTAATTTTGCCAGGTAGATTTTTCAATAAAGATTGTACGACCCTTCCAAGTTTGTTTTACTAATTCAAGAGGAAAATCAGTGAGAGAATCAGGAATAGATTCAGAACTGTCATGCAATGGATCCTCCGGGATAATTGCCTTAGAATCTGCCTGAATTATATCCTTGGGATCCTCCTCCATAATTGCTGCTGCTTGAATTTGAAAACTTTCCTTAGGGAGGACAGAAACAGATGGAAAGTCCCGATAATTAGTTGATTGCAAAATAGGCATTGGAGGAGCCATAATCCCTTTCCCTTTATTTGTCGCTGGTGTGATAATCTGATTTGGAATTTTTTCCGACGACATGACGATAGGTGCAGTCACTTGCTCTGCCCACTGAGATTCAAGAACAACATCACCTTGATCTTGCATTGCATTTAGATTCATGCCAATAACTTCAGAACCCAATTGACCAACACCAATAGGAGTAGTCTCTAAAGTTACCTCTCTAGTAAAAAAATCAACTTGAGAGGTATATGAGTAGACTATTGTTTTAGGGATGCAATCAACCGCTTTCACTTTAACAAGGATACGAACATCTTGACCATTTAACTTATCTTTAAGATTTTTGCATCCCTTAATCATATCACCAAAGGAACTAACAATCCTCTCAAGAATATCATTGGACCAAAAGTGAAAAGGGAGATTTTTGATTTTGATCCACTGATAGAAAGCTGAATCTACTATTTTCATTCCAATATTTTCAGTCCATGGTGCAAACCACCCCTTAAACAACTCAAAATCATGTAATTTCACATCTACTGCTTTTGATAACTGAAAAATTGATGGAAATTCCACTAGAAAACTGTTGCGTTGTATGGGAATAACTTTACCAGACCAATTCTTCCATTGAAAAAACCAAGATAATTTAATCTTAATCAACTCAAGAGACGGTGAGCCCTCGGTAACAGTCATGATGGCAAAAGATGCAAGAACCTTAGAATTATTGAAGAGGGTTGAAGAATCAGATAAATCTATTTTTTTCTCCAAAGGACGCAAATGAGATCTGCAATTTTTAGCAATATGTCCCTCCTCATGACAGTTGAAGCAAATATACGCACCCTTGGGACAAAATCTAGTAGAATGACGATCATCACCACAATTGAAATATCTCTGAGGCTACTTGGGATCCATATAATCTGCAAAAAAAGGGTGACGAAGTAATTTGCTATCCATAGGACGACCTCTTCTTTTACGAGTAACAGTAGTCCACCCTTGATTACCCTCTACCCCTGAAAACTCTAGATTTTTTTTGCAGAGGAGGAAAAACTTGGGGTTTTTTTGGAGGATGACGGTTATCGAAGAGGGAGTTGAAAGGTCGTGGGAAATATGTATAAGATCATGCCTTAAGCATTGGACCCTGTGCAGATGCATTGGAACTAGGTAGGGAAGGATTTTTAAACATCTTAGAATTGACATAACCCTTCTTGAGATGATGAATAACCTAACGGGGAGGTGAAGAGCCTAAAACGCCATGATGGGATGGATGACGTACCTGAGTTGCAGCAAACTTAGCAGACGTTTCCCCCTCCTTCGTGAACGCTCTTGCAACCACACCTCTCTCTCCCATCTTTTTTCTCTAACTATATAGTGTATATTGTTTTGATCAATTTTTACAAGTTTATATATTGAGCATGATGTAATGAACTTAAAAAATTATAATAATGTCAAATATCATCATCGTCATCTTCGTCATCATCATATTATTTTATAGTAAACTTAATAATAATAATAGTAATTAGTAATAGTAATAGTAATAATAATATAATAATAGTAATAGTAGTAGTAATAGTAGTAATAATAATAATAGCTATAGCCTTTTTATCATTTACTAGTTGACAAAATATCTTAATAATATGTAAGGGTATTTTATGTAACTGTATATATATTCACTTCACTTCCCTCCTCTATATTAGAACTCCCAAACAAGGTAAAACAAATTTACTTCCATTCTCTTTACTAAACTCCCAAACAATATTTTATCTTTTCACTCTCCTTTCCTATCTTGTCTTCCCATTATTTAACTTTCCGTCCATTCTCTTAGTAAACTGCCAAACAAAGCATTAAGGCTAAGCACTTTTAATTGTTACTAGTTTGAAAATGGAGATTTGGTTAATGGCTCTGCTGTCCATGTGTAGCTTGAGTCTTTTTCTTCTCGTTTTTGTTAATCTTGTGCATAGGTCTATTATAGATGATTTGTCTGAATATTTTGTTGGAAACATAACATACAATGCAACGGAAAATTACATATCATGTAGATTAATCAAAATTAATAAAATCTAGAAAAATACCTGAAACACTTTATGAATTTCTTTAATAATCCGTCCCAAGATCAAAACAAAATAGCTTCCTCAAGAGAAAAAGCCTCCAATTGAAATCCACCAGTCACCGAAGATGAGCAATACTGAGAGATAGGTTCTCAAAATCTATTTCCTTTTTCTCATATTTTTTCAAGGCTTCATATGAACCATATATAGGATTGGACCTTTCTTATAGATTTCAATTTTAAAACAATTCTTAATTGTTTAAAACTCCATCCATAACATCATAAAGATAGAATATTCTTTCCATAACAATTAGGATAGAAATAGAATTGTATTGCATATAAACCTCTTCTAATGACATTAGTGAGACCAATTGGGTCCCATATCGAGAGCCAATTATTAATCAAATTAATAATTTTAATTTAACAATCAAATCCCTATCCGACCAACTGTTCATAAAAGCTCTTCCATAATATGGGATTAAATATTTGTGAATAATATTATCTTGCATTCAGTCCCCTCTAGTATCAATTTATTCTAGGAAACTTTATTGAGCAGGACGAATCACCTATTTGCTCAATCCTAAAATTGCAATCCCATGAACATAAATAAAAAATTATTTTGAAACATTAAAATATTTTATTTTATAAGAAAATAATTTTAGAAAAATAATTTCAAAAAATCACCCGTCAACGGGAATTTAATATCTTCACGGGATATGCATAATAAATTAACTCATAAAAATGAGTATACTGGATCCTATCTAGATATCCATCATTTTCCTAACTGAAATCTAATAACACAACATTTTAGGTTGTATAGCACTTGTAAAACAAGCTTAACCATCATATCAAAGTATTAGATTATCAAATTAAAAATGATAATATCATCAAGTCTAAGGGACCATGTAACAATTCGAATTCTCTATCTCTTAGGTGACTCGTCCTAGAGAATCCAAATAAGGTCTTATACTATACATATCAAATATGCGCTTATGACATACACCCGGGGAATCTTCATTCCCGATAGCTGAGATCAATCATCACATCTCATATGTCGTTGTCATGCATAATAACCTGTTATAACAAAGCTATCTTTTATTAGTTATAGGTTAAGCACAAATTTAAGAAATCTCTGAATTAGATCATATCTCCAAGAAAGTGACCATCATAGTACATGATCTAACAAAATAATCTCTAAGGATAATATAACAATTATATAAAAGATACCCAAACAACATGTGCAATAATAAACTCAATTAATATTCAATAAAAAATGTATTGGATGTTTAAAGGCGTATAACACTACTCTAGCAATCTCCCACTTACCCTCACATCCAATCAGATACAATCATAACTCCCATTTTTTCTAAATGTCTGTCAAAAACTCCCATTTTTTCTAAATGTCTGTCAAAAACCTTTTGTGACAACGGTTTCGTGAAAAGATCTACAATGTTATCCATTGTAGCAATCTTTTGAATCACCACATCATTCCTTTTGTGAATCTCTCTAACGAGATGATATTTCCTTTCAATGTGCTTAGACTTTTGATGAGCCCTTGGTTGTTTAATTGAGCAACAGCTCCACTGTTATTGCAGAACAGTGGAATAGGAAATACACTAGCAGGAACTATGTCAAGCTCACGGACAAACTTATTTATCCATACTCTTTCTTTTGCGGCTTCACTTGCTGCTACATATTCTACTTCGGTTGTAGAATCAGCGGTGATATTTTGCTTAACACTTCTCCAACTAAAAGCACTATTATTGATGATATAAACATATTCAGATGTAGACTTTCTATCATCTGGATCAGATTGAAAATCAGAATCAGTATATCCTTCAATGCTCATGTCATTTGTATCATAAACTAAACAATAGTCTTAGTTCTACGCAAATATTTAAATATGGCTTTCACTGCAGTCCAATGTTCCTCACCAGAATTGGACTAAAATCTACCTACAAGGCCAACAGCATATGCTATGTCAGGTCTTGTACATAACATAGCATACATCAAACTACCAACCGCCGAAGCATATGGTATATTTCTAAAACTCTCAACTTCCTCTTTAGAGTTAGGACACATTTTCTTTGAGCGTGAAATTCCATGTCTTGTAGGAAGTAATCCTTTCTTGGAATCTTGCATGTTGAACCATCTGAGGATCTTATCCACATAAGTAGACTGTAATAATCTTATACGTCTTTTCTCTCTATCTCTATAGAGTTTGAGACCCAAAATATAGGATGCTTGACCAAGATCTTTCATAGAGAACTTGTTTGAAAGTCATAATTTAACTGATGTCATCATACCTACATCATTCCCAATGAGTAGTAGTCTTGCTCAGCGTGGTAATTCTTGTTTCTTTTGTTATATTGTTCAAGGTTAAGAACTCATAATTATAGTAGTCTTGCTCAGTGCTCAGTCAAGACTCTTTTTCTACAATTCTTTTGTAATTTTTAATTAAACTTTTACGACTGACCTTATTTTTATTCGCAGATTATGAAAAAGGGTACTACTAGAACGAATAAGATTACAGGCTATTCTAATCTTCAAGATTCCTGGATTTCTGTATTTGGCATAAAAAAATAAAATAATAATAATGAAACTAACATTTTCAGGATAGTTGCATCCTTATTGGCAATCTAAACAAAAGCTTATCTAGTATCTGTTTACTTGCTGCAGAACTTTATTACAATCCGAAGGAGCCAACATAGGAGGTATAAATTCTCCCTTGCCACAAATAACACAAGAAAACTACTCGTTCAAATGCAAACTAAAACCTATTTCGTATGCATTCAAAACAAAATTTTGATTATAACCGTAATCCTAATGGATGAATCGATATCTTGCAACGAGATCCGAACACAGCGAGTAAATACACAATGAATCCGAAGGATTGAGCTTACCAATGGAAACATGCAAATCAAAATGCATGTTTCCCTAATTCTTGGTGACTCGGCTTCTCAATCATCGATGTTCGCTTCATCCCCAAGTCCTCTAGGATGATACTATCTAGACGCTTTCGACTCCAAATTCACAAATACGTGAATTTATGTGCGATGTCTGGATATAACTATACTTTACTGGCTGACCCTCTTAGGGTCGCTCCTGGCTGACCTGTTGGCTCATGTTGTGCGCGGCGGAAGCTTCTAGGGCAACACAAACAATAACTCGAACTAAGCCACAAATAATATGCAAACCACAACCACAGCAAGAACAAACAATTTACGTGGTTCGGCAAGTTGCCTACGTCCACGGGGCAAGGAGGGGGGAGATTTTACTACTAGAAATCAAGGGAATACAAATAGGGTTACAAATCTCTCAGACTAAACCCTAAAATAAAGCACTTGATCTCTCAAAGCTCTCCCACAATTGGATGCAACAAATCTCTCTTAGAGGCTGCTCAAAATTGTCCTTTTTGATACCCTAACAAATCAGGTTTAGGGTATATATAGATTACAAAATGAAACGGGTCAAAAAAACTGAAGCCCAGCCCAAATCTCCATCGGTCGACCGCGGCGGTCGACCGCGCAGGTCTCGCGGTCGACCGTGCCGGTCGACCGAATCATCAAACCCGAGAGTGAAAATGTTTACAGTCATCCGCGGTCGACCGCACCGGTCGACCGCCACCAGCTTCGGTCGACCGCACCGGTCGACCGCCATGCACTCCGACTCCCAGTAGGACTTGTGCACGTTTGCGGTCGACCGCGCCGGTCGACCGCACAACTCTCTGCCTGATTCTCTGATTTTTCTGTAATTCTTCAGCTCAACCGTCTAGGATTTCTACTGGCTGACTAGCCTAAGATTTTGGCTTGCGGACCTGCCTAAGATTTCTTCTAGCTAATCTGCCTATGGTTTCTTCTAGCCTAGGTATGTCTTTATAAGGCTTGGTTACTACATCTATGGTCTCCTACTACTAATCACAAAAGTGAGGGTTTTCTTACGATCTCTTTTTTAGCCGTATCTGTAACCAGAGGTGGATCCAAGACGTTTTTTTTTGGGAGACGAAGTACAAACATCATACCATACTTGGATAAACAAATTAATCAAATATGATAATATATAGTAGTTCTTTTTTCTATAGAATAATATATAATAAGTTTTCATAAATGTAAGTAGGTGAAAGAAGAAACCAAAAATGACAAACAAAATTTTATCATAAATACTTGCATCATTTCACCATATACATCCATCACCTAATCAACACTGATCCTACATTCTTGTAGCTCTATTTGGGGCTAAATTACCAGATTGACATTAAAAGAACTACCTCACGACCAATAAAGTATTAAAAAAATAAAGTATTAAAATTATCTCCGGCGATAACAAAGTATTTAGACTTGCATGACAAGACAAATACGCCCAAAAATAAAATTTCCAACCATTTTTTCGAAGACCACTTAGGAAATCTGCCACATGTGCTTAGGTGACATGTTTATGATGACGTGACAACTGTAGTTGACATCATTCAAACCATTAGAAGGAGTAATTCTCAAATTAGGATAAAAAAGATGATTTTTTTTAAAAAATTTGGGACATTCTTCCTTCAAATTGGTGGTTCTTGATTGCTTGAGCTCAAGGAATCCATGTTCTCAATCAATGGAGAACCCTAATTTGATACAAGAAGGAGAAGAAGCTTCCAAATTAAAAACACCCCTCTTTGCTTTTACACTAATTTAAAAATATACCTCTCTAATAGTTTGAATTAGGCTAACTACAGCTGTCATGTTATCATAAATATATCACATAAACATCATGTGATAGATTATATGAGTGGTCGCGGGAAAAGTTGGTCAGAAATTTTATTTTTGGGTCTATTTGTTTCATCGTGTAAGTTCAAATGCATTGTTGTCGCCGGAGATAAATTTTAATACTAATATGATTATTGGGTACTATGTTTAATACCAATATGTTAATTTAGCCCTCTGTTTGGAAAATGATTAACAGAGGGGTTAAGGAGGTTTAACCCCTCACTAACCTCCCCAACAGCAAAAAAGACCAACGAGCTAACAGATCTGATCAAATGGTCCAATTACTAATTAATTACCAGTTAATCTGTCATTTGACGGGTTAGCTTTTTTGTGTAGGGAGGCGGAGCAACATTATTCCGCCTCCTTGTACAAGGGGTAGATTATGCTGTACCGGAGAATATCACAACCAACTTATTTATGCATGAAAGAAGGAATTCATTATCAAGATACACTGTAGTTCGTATAAAAAAAAGTATGTCGTAGTTGAAGTATGAGCTAAAATTTTTATCGTCCATCCAACTGGTCTTTCTCTGCAACCTCCATCTATGCTCCTTGTGACCCGGCGGATAGAGAGGTGTGTTGGTGGGAACTGCAGAGAATCAGGGATTCTCACTCTCTTCCTTGGGTCGTCTTTGGTGATTTCAACATGACCTTAAGCCTATCTGAAAGAAGTGGGCGCTCAAGCTCCCCTCGAGATATCGACATCTTTCGCAATCTCATTGACTCCATCCACCTTCTAGACCTTCCTCTTAGCGAAAGGAAATTTACTTGGTCAAACCACAAATCCCCTCCATCTCTTGCTAGACTAGATAGATTCTTGGTTTCTCTTGACTTTGAATCAAAATTCCCTCTCCTTACTCAATCGGCATATCAATCTCCGTGTTCGGATCACTGCCCCATCTTATTAGACACATCCTCTCCTCTCAAACCTCCTCTCTTTAGATTTGAGAAATTCTGGTTATCATTCCCTTCCTTCGCTCCATTCATTGCATCCTGCTGGAACTCCTTCTACTCCTTAGAGGACCCTGTTAGAAATCTGTCCCTTAAGCTCAAACTTATCAGGAAGAGAACCAAATGGTGGTCTAGGAACTCATTGGGCTCCCTGAAACAACAAATCTCCTCTTCTATGAACCAACTTCATGATCTCTATTCTCTCGAAGAGTCCAGAAGTCTCTCCCCTTCCGAATCTCAGCTGAGAGCCCATCTGTAGAATTTCATGCTTTTCCTTGCTAAGGCTGATGAAATTAAATGGAAACAGAGATCTAGAATCCAATGACTTAAAGAAGATGACAATAATTCCGCCTTCTTCCACAAAGCTGCATCTTTTCGGCGTAGAAAAAAATTCATCCCTCATCTTATCGAAGACAATGTCCTCATCTCTGAAGAAGGTGATATCAAACAATCCTTCCATGATTACTTCTCGAAGCTCTTTCGGCAGCCTCCTGCTTCTAACCTGCAGTTAGATTGGGAAGAATTATACCCCCTCAGTTATACTAATCTATCTCCTCTCGATCTTCCTTTCTCCCAAGAGGAAGTCAGGTCAGCGGTCTTCGACCTCCACCCAGATAAGGCTCCTGGGCCAGACGGTCTCTCCATCCTCTTCTACCAAACCTTTTGGAACACTATTAAATCAGACGTCATCTCTTTTATTCAAGGCCTCTACTCAAACCCCCAACCTCTCCACAACATTAACTTCTCCCACATTTGTCTAATCCCCAAGAAAGATGGTGCTAACTCCCCTAAAGATTTTCGTCCAATTAGCCTCATAAACAGCTCTTGTAAAATTTTCTCCAAAGTTCTTGCTAATAGACTTAAATCTTTCCTGCCTCTCCTGGTGGATCATTCTCAATATGCCTTTCAGTTAGGTAAATCCACATTGGACTCTTTCCTTCTAGCTCACGAGATGATTAACTTCTGCTCCTCTGGTAAAAAAGAAATTTGTGCTATTAAAGTGGATTTCTTTAAGGCTTTCGATTGCGTTAACTGGAACTTCCTTTTGTCTCTCCTCAAAGCCAGAGGTTTTGGCCCCCGTTGGTGTGAATGGATCCACCACCTTTTCCACTCCTCCAAATCAGTTATCCTAGTCAATGGATCCCCCACAAGTTTCTTCAGATGTTTTAGGGGGCTTAAACAAGACGATCCTCTGTCTCCCATATTATTCTTGCTTGTAGTTGATGTTTTAAATAAAATGTTATCTACCAGTGCACCCTTGGGGGACCTAGCTAATCTCAAGCTAAAGGGTGAGTTAAACTCTATCAGAGCCCTCCAATTCGCCGATGATACCATCATTTTCAACTGGGCCTCCCCCTCAGATATGACCATTCTCAAAACAATTATGTATCTCTTTACAAAATTGTCTGGTCTTCATGTCAACCATCTGAAAACCAATCTTTATTATCTTGGTAAAATTCCACACAAAAGCTCTCTTCTTGCTGACTCTTTCAACTGTTCCGTGGGTTCTCTCCCTTTCTCTTACCTCGGTCTTCTTCTCAAGAGAGGATCTCTAAGTAAAAGGGAGTGGCAACCCTTGCTGGATTCTCTTAAAAATAAATTGTCCCTGTGGAAGAACAAGTCCCTATCCATAGGCGGCAGACTCACCCTCCTTAATTCTGTTCTCTCCTCTATCCCTCTCTACTATAGGTCATGTTTTAAACTGTCCACTTGGGTGATAAAGGATATCGACAAAATCAGGAGGAATTTCCTATGGAATGGGAGCATCATTCATTCAAAATCCAAATGCCTTGTTAACTGGACCACAGTTTGCAAGACAAAACAAGGAGGGTTGGGGGTCATCAATATCTCTTCTTTCAATATTGCTCTCCTCTCCAAATGGTTATGGAAAGCCCTTGACAGGAATTCCCTCATTAGTAAAGTTCTCTTCTCTCTCTGTTCTAAAGACAATGTCAACCCCTTTGTGCATTCCTCAAGTAGTTCAGCTTCAAAATTCTTTTCCGACTTACACAAAATTCACTCCACTTTCTTCAGTTTGGTTAGATGGCAGGTGGGAGATGGTAAGACATGCAGTTTCTAGAAAGATAAGTGGTCAAATGCTAATTCTCTCAGTAGCTTGTTCCCTAAAGCATGTCATCTTACATTCTCTAGAGGCAGTTCTGTGAGATTCCAAGACTATCAGCACAACTTCGCTTGGTAATGGCATCCAATTCTCAGGAGGGGAATCTCTGTTGAAGAGAAATTCAACATTTCTAAGCTTTCCGCTCACCTAGATACTCTCCCTGTTGCCCTAACCTCATCTCACGACAGTTTGTGGTGGCCTTACCACCTATCTGGATCTTTCACTGTCAAATCTTTATACTCTATCATCTCCTATAGGGGGATTAAATCTTCCATCCACAAATTTATCTGGAAATCAAACATCCCTCTGAAAGTTAAGGTTCTCTTTTGGATTATCTCCAAAAACAAGCTCAACACCAGAGCTAACTTGATCATTAAGGGTTGTACTGGAGATCCTCGATGCCCCCACTGTATGCAGGAAGTAGAATCACAGGATCACCTGTTTATTACATGTTCTTTTGCCCTCTCTATTTGGTCTTCCCTCCTCCCTCTCACTCCCATTGTTAGATGGCCTCGATCCATGCAGGGGCTGATTTTCATGCACAAAGATCATAACATCTGTGTTGATATTAGAATCATCTGGAAATACTTGTTGCTATGTTTTTGTTGGGGAATGTGGAACTATATAAATCAGCTTATATTCAGAGACGTCCCTGCTAATCCCATCCTCACAGCTGCTAACATTGCCAGATTTGTCTTGTTTTGGACAGGGGCAGAAGAAGAGAGAGTGGCGAAACGCACTCGTAGGGCTGCCCAAAACTTGAAGCTGTAGGACCTAGTCAAGTCGAACATCGCTGGTGATTGCGATGACAACTTCTCCGAAGCTCTCTGGCTTGGAATTTTTCTTCTCCAAGTCGTCGTTCCAGTTCTTTTTATTTTCTCGTCGTCGATGTGACTTACTCTCCCGTCAGTAAGCTGCTTGGTGCAGGTTTTAGAAAGACTTTGTGTTTGTAGCTTTTGTGATTTCAGAACTCTCAGTAGTGTGAGTTTGTTAGAAAGTGTGCTTTTTCTTTTGTGTTTGGGTCTTTGTTGAAGGATCTTAGTAAAGTGAGCTTGGTGGGTGACGATAAGGTCTGCTCCTTACCAGCCTCCTTTTTACTTAGATCCTTTCCATAGGCCATATGTGAGTTTTTATCTTCTTGTCATCTCTGTTTAGTTCCTATGCTTATATATATATATATAAATATATGAACAGAGTACCTCACCCTGTTTTTCAGTTTAAAAAAAGTATGAGCTAAAACCAACCTCATTCTGATGGGAGTAATCATCAAATGGGTGCACGTGATGAATGGCTTAAAACAAATATAACAAGTGTTATAACATTAACTTCTCTCCCCACTTTTGAGTGGCCAAAATAAATAAATAAAAACTATATTTCCGGATGTATACACACTCTCTTCATAAAAAAACAATTTAAATTTTAAGTTTATTTATTAATAAAAATCCATCAATTTTTGTGAGATTATTATCTCTCTTTACTATTTAATTTCATCAAAAATAATAGTTTTTTTATTTGTCAACTATCAATTAATTAAATAATACATAAAAGATAATATCTTTTTATAGTTTACATATATGTAATTTCAAGTTAAATTTTTTATGTAGTAATTATTAGTAAACTCTGAATAAGGTTAAAATTGGTATTTTTTAGAAAAATAGGAGAATTAACTTCCTTAATCCTTCTTTATCTGCCAAACACAAAAAGACTAATCTTCATTTGAACTATCCAATCCAAAAGGAACTAATCTTATTTTTAGCCTCTCATGAAAGGTTAACTACATTAACTCTTCTCTCTTAACCCCTTGCCAAATAGTACCGTAAAGTTTCTTTTAAATATATATCAATTGTAGCATGTTTTTTCGACAAATTGAGTGATATACTATAAATTTATTATTAAACTTATTTCATACAATAATAACAAAGTTAAAGCACTTTTAACTATGACATTTATAAAATATTTGTAGAAGTACATGAATATAGAAAACTTATCGCACATATCTATTTCTTAATGTATTTTTTTTTAATTAGAAGAGCTCCATTTCGCAATTCTATCGTAATCTTTATACCCATATGAATATATAAACCTCATTTCACAATTCTACTATTAAATGTAAACCTACATGGAAATTAAAACATCGTTTTTCCTATTCTACTCAAAATACATAGAAAAGCACATAAAAATATGGCATGTGTGTTTTTGCTCAAATCCACTAGTTTTGAGCCCGAGTTTGTTAGATTTTGATCGATGTTGATTTGGTAATTACACGTCGATGGTTGCCAATACACAAGTAATACAATGATGGTTAGCAATTTAGATAGTAAATATAACAAATAGACTAATTTTAAAATATTTCAAAGATTTAGAAGACTAATTTCAGCTATGAAAAATTTGCTGGACTAATTTCAAATGAGTAAGATCTTGGAGGCTAATTTCAAATATGAAAGAGTTGAAGGGTTAATTTATTCAAATATGAAAGCTGTAGGGGACCAAATACGGGAGAAGCGTACATCCATATGACCATATTTATAATTGGTATATTAAATACCGACGAATACTAAATACCATATCTGATACATGTACCATCCGTACCCATCTTTACCCAAATACTATTTTCTCTTTGAGACCGCACGTGGGAGTCACGTGATATAATAGTGCCGCGTCAAAACGACGCTACGCTGTTTAAGACTGAAACAAAAATAGAAAAGTAGTAATAATAATAATAATAATAAAGGAAGAACGAGTAGCTTAGAAATTAAGCTACGCTCTTTTGCTCTAATAACCTCTCTCTATATAGAGAGGGCATCGAAAGAATCCTCCAAAGCATCAAAATTAAGGATTCATCGATCCTACTTGAATCTTTAGAATCCTACGAGAGACAGAAGAATCCAGAGCAGGGATGTTGAGTTCCAATTCATCTATCCGTAAGTTTTTCTTCCCATTGCTTGATTATATCTTATCATGAATTATGGTTAATGAGTTCGCATTGTTTTGATATGATCGTGCTTTTAGGTTGAAGAAGTTGGAGTCTTGATATTTTTAAGTTACTTGGATTAAGAGATTGAATTTTTTTTGGGGGGCTTTATGAAAGTTTTGCAATGTGGGTCGAGTTCGGGGAATTCCATATCATGAATTCTCACTGATGGATTTGCATTTGTTTTATGATTGTGCGTTTAGGATGAAGAAGTTGGAGTCTTGATATATACATATATTTTTAAGTTTTTGGATTAAAGATTGAAATTTGGGCTTCATAAAAGTTTTGTGCTGTGGGTTTGAGTTCAGAGAATTCCTTGGGGGTTAGTCAAGTACAACTCAAAATTAGAGCTGGTATAATTTGTGGGACAATATTTTATAGTGTTAGTCCATTGGAACTAGAACTAGGATAAAATTATACAATGTTAGTCAACAAGAACCGGATAAAAGGTAGAACTGAGATAATTGTAAAAGTTTATCCCATTTTTGTCAAATTTATATAGAAAAGAGAGAGTTTTAGTCTCTCAAATTGCCCCAAGTTTTAAACTAGAACTACAAGGTAAAAAACTAGAACTTTATTATAGTCTATCTAATAGTTCTTAAAAATTAATTAACACTAAAATAATAATAATAATAATAATAAGTTTTAGAATGATTAAACAGTAGTATGATCACCAAAATATATGACTTATATTCTTATTGATTTTTAAAAATTATCCTTAATTATACTAACAATTGTCCCACTAAAATATCATGTTTTAAAATATCACTCCCAATTATCCTATTAAAATATCACACATTAAAAAACTATCTCATAATAAAAATTGTTCTACTTCTATCAAAAATGTTATAGCTGACTAACACCCCTTATCATGAATTCTTGTTGGTGGATTAGCATTGTTTTGATATGATTGCGCGTTTCGGTTGAAGAAGCGGAGTCTCGATATTTTTTTTTTTAAATTTTTTGTGTTAAAGTTGAATTTTGGGCTTTATGAAAATTTTGGTATGCGGGTTCGAGTTCAGAGAATTCTTTATCATGAATTCTCGTTGATGGGCTAGCATTGTTTTGATATGATTGTGCGTTTAGGTTGAAGAAGTTGGAATCTTGATATTTTCAAATTTTTTGGTTAAAGATTTTGGGCTTTATGAAAATTTTGCAATGCAGGCTCGAGTTCAGTGATAAAACCTTTGGGCTTTATGAAAATTTTGCAATGCAGGCTCGAGTTCAGTGATAAAACCTTCTTTTATTTTTGTGCCACTTTTTTGCTGAGATCGAAAATTATTTATTTACTGTGATAGGTTCGATTTTATTCTAGGATTTTTAAATGTTTTTTTTTTATGGAATTGGATTTGTTTCTCGTAATTGTTGCTTCTTCTATCTGTGGAGTTTAATTTTAGAGGTTCTTAATCGTGATTTTTTGGATATTTTATCCATGGATTTTTAGCAGAGGATTAACGTTTTCAATTCAGTCATTTTCTTTGAGGAGGAAGTAAATTTGCACGTAGTTCACCTAGGTTTTATTTGAAAGAAAATTCAGATTATCTATTTATTCAGTCTTCTCATATTGCCAGTTAACATTCCTTGGTTGGTTGAGTAAATAATGGGTTTCCATAGTTCCTTACATATAATTCCTTGATTTTATCTGTTCCCTTTAATAAGTTAGTGATGACAATTGCTCCTCTGCAGCTTCTGGCCAGTCTTCGACGGCTAGCCCGTTCACTTCCCAATTCGGGTTGGGGCAAACAAACAGTGAAAACAATAACGCTTTTGCCCCGAAACCCTTTTGTAGTCCTGGTATTTTTGGTTCACAGTTCGGTGCTTCATCCACAGCATTTGGGAGTTCTGCATCATCGACGCTGTCATTTGGTAGTTCTGCTTCATTGGGTGGTATGAACAAAACCTCTCCTTCATTTGGTAGTTCTTCTTCATTTGGGAGTGCATGAATTAACTTCATATCTTAAATTCATGATTGTATTATTGTGTCTACATGGTTGCTTGGATATCAGACTGTTGTGCGCAGCGGAACCGAAGGCACACAATTACAAACGAGATTGGAACACTAATCAACAACCAAAACAAGTATCACAAATGCAAGACAACAAATTTTACATGGTTCGACAAATTTGCCTATGTTCACAGGAGCGACACAAATAATTTCTTATTAATAACAAGAAATTATAAATAAGAGAGAAGATCTCAATCTTGAGATCTCTCAATCAAATAGCAAGTGATTTTAATATAAAATCACTGCTCAAACTCTCTATCTCTTAATATTTAAGTCCTCTTTAATTACTCAACTCCCCCCTTATTAATTGCCCCAACTCCCCTCTTAAATTCCTGAGAATGGGACAAAAGAGGCTCAAATCGCAGAAGAGAAGAGAAGAGAGAGGGTGCCGTTAGAGGATTTATGCTCCGCTCCCAAATCACGCGCAAAGGGGGCTCACGAACATGGTTTCCCTTTTATAGGGAAACCCTAAGGATCCAGCTATTACCAGCTGTCCCCAACTCAAACAAGCGAGCTCATCGATCTCGCCTACAGGCCCGCAGGCGACTCACAAACCCCAACAGGCGACCTCGCCTCGCCCTCCTACGCTCGCAGGCGAGTTTTCCTCGCCTGTCCAAGACGTCGCCTGACGAAGCCCTCACCTAACGAATCCCTCGCCTGCACCTCGTCTACAGGGGAGTTTCATTACTCAGGCGAGCTCAGCTGGGCTTCGCCCATCTCCGTCGTCGCTGACAAGGTCCACCGGAGGTGCGTTCTTCTACAAATCTCAACCTCGGCGAAGTTTTTCCAAAACTAAGCCGACACCAACCAAACCAGATGTCCCACTTATTGCGTCCAGTACGAAGTAAAACAATTTACGACAACGGACTCAATCCGCAACCAGTCGAGACCCAAATGAGAATGTGATCACTCTCTAAATATTAGTGTTAACTTACCAAATCGGCTGCACCATAAATGACTGCTTACGTATCCTCTTGTCCAAGGAATCAAGCATTCACGTAGTTCACCAAATGGTCTCTAAAAGGCTCTCAATAATGAAGAATGTTCAACAATTCCAAACAATGACCAAATTTTACTCCAGTGATAACTTTAGTCAACATATCTGTCGGAATGTCCTTTTTGTGGATCTTCTCCAATCTGACGTTTCTATCATCCAATACATCTCGAACAAAATAGAATCTAACATCAATATGCTTTGTGCGGGCATGATATACCTGGTTCTTGGCCAAATAGATAGCTGACATGCTATCACAATTTACCCTGGTGGTCTCCTGTGCAATCCACAGGTCATCCAATAACCCTTGCAGCCATAAAGCCTCCTTCACAGCTTCAGTCAACATCATATACTCTGCCTCCGTAGTGAAGAGAGTCACTGTAGACTGAAGTGTGCATCTCTAATACATTAGTGTTCCTGCCAATATAAATACATATCTTGTAGTAGACTGATGCTTATCAAGATCACCCGCATAATCAGAATCCACATAACCAATACAATCCTGCTCATTCTTTATATTCTTCTCGAATACCAAACCAACATCCACAGTACCTTTGATATACTGTAGAATCCACTTCACGATCTCCCAATGATCCTTCCCGGGGTTGTGCATGTACCTTGATACCATGCTCACGGCCTTGACAAATCTGACCTTGTATACACCATCGTATATATCAAGCTACCCACAGCATTAGCATATGGAATTTTTGACATGTATTCATGGTCCTCAACTAAAACAGGTGATATCGTAGCTGATAGCTTAAAGTGAGGAGCTAATGGAGTACTTACCGTCTTGGCATTGCCATCGAAACTGAATTTCTTCAGCGTCTTTTGTAAGTAGCTCCTCTGTGTCAACTTCAACCTCCCTTTCATCCTGTCTCTCTCAATCTCCATACCCAATATCTTCTTTGCTTCTCCAATGTCCTTCATCTCAAATTCAGATGACAGCTCATTTTTTAACTTTCTAATAGCTGAAGTATTCCCGGAAGCTATGAGCATATCGTCAATATATAACAATAAATAAATATACTCATCATTCTGTAGCTTGTGCATGTAAACACACGGATCATATGGGCTTCTCATGTACCCTCGGTTAATCATGAAGTCGTCGAATCTCTTGTACCATTATCGCGGCGATTGCTTCAATCCGTACAGAGACTTCTTCAGCTTACATACTAATTTTTCCTTTCCTGTAGCTTTGAACCTCATAGGTTGTGTCATGTAGATCTCCTCTTCTAAATCTTTATGTAGAAAAGTTGTCTTAACATTCATCTGGACTAAATCCAAATCCAGGCGTGTCACCAATGCTAATAAAATACGAATCGATAAATACTTCACAACAGGTAAAAATACCTCGTTATAATCAACGTCCTTTAGCTGTGCATATCGCTTAGCAACCAATCTGGCTTTGAACCGAATGTCCCCAATAGAAGATCCCTCTTTCTTTGCATATACCCACTTGCATCCAATAGCCTTCTTACCCTTCGGTAGTTTTGTAAGTTCCCAAGTATCGTTCTTTTGAAGAGTCTGCATCTCCTCCATAGATTTTCTCCACCTAATCGAATCAGAGCTTGACTCTGCTTCCCTGAATGTAGAAGGAACCAAATCATCAATGACTTCTGCTAATAAAGCATATGCAACCATGACATCATCATATCTAGCTGGCCGACAAATGTTTCTTCTTGGTCTATTAGCTACAATGGATTCCTGAACATGACCCTGTTCCTGAGTCCCAACATCCACTGTATCCTCCACCTACCCATCTGTCATATCATCTCCTCCCAGTGCCACCTCTGTAGGAGTCTTAATAGATACAGTGCTATCTGAAGTCGGTGGAGTCACATCATCCTCCACCTGCTGTGATACCCTACTAGTCTGATCTTCCTCCACCTGTTGAGGAATCTGAGACCTCATCATATGAGCATCATCAAATGTGACATCTCTGCTAATGATCATCTTCTTGTCTTATGGATCCCACAACTTGAAGCCTTTAACTCCATCTCTAAAGCCCACGAAGACTGTTTTTCTAGCTCTCGGATTTAATTTCCCATCATTCACATGATAGTAAGCTAGACACCCGAATATTCGGAGTAACTCATAATCACTAGCCGCTGAAGTAGATGATTTTTTCATAGGAGTCTTTCCATGTATCGCAGTGCACAGTAACCTATTCACGAGATGGGTCGCATAAACCAACGCCTCGGTTCAAAATGATCTAGCCAATCCACTCTGTGAGAGCATACAACGCACCTTCTCCAACAAGGTATGGTTTAATTTCTTGGCCACCATGTTTTGTTACGGTGTCTCCCTGACTGTGAAGTATCGTCTAATGCCGTGATCCCAGTAAAACTGTAGAAATGGATCACTCTTGTACTCTCCACCATTGTCCGAACGGAGTACCTTCACCTTTCTACCTGTCTGCAGCTCCACTTTTTCTTCCACTCCACAAATATATCCAGGACAATATGTTTATGCTTCATGGGTTATACCCAAATTTTTTCTGGAATAATCATCAATAAAAGTGATAAAATAATTGGTTCCACCAAGAGACGTGTTCTTGGAAGGACCCCAAATATCAGTATGAACATAATCCAGTATACCTTGGGTATTATGAATTGCGGTGTCGAATTTCACTTTTGTCTTCTTTCCAAGTATGCAATATTCACACAGCTCTATCTTGCAGGTCTTTGCACCCTTCAATAGCCCTTGTTTTACCAATATCTGTAGGGACTTATCACCAGTGTGTCCCAATCTCATGTGACATAAGCTGATAGTATCCTCCTCTATGGTAATAAAAGCTGCCAGACCCTTGTTACTGTCTTGACCTTCAAGTAGTAAAGGTTATTTTTCCTAACACCTCGCATCACCATCATGGACCCCTTAGTGATCTTCAGAGTTACATTCTTTAAGATCACCCTATAGCCTGCTGCCTTTAAAGTTTCAAGTGAAATAATATTCTTCGTCAATTGAGGAATGAATCTTACTTCCTTCAGCTCCCGAGTCACTCCGTCACACATCCAGATCCGAACTGTACCAATACCACCGATAGGACATACGTGATCATTACCCATGAGCACGACATCTCCTCTTTCCAACTCCTTAAAACTGGAGAACCAATCCCTCCTAGGATAAATATGGTATATAACACCTGAATCCAATATCCACTCCATAGAGTCAGCATAACAAACTGACGGTAATGCTGGGCATGAGTAGCCCGAAGAATCTGAATCTGAATTGTCACCACTAGCCTTGGCAACATTCACCTCTGAAGCATGTATGGGTTTTCCTTTATTCTTCCCGGTTTTGTCCTTCAACTTGGGGCAGTCGATCTTTTAATGTCCCTCTTCTTTACAAAAGTGACATTGATTTCTATCAACACTCTTATAGCTACCTCATTGCTTCGACTTGGAGCGATTAAATGGACGGCGGTTTAGACTACAGCCTCTCACTGTCAATGCATCTCCCGATGCCTTCTTGGAGGGTTCACTATCTCTCTTCCTCAACTCATAGTTTATCAATGCTGAGGTCACCTCCTTATAGCTGACAGTGGTTCTACCATTGATCATCGTAAGGGCAAATTTACCAAAATCATCCTTTGGCAATGAACATAGAAACAACATCGTCTTATCTTCATCCTCTACCATGATATCCACATTGGTCATATCCGATAGTAATTTTGTGAAATTATTAACATGTTCTCTAATGAAAACTCTCATCTTCATCTTGAATTGGTAAAACCTCTTCTTCAAGTGAAGCCGATTCTCAATGTTCTTCATCAAATACTTCTCATTAAGTGTTTCTCATAATCGTTTTGCCGACGTCTCGTTCATCACATCATAAATGAGATCCGACTTCAAACATGATCGAATAACTCCACATGCTCTACTCTTCATTTTCTTCTAAACCTTATTCTCCATATCTTTGGGTTTCTCTTATAATTTAAGAGTCTCCTCTAAATTTTAGGTCTCTAATGTATCCATCACTTGACACCTCCACAAACCGAAATTTATCTTGCCATCAAATTTTTGAACATCAATTTTTGTATTATTAATGCTCAACCCTTGTATCGCCTTCGACAGAAATGATCCCGATGTACTTGTTTCGGTCATCTTGACAATCCAATCTCTTCAAACGAGAATCCAAGCCCTAGCTTTCTTCTCTAAAACGAACTCCAAGTCAAACCCGGAGCTCTGATACTACTTGTTGTGTGCAACGAAACCAAAGGTACACAATTACAAACGAGATTGGAATACTAATCAACAACCAAAATAAGTATCACAAATGCAAGACAATAAATTTACGTGGTTCGGTAAATTTGCCTACGTTCACGGGAGCGACACAAATAATTTCTTATTAATAACAAAAAATTACAAATAAGAAAGAAGATCTCAATATTGAGATCTCTCAATCAAATAGCAAGTGATTTTAATATAAAATCACTGCTCAAACTCTCTCTCTTAATTATTTAAGTCCTCTTTAATTACTCAACTCCCCCCTTATTAATTCCCCCAACTCCCCTCTTAAATTCCATGGGATGGGACAAAAGAACTCAAATCGCAGAAGAGAAGAGAAGAGAGACTGAGAGAGGGCGTCGCTAGAGGATTTCTGCTCCGCTCCCAAACGGCGCGCAAAGGGGGCTCATGAACTGGGTTTCCCTTTTATAGGGAAACCCTAATGATCTAGCTGTTTCCAGCTGTCCCCAACTCAAACAGGCGAGCTCGTCGATCTCGCCTACAGGCCCGCAGGTGACTCACAACCCCCAACAGGCGACCTCGCCTCGCCCTCCTACGCTCGCAGGCGAGTTTTCCTCGCCTGTCCAAGACGTCGCCTGTCGAATCCCTCGCCTGACGAATCCCTCGCCTGCACCTCGTCTACATGCGAGTTTCATCACTCAAGCGAGCTCAGCTGGGCTTCGCCCATCTCCGCCGTCGCCGACGAGGTCCGCCGGAGGTGCGTTCTTCTACACAGACTAGTCAGCTGTATTTTCTGTGTGTGTAAGCGGGAGTATTTGGTCGTCGGATTTACTTATATATAACAGAGATGATTGTCTTAGTTTTTTTTCACCAACGTATCATATACCACGTAGTAACGTAGTCTTCAATGGACATAAAAGAAAATAACAGGAAACTGCAAGCAAATATTATATCAGCAAGTGCTTCGATATTGCTAAGATATGGTGATCTAGCGTATTAATTTCAATGTGAAATGGCAGAACAAATTTTTGTGTACATAATTCATAGAGACAAGGATCCGTTCTTGACATCTTATACCAAAACTGTTGTTAAAGGTCTCTTTCCTTCAAACAGTATGTTAAACAGAAGGGAATATTAAGAGATATGACGTGTAATTCTTTATAGTTATTTACAGAACTTTGTAGGAAGGTTGCGTTTCTTTTTTATCATATACCACAGAATAATTCTTTATGTTGAATCTACCACAGAATTTTAAGAGCTATGATGACCAACCCTTGGGTTTCTACAAAGTTGGTTTTGAAGAGCAGCAACTGATTTGAGCCTGATTATGAGGTTCAAGGTTCAGCAAATCTATAAACCACATTAATGAACGTAGAATTTTTTTTTTTTTAGTATTTAACAGATTTACAACTCTTGAGTTTCTACTAAGTTAGTTTTGAAGTGTAGCAACTGCTTCGAGCTTCGATTATGATGTTCAACAAATTTATAAACAACATTAATGAAACTAAAAAAAAACTTGTATATAACAGATTTAGTTGCAAAACAAGTATTATTTTCTTCACTGCTTTTCTGCCCAAATTTGTTGGACATATCAAACATAATTCAGTGCAACTTTTTGATCATTTGTCTTGGTTTTTGACTTCAAATCTTTGCCCTGTTTCGCAGGATCTACCCAGTGTGGACAGAATGCAAGCTTTGGAAGCTTTGGATCAACAACAATTGGAAGCACATTGCAGCAAACAACCCCTACATTTGGAAGCCATACTTTTGGCTCAACCAAACCCGTTAGTGCATCGAATCAAAATGGATTTGGATCTACTGGCTCAACAAATTCGCCAGCGTTTGGGCCTATTACAACTTCATTTTTGGATGGTACTGGAGCAGCATTTGGGGTTCCTAGTAGCACATCATTTGGTTCAACAAGCACATCACCTGTTGGTGCACAAAGTACCTCTCTCTTTGGAACTTCAACTTCTCCATCATTTGCGATGACTAGCCCCACTTTAGCTGGATCTTCGAGTTTGCTTAATGCATCTACACTACCTTTTGGCATGACATTTGGAACTACATCATCAGCTTTTGGCACCCAGAACTCCACATACGGTGAGTTTTTTTTTTCTTTTGCTAAGGCAGCCTTATATAAAAACATGTATTTTTGTTGGTAAGAAGTTACAATATTGTAAATATTTCATTTTTGCAGGTGTTCAAACGGCAAACTTCACATTTGGTATTCCAGGATCTGGACAGACAACATCTGGGGGCCAACAAGGGGGGAGTAGGATGGCGAAGCATACACCAACACTTACTATTGAAGATAAGAACAATAAACAGTCCAATATTTATCTGCAGTCAATATCAGAGATGTCAGTGTACAAAGATAAAAGTCACGAGGAACTTAGATGGGAGGATTATCAACGCGGAGATAAAGGTAAGAAACCATGTTTTCGACTTCATTTGGTGCGTCTTCAAGGATAGCTGTTTTCTTTTCTTGTTATAATCTTCGGACTTATTTTCTATATTTTGTGTTTTAATTATCAATGTCAGGAGGCCCAAATTATGCTGGACAATCTGGAGCTGCCGTTAATTTTCCCTCGTCAGAGAAAGCTAATCCTTTTCGACTGACCGGTTCAAATTCATCTTACAACCAAACATCTCCATCTTCATCAATTGCACAAGACAGTGTGAATCCATCTTTCAACCGCACACATAATTTCTCGACTCCAGGACTGAGCAGTTTTATTTCATCTTCCAACCAAAAAACTACATTCTCATCATTTGCACAGAACATTGCGAATCCGTCTTTCAACTTCACAACTACTTTCACAACTCCAGGGCTGACCTGTGCTAATCCTTTTGCACAAACCAGTTCTAATTCATTGTCCAGCCAAACCCCTGCTTTCTCACAATTCACACAGAACAATGCTAATCCATCTTTCAATCACACACCTACATTCACAACTTCAGGACTGAACAGAGCTAATCCTTCTGCAGAAACCAGTATTAATTCATTGTCCAACCAAACCCCTACTTTCTCTCAATTTCAACAGAACAGTGCTAATACATCTTTCAATTTCAAACCTACATTCTCAACTTCAGGACAAACCAGTGCTAATCCTTCTGCGCATACCAGTTCTAATTCATCATTCAATGAAACCTTCAGTTTTCCTTTCTCAAAGGGAGCAAATCCTGGTGGCCAGACCAGTACTAACCCATTCACTAATGACTTTATTTCCTCAAGCAATTCAGTTTCCTGCTTATCATTCTCTATGGTGCCTAGCTCTTTTAGTTCGACCTCTTCCACTTTGAATGGGGTTTCAACCATCTTCTCGCCATTCGATACATCTTCAACTCCATCTATTATGCAGACAACATCTCCAATTTTTCTGTATTTCATAGTACCTCAAAGCCCACAGTTCACTACACCACCGAGCTCTTTTAGCTCAATCTCTTCAACTTCGATCGCCACCTCCACACCATGCACTACATCTTTACAATTTCCTATGGCCAGTCAATGGAATTCTGGTCAAACAAATGTAAGTCATCCATGAAACCCTTTACCTTTTGCCAATTATGATGTTGTTAAATAACAGATTGATTGGTTATATTTGACAGCCTTCGACTTCGCCTGCTTCTCAAGTGGCTAGCGCTTCTCAGACATCAAGTTACATAATTCCGACACACCCAGGTATCTCAGATTTATGTTTATATTTTCTTCCTTGTTCATTTCCAATTAAAATTTTTAGGATTTATTTTTATCTTACATTTGCAACTACAGCATCTTCCACGTCCAACTCTGAGTTCAAAGCTCCTCAGGGTCTCTTTGCACAACTGTAAGTTCTACATTTTAACATCCACCCGCATGTTACTTTCCTGGTTTCAATTATTCATTAACTTTCTTTACTTATGTCTATTTATGTAACAGACCCAGCACTAAGTGCAACGTGGTCACTGAACCAGTGTCTACAGCTAATCCTTGGGGAACATTGCCAGCACCACCTCGGATCTTTTCTGGTCAAAGAGGCTCTGAACATGTTCAATATGGGATTTCTAGCATGCCTGTAAGTCTTTCTACTAGTTAAAAACTTCATAGTATATGAGTTTAATACTTTATACATACATATGACATCTTACTCATGCATTTGGAGCATATAGTAATTTATTTTTACGATGCTAACTTTCTTGTATGATTTTCTGCCTAACAGGTTGCTGAGAAGTCCACGCCAACCAAAACATCGAGCTTATCGGCTCTTAGACACTTGTCTCAAAGAAGGATTAGTTTGCCTCTGAGGAAATATAATGCTAAAGTTGATGGTCCAAAGGTGAGTCATTTTCATACAAAGTATTTATTCTTATCTGAGAACTAGTCCAGTTTTACTTGAAAGATTTATCTTTCTTTGAAGTGTGAAGAAAATTGTCTTTTACAATTTACTTCTTTTTTCTTTTTCACAGGCATCATTCTTCATGGAGGATGAAGGACAACAGACATCATCAGGGGCTGATATATTTTTCAAACCAAGGGAGAACCCAAGATCATTCGTTATTCGCCAAAGTGAACAGTGGCCCTCAAGAGCTAGCATTGAGGGCCAGTCTATTCCAACTGACGAAAATGGTAAAAATATATAGTTTTATGTTTAAATTATTATGAGCAATAGATAACTACTATGGCACTACCGTTTCCTCATAGAAATGTTTAAAGCATGTATCAACATATATGTTTAAAAAAACCCTCTGCACTGCCACTTAATACCACAACAATATCTGTCTATGTGATGCAGATTTCAAGATGATCTAAATTGCTTATAACAATGAATTTAGCTACCCAATTTTGGTTCCCAATAATTCCGCAATTGAACTCTGCACTGCAGTTGAGGATGAATTACCATAAAACATATGCTGTAAAGGCACATCGTGTGTGTATAAACCTTTCGCGACATAACCATTTCAATACTGATCTATACTTGTCATACTTATCACAAACCACTTTAAACCTTATCTTTTTTTTCCCTCTCATCTCATCTGTTTTCAATCTGCTACTTGTTGCTTTATTCTGATCCAAGTCCCTGACTTCTGGAATTGACACTGTAATGCAGAAAGCCCAGCAGGAAACACCTGCATGAGAGAGAAGAAGCAGAATTTAAGCACCAATGGCCATTTTCATGAACTAACTGATTCATCATACATCAATTTCAAAGCCTATGAGCACTGCGATGATATTGATACTCTGATGCCCAAACTTCCAAACACTGAGTACTACACCGACCCAAGAATCCCTGAGCTAGCTGCTAAGGAGCGACAAGAGCCAGGATTCTGTTGCCATGTGAAGGACTTTGTAATTGGACGACATGGATATGGAAGTATCAAGTTCAAAGGCGAGACTGATGTCAGATATCTCGATCTTGAGTCCATTGTCCAGTTCAATGACCGAGAGGTGATTGTGTACAAAGACGAGAACATGAAACCTCCGGTTGGAGAGGGACTCAACAAGCCAGCGGAGGTGACGCTTCTGAATATCAAGTGTGTTGACAAGAAGACAGGAGCGTGTTATACTGAGGGGATCAAGGTGGAGAAGTTTAAGGAGAAGTTGATGAAGAAGACTGAGGAGCAGAAGGCTGAGTTTGTTTCATTTAATGCTGTTAAAGGGATTTGGAAGTTTAGGGTTAAGCACTTCTAATTGTTACAAGTCTGAAGTTGGAGATTTGGTGAATTGGTCTGCTGTGGATATGTAGCTTTGAGTTTTTGTTTTTTTTAAAAAAAATCCTTTTCCTTTTCCTTTTTGTGAATTTTGTGTATTTGTCAGATAAATATTGCATGGTTATTTTTGTTTTAGTGAGGTGCTGATGGTTCCCGGTGATAGATGTAATTTTGTCAATTTTTTTCAAATGTTTCCTTCTGTTGTTGACGATTTGTAATAAAATTTGTTACTGATTTTCAGACATGAAGGCAATTATCTGAAATTAAGAAGTACATAAAGGTGGTACTTCTTGTTTCTTTTGTTGCATTAATATAGTGGTCTTGCTCAATTGAAAAGATTGCAGGTTTTCTAATCTTTAAAATTCCCGGATACGTGTACAGTGGGATTCTCATTGGCAATCTAAAGAAAATTTGTATATAGTATCTGTTTACTGAGTGCAAACTTTATAATCATCCAAACAAATTCACTCTGTTCTCTTTAGATAATGGTTAAAAGGAGCCAACAATGCAAGAAACACTAAACGCGACAGCAAAACTATCACATCTATTTCTTATGCATTCAGTATAAAAATTTGATTATTGCCCTAAACCTAATCCTAACGGATGAATCGGGTATCTTGCGACAAGATCCCAACCATTGATCTGATTGTTAAATCCATACAATCCGTCCCATCTTGCCTCTAGCTTGCAGCTCTTCACACACCTCTTATGATCTCTAGCATATGAGTACACAACAAAACCAAAGGATTCAGCTTCCCATCGAAAACCCGCAAAGCAAAATGCATTTTTGCCTAACTCCTGGTGTTTCGGCATGCTTATCTTGATGCTGGCATTGTAAGTTAATGTGGTTGTTTGACCCCAAGTTTGTGGCTTTGGTCCTTTGCATTGAATTTTCAGCAGTGCATCCTGCCCACCTGCTCTTCTTAGCTTGTCGGTGAAGATAATCTCGTCTGAAGTAGCCAGTTTGCAAGCTGCTAATAGAATTGCTATTGCGATGAGAAGTTGAAAATTTTTCATATTGGCCCTATTCTAGTATCTTTCGTCTCTTCAAAGGCTATCTATCAGATTGTTTTAATTTGGCCTTACTTTATAGCGTTAAGTTGTTGACAGAGATCAGTTACTGTTTTTCTATTAACTGCGCCTGAATCTGGAAGGTTTCAGCTTCCTTGGTTGCTGTTTTTAGTGCATGCATCAGTTAGGGAAATATTGAGTTAAATGAGATTCATTGCAAATGTAATTCAGTTCATGTTCATAAAATGGAATATTAACTGAGAGAAGCTTTTACTGCGATATATTTATGATCAAAGTAGTGGACGAACTATTAGGACAAACCCGGGGCCTCTATCTCAACAAATAATAGAGCAGAAATAATAAAATGAACACACAGATTTACGTGGAAAACCCTCTAAATGAATTTGGGGGTAAAAACCACAGGCAAGGATAAACGAACCCACTATGAGAAAAATTTAGGAGTTACAATCTCACTTCTCAATGAGAAACTCTCTCTATTTTTCTCTCTTTCTCTCTCCCTCTCTCTTTCTTTTCACTCTTAATTGGAGACGCTGAGATAATCTAAACTTAACGGTGAGAAGAGCTATATATAAGTGAGTTTGCGCAATGTTGCTATAGTAACATTTGCGATTGGTGATTACTGTAGCGAGGTAGGTGTTTATTGTAGACAGCAACTTTTCATCAATCTCTCACTTGAAGATTTGATTGAGGATCAATTATATCTTCATACTATTCTTTCTGTCTTGTCATCTTCATCTTACTCACATATCCGACAGATCACAAAAAGATCGACACAAAATAAATTTATCAGTATTGACTATTTTTGTTAAAAAATCTGCTAGGTCGTATTTGGTGTGAATTTTTTACATATTCACTGTTCTTTCTTCAACTTTCTCACGAACAAAGTGGTACTGAACTCGAATGTGTTTTGTCTTCGAATGAAAGGCTGGATTTTTTGTCAAATGTAAAGCACTTTAACTGTCACAAAATAGAAAATTTTTTTTTGTTCATGTCCGAGTTCCTCCAACACTATTTTCAAGCATATCGCCTCTTACTAGCTTGTGTAGCTGCTACATATTCTGCTTCTATTATTGAAGTAGTCACAACTGATTACAGTTTTGAAACCCAGTTTACAGCTTCGCCGGCAAGTGCAAACATATAGCCAGTGGTGGATTTGCTATTATCACGATCACCTGCATAATCAAAATCAACATATCCATTAACAATAAAATCTGATCCCACATAACATAATGCAACATTTGAGGTTCCCTTAATGTATCTTACGATCCTCTTTACAGCATTCAATTGCTCTTTATCAGGATTCACCATATATCGACTAACCACTCTCGCTGCTTGTGCAATGTTTAGTCTTGTACAAATCATAGCAAACATTAGACTTCCCACTGTTGATGCATATGATACTCGAAACATCTTCATCCTCTATTCTTCACTGCTAGGACTCATACTGGAAGATAACTTAAAATTAACAGGAAGTGGAGTAGAAATTAACTTATACTTATAGGTTGCCTAAAAATCGCTGCAGATAGCTGATCCCCATCAAACACCGATAATGAGTATTATAATTTGACAACTTTAAGAATGCTATAATTTGAAAACTTTCTCGTAGATCGATGAATGTTACAATCTGACGACCTTCATAACAACTGATAAAAACTCTAATCAACAGCTTTTAAAATCAACATCGAGAGTTACAATCTGATGACTCTCATATTTTCAAAGAGCCAAAATGAAGATTATAAGATGACGGTCTTTGCAACGCTCTAGCAAAAGAGACTAAAAATTAACGGTCTCTTTAAATCCAGACGCAGAGCTCACCTCTGCGTCCCAGATTCAAAACGTAGAGCTCGTGGTCGCATTCTAAACTCCCAGAAGTAAAACAGAGAACCTGTAGCTGTGTTCTAGAATGAGACGCAAAGCTCAAGAGCTGCGTTCCAACTTCAAGACGCAAGGGTCAGCCTTGCAGTCCAGATTCAAAATGCAGCGCGACCTGTGCGTTCTCAGCCACCAACGTAGGTCCCAACTCTGTGTTTCAGTCCCAAAACGCAGTGTTCGTGCCTAGATCATAGATTTTACATTTGACTCGTTCAAATACGAGTTAAACGGTTCTAAAACCGTTCTCCTATGATTTTAGGGGGGGGGGTGGATCACACCCCTTAAACCACTTGAATGGTTTCAAAACCGTTTTCCATGAAGTGGGGTCGGTTACACCCATTAAGGAGAGATTTTAAGGGGCAGTTGCATCCCTAAAAACCCCTATAAATGGCGAAAAAACTCAGCTGAGTTGGGGGATCTTCAATCTGGAATTTTGAAGATCAAAACGGCACAAAGGAAGAGTCGACATTCTTCGACCAAGAGCATCCTCGGCAACAGAGAGTTCTTGGAGCAAGTCAGTTAGGATGCTCAGGAACCAACAAATCCCGAGAAAAACCGATTGAAAACAGCGAAAACGCGTCCAGAGGTTAAAACTACGTGCATGGCGAATCTGACCAGCGCTTGCGCGGGTCAGATGGATCCGACCCGCGTCGGCGCGGGTCAGTTGTGTCCGACCCGCGCCGGCGTGGGTCGGTTGAGTTCGACCCACGCCGACGCGGGACGGATTCTTTCGACCTGCGCGGGCGCGGGTCGGTTTAGTCCGTCCCGCGCGGCACGCTGGGATTTCTGGTTTCGCTGATTTCTTATGTTTTTCGACTTTTTCGATCTTTCGGGACTTGTATTTTTTTACCATTTTGCGTGTTTGACCGTCTTGTTGACTTGCACGCTTTGTTGCGGAATTGATTGTCGAACGCGCGTTGGTTGATATATGCACGTGTTGATTGATGCGCGCGTATTGACCGACGCGCACGAACTGATTGACGCGCGAACTGATTGACATGCACGCGTTGATTGATGCGCGCGTGTTGATTGGTGCTCGTGAACTGATTGACGCGCACGTGTTGATTGATGCGCGCGTGCCACTTGGTTCGTCATTTCGCTTCATGCGCTTGTCAACGACAGATAATCCTCCTAGACTCGGATAACAACGTTCATTGTCTTATCTCCATCTTGAGCTGTGTTCGGACACCCATAGGTATTTTTAGACGCCTACAGATACCCCCTCCAAAGTATTTCAGACTCATTCTTTTATAAAGGAGTATGGAATGCTTTGGATAAGATAGGCCATCTCTGCAATTTCGTAGAGTGACCTTGTACCTCGATTCTTAACTTCTTTAACCTTCAATCTATTCATTGTTTCGTCGAATAGATGAAGTTCTTCCGGCACTATGTTTATCGTCTGACCATTGTCGAAATCTTGAACTGAGATTGGTGTGTAAGTTTCTAAACTTAGCTCGTGTCATTGAGTTGACTTTGAACTGATCATCTCCGTTGGAAATTCATATCTGATTGTAACTGAATCATTGGTGTCATCTTTTGCCTTATTTTGGCGAGATTGTTGATCCGTTTACCGGCATCGATATTTACTGTAACGCGTTGTGCGGCGTTGACTTTTGTCGTAACGCGTTGATTGGCGTTAACACAGTTTATACTCGTACGTTTGCTGGAGTCTACACAGTTTAGGCTCTTAAGGTGTTGGAGCGTGGCGGTCTCAAATTTGGGGCTGCAGGACCAACTATTAAAGTTATTTCGTCTGTAGATATGGATCTTATCCCTAAGTGGTTAGACGTTCGAGTCACGAGACTAACTAACGGAGCTGGTGCGTCAATGACTCGCATTTATAGAATTTTTGGTAAATTCTCAGCCATCAACGGGTTTGATGAGCCTTTACCGACTACCGTTTGAGTCTGGCTAGCATGCGGATTGTTTAAGTCCGTTCCGCATGTGACGTTGTGCTAAGAGAATTAACTCACTTAGACTTGGTTCTATGACTTTGAATACATAGACTTCGTCTTTCTCCTGTGAAAAGACTAAACAGCAACGTGTATCAGACGTAGACTTAGGATTTTTGGCAAATCCTCAGCCTTCAACGGATTTGACGTGCTCTTACCGATTACCGTTTGAATCGGGCTTACATGCGGATTATTTTAAGTCCGTTCCGCATGTGACGTTGTGCTAAAGGAATAAACTCCCTTAGACTTGATGCTACGACTTCGAATACGTAGACTTTGCCATTGTCACGGGAATAGGCTACCCGACAACGTGTGTTAGACGTTGACTTATCCCTACTTAGGATTCGGGATAAAATTCCCCGTGCGTGTGAAGCACGGATTTTGGTGTCATGAATAACAACTTGCCACAATGTTGAATATGTGGGCTTTTGTTTTTCTTATGGTTAAAGACTAACCGGCAACGTGTGTTAGGCGTTGACTTATCCCTACTCAGGATTCGGAATAAAATTTCCCGCGCGTGTAAGGCACGGATTATGGTGTTATTAATAACAACCTGTCATAATATTGAATATGTGGGCTTTTGTTCTTTTTTACGGTTAAAAACTAATCGGCAACGCGTGTTAGGCGTTGACTTATCCCTACTCAGGATTCGGGATAAAATTCCCCGTACGTGTAAGGCACGAATTACGGTGTTATTAATAACAACCTGCCACAATATTAAATATATGGGCTTTTGTTCTTTTTTACGGTTAAGAATTAACCGGCAACGCGTGTTATGCGATGACTTATCCCTGTTCGCGGGAAAAATTGTTGCTTTCTTCATTACTGACTCCATTGTCATCTTTAAATAACGACTTTTTGAGTTACAAAGATCCGGTCTTTTTATAAGATTCGGTTACAATGAAAATCAAAACAAAGAAATAAAAATTATAACTTTTCTCTTGTTTACCGAACAAATCACGAGCTCCTGTTATCCGATCACTCGCTTGCGTGGGTTATTTGCCTGCGCCGATGGTTGATCCGTTGACCACCGCACGATCTAGATCCAGACAGATCTACACAGCGTGACGGGTATTATTTCACCAAGGAAATAATAGCCGGAGGGATTATTTCACCAAGGAATCAATCGCTCGAATCTCGGGATCAAAGACCAAGCTTTGATCCGGAGTATAGCAACGTAGATCTGAGATCCGGTCCTCTCGAACTCCTGCCTTTTGTGATGCGGATGCTCGCCAAGAACCAGATCTGAACGTCCAAGTCTTCAAGCCTTCAAAAACTCAAGAACAAGGTCTCAATCCGGCAGAGTTTCGGCTCTCCAAAAGTCCCTCAAAAAGTGAACCCAAGTCCCCTATTTATAGGCAACCAGATCTGTGCCTTTGGCACAGATCTGGGCCAGCCACCTCAGGGTGGCTCGGCACTGGGCTGAGCCGCCCTGAGGTGGCTCGGTTTTGGCCGAGCCCCTCTGGGTGCTGTTTTCCGTCATTTCCCGTTTTTCGGTTCTGTATTTGATTCATCCGGACCTTGATTTGATAGTCTGGATCCTCATTTGGTATTAAATCTGCCTTGGTGTTTGAGTTCAAATCCATTTTATGGTTGGACGACTCGTTGACTTCCCGAACCGTTGGATTGATTCCGCACGCGAATGCATTCCGTTGCTCGCGTGCAATTCGTTGACCTCGTCGCCTCGTCACTCGATGGTTCGTTGGTTTGTCGAATCACCGTGTCGAGCTGTGCTAAGGGACCTATAGGCAATTTTATACGCCTACAATCCCTACTCAGGATTCGGGATAAAATTCCCCAGACTTGAATTCTGGTGTCTTTTTCAATCGGTGAAAGACTAAACCGGCAACGCGTGTTAGGCATTGACTTATCCCTACTTAGGCTTCGGGATAAAATTCTCCGTGCGTGTAAGACATAGATTACGGTGTTATTAATAACAATCTACCATAATATGGAATATGTGGGCTTTTGTTCTTTTTACAGTTAAGAGCTAACCGGCAACGCGTGTTAGGCGCTGACTTATCCCTACTTAGGCTTCGGGATAAAATTCCCCATGCGTGTAAGGCACGGATTTTAGGAATTTGAAAAAAAAGTAGTGTTTCTCCTAGGGCAAAGAAGAGCCCGATACGGGAGAGGAAGAATTTTATATTCTATCTCCCAAAGCTGAAGAGGAAGAATTTTATATTCTATCTTCAGTCACAAAAAAAGAAACTCAAAGTGGGATCTTCACTTCAAGAATCCGGGAAGGTAAAACTAAGAGTGGGATCTCCACTCCGAGAATCAAAAAGATTCGAATAATCCTAACTGTCGAAAGGTTTGATTATCGAACTAAAAGGTGGGTTCCTCGTTTATCGAGAGTGAATTGGGGTTTTGGCCTTGACTGTAGGAAGGTTTGACCAAACGGGAGTTTGAGGTGATCCTAACTGTAGGAAGGTTTGATCACTTGATTTGAAAGTGGACATCTCGTTCATTGGAAGAATTGAAAGGGGATTTTGGTTTTGGCCCTAACTGTAGGAAGGTTTGACCGAGTGGGAGGTTTGAGACGATCCTAACTGTAGGAAGGTTTGATCGCTCGATTTGTGGACCTCTCGTTCATTAGAGGAATTAAGAGGATATTTTGGTTGTGGTCCTAACTGTAAGAAGATTTGACCAGATAAACAGTGGGAGTGGGAGTACAAATCATAGTGGGAGTGTTGTCTTGTACCGATTACTCAATGGGGATTCTTGGTGTCAAGTGATACTTAACACGGAGGGGTTTGATAATCGTCAATTTTAAGTGCACAGACACATCAAAAGTTTAAATAGATTCAATCGAAAGGGATTTTGGTGGTCCCACCGTCAATTAGTCTGATCGATGGGGGATTTTGTGATGGAAGACTGTGAGTCGTCAAACACCAATGGGAGTTTTGTGAGGGAAGATTGATCCAACGAAGTGATCGAATCTCGTCTCAGCAACGGAGTGTTCGAAAATCACAATGGGGATTTAGTGTTTATCACTTCATTTGTAATGATCGGGTTATCCCTAAGAAAGTTACGTTTAGCATTCTTCCGGGAACTTCCCATTACATGAATTATCCACCCCCGGCTTTCCTTGCGAAACTGGATTTGACATTATAATCGGTTACATGACCGGGTTATCCTTAAGAATATTATATATAAAACTTTTCCAGAAACTTCCTGTCAATGGTAGGAAATAGTTTAGACTCATATACCTATTGGAGTATCGGAAGGAGCAGTTTATACTCTTATACTTGTCGGAGTGTTTCCATTCTTATTCGGCTTATCCCAGCGTTATGATGCCGGCTTCAACCAAGGTTTGGATGCTATTCTTGAGAGCAAATCAATCATTGGTGGGATGAAGGACCCTCCTGTGGTACGCACAGTATTTTGGATCCGCCGTGTTGTCAGCTTCCTCCTGATTTGTGATAGGTGGTAGCTTGATCTTGTCATTTTTAAGGAGGGATTCGAAGATGGCTGGAACGTCTTCGTTCTTGAAAGAGTACTCTTTTTGGAGTCTCGAATTCAAAGTGTTTCGCTGTCTCCGGGATTGCCGTTGTGACGTCTGATTAGCATCAACAGCTGCTGCAGGTGTTTTACCCCTACCACGGGAGGCGAAGTTTGAGTTCGGAGGATTAGCCGTCGGTTGGCTCCTCTCGGCCTTCTTCCTTCGGAGGAAGCGTTCGGTCCGCTCTCCGAGCGTCTTCAACTCTTTCCATGTGTTGGACGGTGCGACTCCCATAATTTCCAACACATCCAATGAGAGGTTGTTGTGACAGGTTTGAAGGATGAAGTCCTCCGTGATTGGATCTTGGTAGTTCATCGCCTTATTCCAGAAGCGCTTGACGAAGTCGTCGACCGTTTCGTCGTCTTTTTGCTTCTCATCAAAGAGTGCTCTGATTGACATATCGGCGTCATCATTAAAGAAATAATAGAGGAACAGATTCTCCAGGTCGTCCCAGCTGTTGATGCTTCCAGACTTGAGACAGCGGTACCAATCGAAGGCGGGCCCGCGAAGGGTGCTAACGAATGACCGAACTATCAAGGCTTCATTGCCGGAGATCATATCCAAGTGGGACTTGAAGTAGATCAGATGTTGTGTGGGCGAACCCTTCCCGTCAAGCGGCGTGAAGTTAATCAGGTTGAACTTCGCCGGGTATGCTATTGAATCCCACTTTCTTGGATAGGGACATGAAATACCGGTCCTTTTCACCTCTTGAGCAGACATTAGAGCGTTGCTTTTGCTCTCAAGATCTTTTATTTTCTCATCCTATCTCGTATCGGGGCTTGGACGATTCTTAAGAGGAATAATGGGACTACCCCCAGCATTGTCATCTTTAGCGGGACCACCCCTAGCGTCGTTATCTTTAGTGGGGCCACCCCTAGCGTTTTGGTCGACGGGAGGGTTATCAGCACTGAGAGGTTCATCCATATCTGATTCGCTACCTGCTTGGTTAGCAGTGTTGCGACGGCTGGATTCGCTGTTTTCAATCGGTTTTTCTCGGGCCAAATCACTTTTTCTCATCCAAATAACCGCTTCCGAAGCTTATAAATACGAGCTCGGGTCCTCATTTCAGCGGGGGGATTTATTATCAAGAGGAGGAGGTGCTGCCGGATTGAGGAGTCAAAGGAGCACGAATTTCAGCGAGAGTTGACAGATCTTGGCGAGTTCTTCGGCATAAAGAAGGAGAGTTCGAGAGATCCGAAGCCCGTTCCCGTCCGTTCCTCGAGATTAGGCTTGGTCGATTTCAGCGCTTCAAGTAAATACCTCCTTAGTGAGGTAGGAGCTCTGCCAAATTTTCATCAACCGAATCCAGATCTAAGACGGTCCACGGATATCAAAATCCCCGGCACAGGCAAAGATCCCGCGCAAACAGAAGACCGATAAACGATCTCTGCGTTTGTTTTGACGAGAATTGTATTTTTCGTTTTTATTGTGTAAAAGTCTTATAAAAAGACTATCTTTTTTGTTTTCATTGTAACGACTGAAGTTGTAATGAATACCGCAATGAATACATTAATTTTCGACGCAAACAGGCACGAGTCGCCAGCAAGGTGTCGCGATCTCGCCTGGAGTTTGTGGAGAGCTCGCCTTCGCCTGAAGGTCGTCGCCGCTGACCTCGTGCTCGCCGGAGCCGACGAGGTTTGGGTCTACACCCAATTTCTAACAAAAACATGAGCAGATTTTTCGGTCATGCATATGACATCAAAAGAAATTTTTAGTAACGGGCTTCCTGAGAGTTTACAAGTTGAAATTTCTTATTCAGAAATCACATAACAACTAATTTATTTGAATTGAAGAAATCTCAGACCTGCACTAAAATTTGAACGTATTTTCGATCAGATCAAAAACAAGCATTGATCATACGCATAAATACACTGTATAGCCTAATAACATTGCATTGTCAATTGCATGAAACCGTTCTTACTAAAATCTTATATCATTAATCAACTCAAAAGATGAATCACGTACGACGACTCTGAAATTGAAGAACAAGCTCCCATTCCCTTGAAGTAGAACTCCTAATATACCACCCACCATCTTTTGCCACCATCTCGCAACTCTCCCTACAGTTCCGATGATCCCTGAAGTAATCGTATGCCGAAAATATAATCCCATTCTCTTCTCCATTCGTGTCGTTCCACTTCCCCGTGCAATGTGCAGGCTCAAGATCAATCAAAGCACCTAGAGGCAAATTAACTGTATAAATATCTCCATTAGAGATTTTATGCCAAGGCCATTTTGATATCATGGCTTGACATGCTACCTGCAGGACTCCTTTCCTTTTCATCTGGTTTTGTATCGTGAGCTTGTCTGCATATCCAAGATTGAAGAAGATGGAGAAGATGAGGAGAGAGATTGTGATTGCTGATGCTTGGTGAAGGGACATTGTGTCTGAGATATCTATGGAGTTACTTGAATTTGGATTGAATTTAAGGTTGCAGAGGTTTCATTAATTTGTGGGTTCTGTTACTTATTTGGTGTTGAATTCATACTGAAGTTATGATGGATCATACAGGTGACATGAGACTAAAATGCTTGAAACTAGATTATTGGTGAATTGGATTGAGGTTTGAGACCACTTCTTTTACATTTGAAGGAAATTAATTATCTGGCAGGATCAAGCTATGTGCAAGGCGTTCGGATTTTTAATTACTTTTTAGAAATATTTTATTTATCATAAATAAAATTATCTGATAAATTAAATATCTTCTCTAAACTAATTATAAAAAAATGACTCTCCAATTAATTGGAGAATTAGATATATAAAACTATTTAAAAATTTTAATTAGTTTTAAGAAATATTTAATCTATCATGCATAAAATGATCATCAAATCTACCATGGTATTTGGAAAACCACTAATTTGATTGTGAAACTCCTACATGGTGATATTTTACCTTTTGAATTTGAGATTGAAGATGAAGATTGAAAGAATTGGATGGTCTCCAATTACCAAATAATTGGAGAGGACTTGAATCCTTTAAACTAGGTTGATTGTATTTAGAGTTAATACTTGCCTAATTTTGTGGTAATTGGAGAGGACCTGAATCCTTTAAACTAGGTTGATTGTATTTAGAGTTAATACTTGCCTAATTTTGTGGTAATTGGAGAGGACCTGAATCCTTTAAACTAGGTTGATTGTATTTAGAGTTAATACTTGCCAAATTTTGGGGGGTACTTATCAGGGGGGAAAACAAATTTTGATTTCGAAAAAAAATGCAGGCAATGCAAGCAACAGCTTGTACAAGAATATGTAGAGACATAATAAATTTTTTAAAGTATATAAGCATAGTAATTGCTCTGATCATGATATGAGTGTCAAAAGTTTGCTTTAGAAATTGTATTTACGTTTGTTAGTTGAAAACAATGACGCGCATTGTTAGCTTAAAGTTAGTATCAGGCTATCCAAGAATTCTTCTTCTGAGTGATTATTGTTTCATCAACAAGGGCTTGTCCGCTGTAGCTTTGGCGTTGCTTGTTTCGGATATTTCACCCTTTGACGACGTGTCAATAGTACGTGTTGGGTTCCACCATTATCATCATCTTAGCCTTTAAATGTAACTTTATGATTTGTTTGATTCAGTCATGGGGTTGTCTTGGTTTTTAGTTATTGGCCATGTTGGTAGATGGCTAGAAATTGGCAAATTTAGCAACAAAAAAAAAGGCAAAAAAAAGTTATAGTAATTTTTATTTTCCCCTCCCTCCCCCTCTATATGAACAGGATTTATGCAAACCTCTAGTTAGATTCTTTGGTGTAACCCCTATTTAGGTTCTTTGACATTAGTAGATTCTTTATAACTCCATCCTTTTCGGAGTATGCTTTTTTTCAGGGGTTTTTTGTCCATACCCCTCAAATCTTTTATATTTATAAGATTATCCCCCAAATCTTGACATATGCAAAATTACCACATTAAGGTTTTCTACCCTTCCTACTTTAACAGTTTTAGTTTCCATGCAGGAAAATGTTACAAACATATTAAAAATTATTGGAAAGTTTTGACATTGCTCCATTTAGAAACCAACATATTTAAATTAGGGGGTAGAGCTAATAAGAGAGAATTGGGGGGTAGTTTATCCAAATACCAATATTTGGTAGTTTATCCAAATACCAATATTTGGAAAAATTTCTTACTCCCCCAACCACCCATATCCAAAGGGAGTCAGCAAATATTCCTATTAACATCGATGAACAAATAAAAATGTAAGTATTTTTTTATTCTATGATAGTAGAAGATGGTCTCAGAGTCGGAGAGCAAGTTGATCAGACCAAGCATCCAATTGTAGAGCAGCTATGGCCATTACAATTTCCATATCAGCCTATCTTTTCGCAAAGTTTTCTCCATTATAAATATTTGTTACTGCGGTGTTCTCCATTAATTGTAAATATTTGTTACATGACGCATGAGTTATTCTTTGTATCTGTCTCCAGCAAGACTGTAGATTAGTTTATATAGTATTATGAGATGAGGGAGGCCTTTGGCCGGGCCTCCCCCTCATTTATCCCTCCATTTACACCCCATTATGGTGGTGTAACACCCCACTAAGTGGGGGTGACTCTTGGGTACTCAACCTATTCACATTGACTAGTATAAATATATATCATAGGCCTTTGGCCTATATATGAGTTTCAAACACGTTATCAGCACGAAGTGTTCTTGAATCCCTGAGCCATAAAAAAATATATATATTTCCTTCCTCTTTTGCGCATTGAGATCTGGTTCGTTTCAGCGGGAGCGTTCGACGGATCATCGCAAAGAGGCAGAGTTCTACGGATCTTTAGTATCGATCGTCCCTAGATCTTTGATCTAGAGGTAATTACTATAATCCGTAGAATAATATACGGCAGCTGAAAAATTAACAGAAAAAGTGAAAATTTTGTTACTGTTCACCGAGGGTTACTGTTCACTCGGGAATTTTTCTGTTTATTAAGCAATTTTATTGTTGTTCATCTAATCTAATTGATTTTATTATTTGTTGGCATAACTAGTAACTAATACTATTAGTTAATTGCTATATAAAAAAAAATTACTGTTGACAAAATGTACCTGTTGCTGTTCATTTTATCTTACTAGTTAAAGCATCTAGAGGTTTTGCACTGTCACTATCATAGTCCCATGCACACGTCTCAGAGCCTAACTCTCAAAACCTATCCACATGCAACATCTTTAGATTTTTCATGTTTAATAATTACGGAAGGTCATGAGATCACTCTGCCATTAGTAATCTAAACTAACGGTACGTATGATATGTCTCCTCGTGGCCCACGTAATTATTAAATATTTAGGTTATATCTAATTATATGCCTAAGATGTTGCGCAATTATTATGCCTGTTGCATATATTATTATTAAATTGCGTGGATGTTTTAATAAATAATGTTGTGGTTTTTGGATCAGCCTGTTTGTCACCAAAATTAAATTCCTTGCATTTTCTTTTCCTTCTGAGAGAGAAATTGTAGTG
>BQKN01066706.1:386753-418173 GCA_022839385.1 Asparagus kiusianus | reverse complement strand
TGATGGCCAACTCATTATCCAATAGGAGGGAGACACCTCACTTGTCCCCTCTATTGGTCCCATATTTTGGGTCCCTGTAGCAAAGCTCATTCTCCTTAATTCTTACACATGGCCTACACATTAATTAATCACTAATTAATTGATTATACCCATGAGTTTCCCCTTTAATCCTTCGCTAATATTTCCACATCCTGACCCGTCTCCTTACATTTCTTTAGTTGCAAGTCCTCCTATTTCACGTCTTTACTCCCAAATCAACCCAACTTCCCAACAACTTTTTTTCAGTCTACCCCCCCAACCTTATAAATACCATCCCCTCTCATTAATTCATTCATCAACCAAGCAATAAAGAGAGCAAGAAAAAAAAAATCCAAGTTAAGACTCCCGAAGTCTTCTTCCACCAAAAATGAACAAGACCTCTCTCTTCACCCTCTTCTCCCCTCTCCTCCTCCTCTTCTCCTCCTCCGTCGCCGCCGACCCCGACATGCTCCAAGACCTCTGCGTCGCCGATCTAACCTCCGGTAACAATATTGGTCTTTTTCGCCACCTAGTGTATGTATGATCTGTATCTATATATTTTTCTAGTCAATAAATATTCTGTCTTTATCTCGCAGCCACCAAAGTTAACGGGTACACATGCAAACCCGCATCCGAAATCAACATAACGGACTTCTCCTTCATGGGCATCGCCAAGCCGGGATCCACCAACACCACCATGGGCTCCCTCGTCACAGGAGCCAACGTTGAGAAAATCCCAGGCCTCAACACCCTCGGGGTCTCCATGGCTCGCATAGACTTTGCGCCCGGCGGCCTCAACCCCCCTCACACTCACCCTAGAGCCACCGAGATGATCTTCGTGCTCGAAGGCACGCTCGACGTAGGATTCATCACCACAGCCAACAAGCTCTTCATGAAAACAATCACCAAAGGTGAAGTGTTTGTGTTTCCAAAGGGACTGGTACATTTCCAGAAGAACAATGGCAATGAGCCTGCATCGCTGATTTCGGCGTTCAACAGTCAGTTACCGGGGACCCAGTCGCTGGGTGCGACGCTGTTTGGATCGTCGCCGGCTGTGCCCGATAATGTTCTGACTAAGGCTTTTCAGATTGGGACTAAGGAGGTTGAGAAGATTAAGGGAAGGTTTGCTCCTAAGAAATGAAAGTGTTGATGATTTGTTTGTTTTGATAGCTAGTATTACTGGAAGCAAATTGAGTTTGTTTATAATTGGAATACTATCAATCATGTACTAATAAGTTGTGGAGATCTGAAAGCGAAATGATTCAGTGCTTTTGTTGTTGAGGGAATAAATTGCAAATTATGGGCATAGTTGTTCATTAGAATTTTTTTACTTTATATTATTTCAGTAGGTAAGATCTCTAGGTTTTTGTTGGCAGGGTTAGTTGAGATGAGGGTCCATCGAAAGCACCAAGACATAAACAATTAGATTCTTCTTGTCTTGTCCCTCATGTATATGCTTTACACTTCACTAGCAAAGACACTACAAGAGCATGGGAACAAATATGTTCATCATTTTTTTTAATTTACAGTGTTTAGCTAAAAATGTGGGTCTTGTAGGCGAACTACTAGGACTTGCATTTGGGTATATGATGATCAAGTCTATTTCTGCAAAAATATATATATATATATATAAAAAGGAAAAAAGAGACGGCTAAAAACTCAAAAAGCATGCTATGTGCTTTTTTATTTTCCTAACCACCAAGCCCACCATTTGGCAACTGCAGCTTCTTTCGTGATCAAGCTCAAGCAGGGTGTTTCTTGTAAAGGTATATAAGCCCCTTTCCTCGAGAATGATGTCTAATCTGATGAAGGTCACGCACACACAAAATGGCTTGTTGAAAGACAAATATTTTTAAAAGAGGCGCTACAGTCACACTCTAAACTACACCCCCAACCACACTCCTCTCTAGCTACAGTGTACTGGGGCCCACATGAGAATTTAAAAAAAATTTCTCATGTGAGCCCCAGTGTACTGTAGCGAGAGAGGAGTGTGGTTGGAAGTGTGGATTAAGGATGTGTCTCTAGCATTTCCCTATTTTTAACTACTCTGGATCTATGTTAGCTATGAAGCAGAGCTGTTCATTGCTGAACCTGTAAGATGCCATGCTAGTTGCAGGCTTCCAGTATACGTGATTGGTTCAGTTGAGTTGACACTAAGTTCCAGCAGAAGTTTTCATTTCAATCAGTTTGATCATGGAACTCTCGCACTCCTATTTTCGCCAAATTGTTGGATGCCAAATTTCCTAAATTGTTAATTCAGTATGAGCTACATCACTCTTCGTATTCTTTCTGATCAAAAGGTGTGTATTTTCTGTACTGACTTTCTAAGTTCTTGTTGGCTATCGTACTTTCAGGATCGAGTATTACTAATACAACCAATAATTCCAAGGGTCAAAGGTCAAGAACCTGTCTCTACCCAGCAATTTCTTTGAACATGAACAAGACTAGTATAAACGCAAACTAGTAACAATTTAATTTCTTCGTTAATTTTGACTTTTTTTTAGGATGTGGATGGCGTTCTTGATGTCAGAACTCCAGCTAACCAAGCTATTCTGAAAGCACCTTGTATTTGTACAGGTATAAATTTATAAATAAGCATGCATTTTTTATGACAAAATAAATAGAAACCATATTATCCTTCATGGGACAATAACGTAAGAAAACTCATAGGGGCTTCACGATTGCTAATGCAACAATGTAAAAGCTCAATTCTTATGTTCTACCTGAATTATGATATATAAAAAAGTATCCGTAGGAAGATAAAGCAAACATACATCACATAGATGCATATTTACTGCTAGAAGAAACTTACAAAATTCACAGGTATCTTCTTCAAGGATGTGGCCTGGACACAGTTTAATGGGCAAAATACTTTAAAAGACACTTTTCAAACGAGGAAGAACAATTTTGTCAGGTAAATAAACATGTTGATATGAGGGAGGCCACTAAGATGATTCTAATCAATCGATTCATATAATACTCTCTGTTCTATCCACAAATACAATATATAAAGACGATTCCAATGGACTAGTTCTATATGATATTAACAAGAAACTGGACACTGATAGCAATACTCCCCAGCAATGATATAGATGAGGAGGCATACAGTTAATTGCAGTTTATCGTTAATTTGAAAGTCTCCGCAAATATCACAAAATATAGAGTGGAAAGGGAACAAATAACAGGTATACATACAGGAGTTGATACAACGACAACAACATCAAAGCCTTGATCCTGAATTTGTGGAATGGGACACACGCATGCACAAGTATATTAATATAGAGGATGTAATATGGTTGTAGACGTCATAATTAAGGGTCAGGTTGACAACTCAAAATTGGGCCAAATTTGAAGTTGAACCTGGTCCGATTAAAGAGTGTTCTTTTGACTGGCAAAAATTGTTGCCTGGACTGTCCCAGTTTGTTTTAGTTTAGGTTGTGGACCCAGGGGAGCTGGTCGACAACTTAACTGGTTCTAGCCAGAGCCGAATTCAGGATCAAAACCTAACCAGTTTAATGTGTTGCCAAACACACCACAATAGATGGAACGGGTATTCCATTATAAAATAGACAAATATATAGAGGGAATTTCTCAGGTGTAATCATTGGCTACTGCTCCATGGTATCAAGAGGGCATAGAATAACCATGCAGATCAAGGGAGGAAAAGGAAAGCTCGCAGTCATATGTTGGAATTGAGGTGTAGATCAAACCTCGATTCAGGCGAGAAGCTCGAGGTCGACTCAGGCGAGGTCGACGAGGGCGAGTTTTGGGGCGGATGCAACTTGCAGGCGAGGTCGGAGCTTTGGCGAGCTCGAGAGTCCCACGCAGGCGAGTTCGAGATTTTCGCAGGCGTGCTCGAGGCAGGCGGATTTTGCACAGGCGAAGTCCAGGCGATTTGCAGGCGACGTCGACATCTACCCGCAGGCGAGTTTGACCGCATGCTTGGCTGGCGACAGCCTGTCGCCAGCCCGTCGTCGATTTCCCCTCTAAAAGGAGGAACCCGAAACCCTAGCCCTTTTTTAAGTCTGCTTCTTCTCTCTCTCTCTCTCTCTCTCTCTCTCTCTCTCTCTCTCTCCTCGCGTTTTCCCAGGCGGCGGCGGCGGCGACTGCTCCCCTTCTCTCCTCTCCTCCACGTGATTCCCGACGACGGCAGCGGCAATCTCTCTCTCCCTCTCTCTACCTTTTTTCGTTCTCAGAGATTTGAGAAAAAGGGGATTTGTTTAAGAAAGGGATTTGAAGAGAGGATTAAGAGGGGGTGTCATTTAAGAGAGAGGAATCTTTACTGTAGCTACAGTGAAAGATTGTATTTATTGAGGAATCTCAAGTTTTCGCTCTTGAATTGTAATTTCTTGTTAGATTAATAAGAAATTCACTGTGTGGCTCCCGAGAACGTAGGCACTTGCCGAACCTCGTTAAATCTTAGTGTATTTTCTCTATACTGCGTTTCTGTTGTCTTAGGGGTTTCGGCGTAAATTCCCAACATCATATTCATTGATTCTGAAGTATGAGATTCCTTAACAATAACAAGCCTTCGCTCAATAAACAAGGACCAGTGTTGTAAATAGCGGAGAATAGCGGCGCTATAGCGCCGCTATTCGCGGTCGCGGGCCTTCTCCGCAACGCTTTGGGTGTTAGCGGGCTAGTTAAGCGGGAAAAACCGCTAAAGGCTCGAATCGCGCGTAATAGCGCCTTTTAGCGCTAAAAAGCGCTTAATAACGCTAAACCCCGCTACAGGTGCTAACAAAAATCTCCCCCAACGCGACCCGAACCCGACCCGTTCCCATTTCGTTTAAATCGTCTCGCCTGTGATTCCCAAACCCAGAACCCAAGTTGTGCCCTAGCCGCCTCTCGCCTCTCGCCTGTGATGCCCGAACCCAAAACCCAAGTGTGCCCTAGCCGCCTCTCGCCTCTCTCGTTCACAAACAGCGACGACTCGTCGACTTCCTCACCAACAGCCACTTCCGCCTCTCTCCTCTCTCGTTCACAAAAAGCGACGACTCGTCGACTTCCTCACCAACAACCACTTCCGCCTCTCGCCTCTCTCGCCTCCGGTCAACGCCGACTCCCTCACCAACAGCGACGACTTCCAGATTCGTGGACTGATCGACTCGCCTCCGGTCAACGCCGACTCTCTCACTTCCTCCGGCGACACTTCCCTCTGGCAGCAGCATCTCCTTCTCAGTCCATACCAGCGACTTTAGGTCTTGGAGCCCATTTGCTATTGATTGATTTGATTCTTTTATCTTTCCTATTCCTACTATTTATATACCTTGGGATTTTTTCAGTGGTGTACATTTAATCATCATACCTCATACGCATGCTTAAAACTGATTCCCCTTGCTTTTCTAACGAATGTCAAGTACCAAGTGAAATTCTCTTTCTGGAACTGAAGCAAATTCTATCATCATTTTAAGATTTTAGACAAATTATTGAGACTTGTGTATTTAATCCAATCATAAATGTTTTCCAAAATAGTTGTAGCCTGTGACTTATTATTTTTTAGGCAAATTATTGAGACTTGAATATTTTATTTTTTAGGTCAAATTTCTAGTAGTTAATATAATGATGATGTTACTAATCGATTTTTTTTATTGTTGAGCATTTTTATATTAGAGATTTGAAAATGGAAGAAATGGGACAAATAACGGTCTTTTGGATAAACAGGTACATTTTTACATTCTTTAATCTTTATAATTATAATACTTTGTTAATATTATGTAATTATTACACATCTATTTCATGTTTAGGCATCAAGTATGTATTTGAGAATTTTTAGATTTTATATGATTTTTCTTATTATTTAGAATATTTAAATATATTTATATTTGACCGCTATTTGACTGTGCGCTATTTGTCGCTATTTCGCCGCAATAGCCCGAGATAGCCTTAGCGGTACCTCGCCGTGCCGCGCCGCGATCCGCTATCCACAACCTTGACAAGGACAAATAGCAGACATTTTCTCTCTTTAGTTGGAAAAGAACATCACATTTTTAAAAGATTAGGGAGGTGATAGATACAAAAGCTAAAATGCTTACATGTTAAGTTTTGTCACTCATTCAATTGCAATCACGTAGACTGCAGGAGACAATACTGGCTATCAGGATAACCATTGGTGTAGGCTACAATGGATGACCCGCTAGGAATTCTTTTATAGCAGCACATAGTAACTCTTATGGTCATTTGCGACTTACTATTAACTGTGATAGGAAGAATGGATATATGAGAGTTTGAGATGATGAAGAAGATGGTTAAAGGCTTGAAAGATGTGCCCCCCCCCCCCTTTTTTTTTTCTGGTTTTATCTCTCCATATTATAGAAAAATCTCTCGTGTTATATCCCATACAGTAGGTAGGGTTTGGCCAAAGGACTTGTAACCGTATAAGTTCTCGTCTTCCCTAGTGCGTTAATACATGAGTTTGAAGTTACGTCATTTATCTTCAGGTGGTTAAAAATGAGGGAATTCTCATCTGTGCAAACATTGGACAAGAACTCTTCAATCGGTTACAAACAGGAAGACAATGGTAGCAATGCCTAACAAGATAACTGTATATCTAAGGTAGCTGATCCATAACAACCTCAACTAGCTTATCGGTTCTATGAAAGGGCACCTTTGCTTAGATTTACTTTTAAGAGGATTCTCACACAGACTCATTGTCATAAATGTCTCAACATTAGCATGAGACGTCTTAATAAGATAAAAAGTCACTGTAAATATAGACTTACCAAAAGAGTAGAAAAAAAAATTTGTTAAAAAATGTTGTGTTTGGTGCCCTTAAGTGAGCCACTTTCCCTTTTTCTCCAAAATGGAGAGTTGAGAAAATTCTAAGCATACATCTCACAAATATCTGACATCACTAAAGACACCATCAATTATGTTACAAAGTATTCACTACTTCGATACTAACTCCTTTATGAAAGCTAATCCTAATCCAGATCATCTGAGGGTACTATCCCAACTAATTATCTCGTTCGCTTTGCTTAGCATTAAATAGAAAGAAATTCAAGAGAAAGAGTATGACAACTAACCAAACACAATATACATAGCTCTCTTAAACTTCACTTGAAAAGCAATATCATATCAAGTTAGTAAGCTTGCCAAATTCAGAAAGAGAAGATATAGTAACACTCAAATGAGAGCTACTTTCATTCAAACACGAAGACTGATGTTATATATATGCATGTAATGTACACAAATGCGGAGGAGAGGATATATCATAAACAAGAAATTTATTTCACAAACCTCACACTTCCTCTCATGCCGACTTCTCCTCCACAAGCGATTCAAGAACGCAAGACTTCGGGTTCACCATCGGTGGGCCCTTCTCCCTCCTCTCAAGCTCATCAAGATTGAAAGTAATCAACCTATCCCAATTCCCTCCTTCAAACAACACCCCAGCTTTCCCATCAGTAACTCTCTGCACGATCCCACAATACATATGGAAAGGATTATTCTTATTCTTCACAATGACAATCATCCCCGGCATTAACAGAGGCAAGTCAGGAGCTTTCGGCTTCGAGCCTTGGAACACAATACCTGCTTCCTCATTAGCTGAACTCTTCTTTGGTGGTGGGTTTTCCTGGATGAATTTTTCGAGGCCCTTTTCGCCTCCGGGGAATCCACCAGTTAAGCCCATTAGCTCCTTCTCAAAGGCATCATTGTCATCAAATGAAGATGACGGGGTCGGAGAAGGCGGAGTTGGTTGGGACTGTGACCCTGGAGACGGGTCTTGTTGGATTTGCCTCTTGAGCTCTTTTTGGAGGCCAGCTTCTCCATTGCAGAGGCCTCTGCCTCCCATGATCTCAGAGAGATTGAACTTGGCATGGGGAGTGAAGATGAGTCTATGAGATGAGGATGAGGGAGCAGAGAGATGGGTTTTGTGAAGTAACTGAATTTTGTTGAGGAGAGGGTTTTGGATGGTTTGGATTGGGATTGAAGTTGCCATGATTTTTGGGAGGTGAGGAAGAAGAGAGAGAGTTGAAGAGAGGGTGTTTATTTTTGAGTGGAGGAGGTTTCAACTTTCAAGCCAGAGTTTTGGTGCGACGAGCTAATGCTTAAGGTTATTTGATGGGATCATTTGTCAGCGCGTGGCTAAAAACCTGTGGCTTAAAATTTTTGATTAAATTGATGAAGAGTTCAGGTACAGTGGAAATTAAATCTGAAGCTTAGGTTTCATTTTCATTTTATTGCGAAATAATAAAAAGAAATAAACACATTATCCTTATTCGCTCTAAGCTTTATCCTTCTAACAATTTACAACTATAATTGCCAGATATTTAGATATAAATACAAGAATTTAAAAAAAAATGAAAATGAAAAAGGAAAAATTTATAGCACTTTGGACTGCATCCAGTAGAACTATGATCAACATTAACATACATCATAAAGATCTCAACTTTATGAACCCTAGGGCATCTGTACTCCATAAATAGATCAAACTAAGTATAATTTAGACAACAACTGTGGCTAAAGTGGATTTAGAACAGTAGGGAATACCAAAGTGGATACAGCTGGCGAACTCCCTGCTCCTCCAAGCCCCAAAGCATACATCCGTCTGCACAAAAAAGAAAGAAAAAGAGGGAGAAAAAAAAAGAAAAAGATGGAATAAAATGGAAAATTCACAGAAACTGCTAACCCTAGAGAGAAATTTAGCAAATGTTTCTTTGTTAATGATTGGTTACACTTTACATGCGGGAGCTGCGAACTAGAAGACAGCTCTGAAGAGGCGGTAAAAGATCGCCGGCGCGGGGAAGATAATGACGTCATCGCTGACGCCATTTCCTTTGCCGATTTTCTGCGCTGTAAATTAGGGTGTCAGGTGAAAATTACGACGGGATGAAATGAAATCGGTCACAGAAGGTATTGGGCCGGAAAATTTTTGAGATGGGCTTTAGGCACTTCTTGCGTTTGCTGAACATTACAAAATAGTTTGCATAAGGACCCGGATGATCTGCAATTAGGTGGTAGATAGAGATTCAAACATACATTTTTCATCTTTTCAATAATTTAGTAGGGTTGTATTATTTGTAATTAGAGTTGAAAAAAATTATTAAATAATGAATTTATATATCAACACATTCACTAGTATAGTGCACGTGCACTGCACGTGGGCATACTCATTTTTTATGTTCATTGTAAAGAAAAAAAAAATATTTATAAACAAACCAGATCGTTAAAAAAAGTGACAATGCAAAGTATGTGGACAAAAGAGCAAGGGAAAATTTTATCAAACAATACTATCATAAAATTCAATGTAAAAGTTTGCATTGAACTGCAATTCTAGATTAAAAAAAAAAACAGAAGCAAGTTGTGGTCTTCTCTTAATATGCTAGTTTCTAAAGGTAAGTTGAGTGTTATTAAAGATGGTGTAACTTCGTCGGACCCGGAGCAAGCCATAGAACACTCGGACATCAAATAATCTCAATGCCTGTTAGAATATATCAAATAATGCTATGACTTCAAAGAAACAAAATGAAGCCAAACTAACTTTCAGCAACAGATAGAATGACAGATAGAGCTGCATGCCAACATTTAGATATCTAACAACGCCATAGATTATTACTAAGACCTAATCAAGCTTATGGAAACAATTTCCTTGAAATTACTTTCTTTTTTAATGGTGACCGCGGCTAGGCTGTGAACCTATTAGACCTTTGGTTAACTATATACAAACATAAATAGAACCATAAATACTACAGAGAGAACGAATCGGTCAGAACTTGTGTGAGCAATGTGCATTGAGAGAGCACATATTGTGGAAACATCTGATGATGTATTTAAAACATTGACCGGAATGGCCAGAAGTCTAACCAAGTCAATCCTATGAATATAATATAATACCATTTAAGTGATAAATGTCATCTACATGCTTACGTAATTGTAATATCTAAGAGTTCCAGTACAAATAAAATGCTATTCATATAAAAAGAATCTTATATGATCTTAAGCTAGCCTAATATCCAGACAGACTGCATTGGAGCAACACTACCCTAATCACCAAGACAAGTACTAATTTTTGAACTTCGTTTGATGGATGTTTGCGAAGATTATTAGTCTAGAAGCACGAAGACCAATTATTTTGAAGATTATACTTGAAAATCCCAATTCATTTCAAGAACCCTGTAGAATTGGCAAAGAAATTGGAGAAGAACAGGTTTTAGAAGCAGGGGAACAATTTTGGTCATGTTCGGTCGACCGCGGTACTCGGCCGATCGACCGAATACATGCACAAACCCTTTGTATGATTCAGGGCTTGGTGCGGTCGACCGCCAAACCCTGTAATCAAATCCGAGAGTTTAGAGTTGGGTGCGGTCGACTGCCGTGGTCGACCGCACCAAGCCCTGAATCATACCTAGGGTTTGTGCACGTATTCGATTGACCGGCCTAGTACCACAGTCGACCGAACACGACCAAAATTGTTCCCCTGCTTCCAAAACTTGTTCTTCTCCAATTTCTTTGCCAATTCTATAATTCTCCACCTCGGTGAAGTTTTCTCAAAACTGAGCCGACACCGATACCAACCAAATATCTCTGTTTGAGTGGAAAATTGATTTCATTGATGAGTCCATTACAGCTTCAAACACTTACAATAAACTCAAACAAAAAATTAGCCTTTTTATAAGACTTTAAATCAAAAGTTACAATTTTCTCTCAAACTACACACAATAGATGTTTATCGTCTATTGCTTGTGCGAGATCGTTTCCGATGCCGGGGTTTATCCGTGGACTACCTACGGATCAGAGCCGGTGAGCAAAAGTTTGGATAACTAATGCTTTCACTTCACGAAGGAAGTGATTGTAATAGCGGCGATTTTGACTAAGCAAAATCACGACTCTTCTTGAGATTTAAGACTAAGCTTAAATCCGGAGGAATGGGGAAGGAGTCTCAGATCTCTCGAACCCTTGCCTTGTTGAAAAACTCCGCCAAGATCTGCTAACTCTCTGAAATTCGTGCTCCAATCTCCAATTCGACAGCACTTCGTCCTCTTGATCTGCAGATCTTCAAAAAATGAACACCCGAGCCCCTATTTATAGGCTTGGTTGGTGGTTTTCTTGGATCAAAACGAGGGATTCCCTCTATCTTCAGTTAGCAACTGTCTAACAACAATATCAGAGCAGTTGGAACCCCAAATTCCGAAAGAATCCATAAAAGAATCGAAAAAAACCGATTCTGGCCGATTCACCGAAGTGGCTCGGCCAAGGCCGAGCCACCAAATGGTGGTTTGGCCCTGGCCGAGCCACCAAATGGTGGTTTGGCCCGCGGCCGAGCCACTGGTTTGACCGGATCGTTTTGATGCGTCCCGATCACCAGAGGCTTTCATGGTTTTCTAGAGTTCGGTTCGTTCTGTTGTTTGCATGTATTTCATGGTATCATTGACTTGTACGCCGATTTGGTGGCTGGTGAGTGTACGGGCCACTTGGTGATGGCCGGTGAACACGCTGGCCACTTGGTTCGCCGATTTGGTGGCTGGTGAGTATACGGGCCACTTGGTGGTGACCGGTGAGCACGTTGACCACTTGGTTTGCCGATTTGGTGGCTGGTGAGTGTGCGGGCTACTTGGTGGTGGCCGGTGAGCACGTGGGCCACTTGGTGAATCTTCTCGATTTGAATGATGACGTTTATCACCTCATCTTCGTCTCGAGCTGTATACGGGAGCTTATAGGCATTTTTAGACGCCTACAATCTCACGTGTTACGTCCAGTATGAAGTGAAACAAATCCACGATAACGGACTCAATTTACAAGAAATCAAGACCCAAACGAGAATGCGAACTCCAAATGTCGGTATCAACTCACCAAACCGGCTACATCATAATTGGCTGCCTACGTATCCTCTTACCCAAGGAATCAAGCCCCACGTAGTTCACCAAGTGACCTCCAAAGTCCCTCAATCAGCGAGAAGAGGTTTCAACCCTTCTCCAACAAATATGCAACTGATAACTTTTCCAATGGCCCTAAAATGAAACGAACTAAACACATCCACCTGAGGTGAACCAACGACCATAGCCAAATCTAAACTGTGTCCATCAGCTGCACTCAAATCAACTAACTCATCATCAGTATCCAAATCAATATGATCCCCAATCTGTGTTACCTCAACTAGAATCTCAAACGATATAGAATGATCTGGAGAACATGGAGTAATCTCCACCTAACGTGGAGTAGCATCACTCTCCACCCGCTGTGATATCCCAATGATCTGATCAACACTCTCCACCTGCCGAGAGTCAAATGTGACATACCTGCTCAAAATAAAATTAGAGTCTAACAACTGATAACCAAACAAACCTCTGAATCCTAAATGTGCACTCGGATCAAATCTCACATCCTCGATGTGACCATATGCTGGGTAACCAAATATCCGAAGTAACCCAAAATCTAAAACAGCTCCACCAGATCCAAATACTTCAAACGGAGCAGTTGGCAACCTATAAATAAGATGGCTCTAATATGTCAAAGCCTCATCACCAGAACTCCTCTGCAAATCAATGTTCGATATCAAACACTGATCATCCTCCAGCAAGGAACGGCTTATCAAATCTGCCACCTCATCTCGTTACCCTAATGTTTCCTCTCCAATAAAGTGTCTCAAACTGTCATGAGCTAGGCACAAATGCAGAAAAGAACCCTAACCAAAATCAGAACGACGTATTACCTTTCTGACAATACACTTCTTCCATTTGTTGTTGACTACTAGGACTTCACACCAACGGGACTTGGTTGCAACCCACAAATGCCTAGAATAGTCACCAACACAGAAAACCAAATACCTATTACCTCCCAATGATACCTCTTTGAAAGGCCCCCAAATGCCTGAATGAACACCACCTAAAAGACCCTTCGCTCGGTGAATAGAAATATCAAACTCAACCTCGGTACGTCTTCTTGCTCATACCAATGTGTTCACAGGACTTCAATTTGCAGGTCAAAGCACTCCTCAACGATCCATGCACGACATCAACAATCAAATATCCCAGCATCAACAAACGCCACGGTCTAGCCAAATCCAAAGAAGTTGTCAGCTCTCCACCAATCACTATGCTCCTAATCAAATAGTACAAATTCTTCTTTATGACGTCTTTCATTACAATCATGGACCCAAATTTGACCTTCAAAGATGCATTCTCTAATGTCACTCGATAGTCTGCTGCCTCTAAAACTCCAAGTGAAATGATATTTCTTCTTCAACTGCGGAACAAACCTCACTTCATCCAACTCTCGAATCATCTCGTTACACATCCTAATATGAACAGTACCGATACCACCAATAGGGCATTCACGATCATTACCCATGCTTTCCAACTCCTCAAACCTGGAGAATCAATCCCTCCCAGAGCAAATATGGTAAGAAGCACCCGAATCTAACATCCATTATGTAGAGTCGGTAATACAAACTGATGGTAGTGCATGGTACGAATAGCCTGAAGAATCTGAATCTAAATTATCGCCACTAGCATTGACAATGTTCACCTCTAAAGCTTGAATAACTTTCCTCTTATTCTTTCCGGCTCGATCTGTCAACTTTGGGCATTCGGCTTTTCAATATCCATCTTCTTTATAAAAGGCACATTGATTGTTACCAACTACAGGGTGTGCTCCTCTAGACTGTGACCTCCTACTTCGGTTTGGACTCTTCCTTCTTATGACTAATGCCCCCGCTACTCTATCAATCGAAGTCTCCTTATCCTTCTTCCGAAGCTGATAATTCACAAGAGCAGCAGTGACCTCACTATACAAGATGTCTTCACATTAATAAGAGTAAGAACGAATGTCTCATATTCCTCGTCGGGTAAGGAACTCAATAATAACAACGTCTTGTCCTCATCTTCAATCATAACATCTACATTCGCCAAATTGACAAGAAGCTTCGTATAGTGTTCATGTGATCGCCAATGGAGGTTCCCTTCTTCAATTGGAAGCGATAAAGCCTCTTCTTCAAATGCAAGCGATTTTTCACACTTTTCATCAAATACTTGCTCTCTAGGATCTCCCAAATCTTCTTTGTGGAAGTCTCATTGATCACATCATATTTCAAATCTTATGTTAAACAAGACCTAATCACACCATACGTTGTTCGATTCATCTTCTTCCAAACATTCTCCTTAATGTCGTCCGGTTTCCCATCCAACTCCAAAGTGTCCTCCAAATTTTGCGCGTTGAGTGCATCCAAGACTTCACATCTCTAAAGACCAAAATTGTTCGTGCCATTAAATTTCTTCACGTCTATCTTCATAGAGCAAATACTCAAACTTTGGACGGTCTTCACACCAAAAGTACCCTCCACAACTCCTTCTTTCTCGGTCATCTTTCTCAAAGCACCAACAAACAAATACAGAACAACTGAAGAATAGATCCAAACTAAAAAAGAGAGATTTTCACTTCCAACTGAAACCCTAACAAGATCCTCTGAAAGATCTCAACCTTACACGATGGAAACGAGATCCACAATAGTAAAAATCCCACCTTTATCACTAACTGAAGCCCCTAGATAAGCTTCCAAAGTGATCTACTTCTCCCCCTAACCTAAGCATAGCCAAAACTCTGATACCACTTATTATGCACGCCGGCCAAACCGATGGGGATGCCGAGAACAAATACCAATACCGAGAGAGAAAGCAAAATAATCCAAAATAATGGCACAAACACAAACAAATAAATTTTACATTTTGGCAAGTTGCCTACGTCCACGGGGCAAGAAGGGGATGTGTTTTCACTAATAGAGAAGGAGAGTACAAACTGAGATTATAAAATCACACAAAAAACTCACCAATTAATCTCACCAACAAAGCTCTTAATCTCTCAAACAAAACTCTAACCAATAGCTCCAGAAAAGACTCTTTTCTATGCTCCAAATATCCCTAATACTGCTCTACCAAAACCCTAAATCGTGTTTGGTATTTATACCAAACTAAAAAATAAATCAAAACAGGAAACAAAGAACTGGGCCTGACCTGATACGCGATCAACCGCGGCAGTCGATCGCGACAAACACAAAACCTAGAAAATCAACTGTAGGATTCGTTGGTTGACCACGACAGTCAATCGCACCCAACTCTAGACTCTCGGGTTTGATTATAGGGTTTGGCGGTCGACCGTGACGATCGACCGCACTAAGCCCTGAATCATACCCAGGGTCTGTGCACGTATTCGGTCGACCGGCCTAGTACCACGGTCGACCGAACATGACCAAAACTATTCCCCTATTTCCAAAACATGTTCTTCTCCAATTTCTTCATCAATTCTATAATTCTCCATCTCGGCAAAGTTTTTCCAAAACTGATCTGACACTAATACCAACCAAACGTCCCACTTGTTGCGTCCAATACGAAGTAAAACAAATTTACGACAACAGACTCAATCCACAACAAGTCAAGACAATGTATCCACTTGTTGGAGAAGGGTTGAAAACTCTTCTTGTTGATTGAGGGCCTTTGGAGACCATATGGTGAACTACATGAGGTTTGATTCCTTAGGCAAGATGATACGTAGGCACTCAGTTATGATGCAGCTGGTTTGGTGAGTTGATACCGATATTTGGAGTTTGTTCGCATTCTCGTTTGGGCCTTGACTTGTTGTGGATTGAGTCTGTTATCGTGGGTTTGTTTTACTTCGTACTTGACGCAACAAGTGGGACGTTTGGTTGGTATTGGTGTTGGCTCAGTTTTGGGAAAACTTCGTCGAGGTGGAGAATTGTAGAATTAGCGAAGAAATTGGAGAAGAACAGGTTTTGGAAGCAGGGGAACAATTTTGGTCATGTTCGGTCGATCGCGGTACTAGGCCGGTCGACCGAATACGTGCACAGACCTAGGTATGATTCAGGACTTGGTGCGATCGACCGTCACGGTTGATCACCAAACCCTGTAATCAAACCCGAGAGTCTGGAGTTGGGTGTTGTCGACTGCCGCGTTCGATCGTGTATCAGGTCAGGCACTGTTCTTTGTTTCCTGTTCTGATTTGTTTTTGAGTTTGGTATAAATACCAAAAACGATTTAGGGTTTCGGTAGAGCAGTATTGGGGATATTTGGAGCATAGAAAAGAATCTTTTCTGGAGCTATTGGTTAGGGTTTTGTTTGAGAGATTGAGAGCTTTATTGGTGAGATTAATTGGTGAGTTTTTTGTGTGATTTTGTAATCTCAGTTTGTACTCTCCTTCTCTGTTAGTGAAAACTCATCCCCTTCTTGCCCCGTAAATGTAGGTAACTTGTCGAATCATATAAAAATTTGTTTGTTTGTATTTGTACCATTATTTTAGATTATTTTGCTTTTTCTCTCGGCATTGGTATTTGTTCTCGGCACCCCATCTGTTTGGCCGCCGCACACAACAACCCCTACATTCACTACGTAAGTAGCACGAGGGGATAAATCCTAATAAATTGGATAGTAGGTACACATGAGATGGTAACTGAAGATGGTGAGGTGGAGCATAATTAATAACGATATGGATCAACAAACTTAGGGATTTGCACTATTATAGGGTTCATTGTTGTGTCTTGATAATTACCTGGGTAAATAGTTTCACCTACTTTTGAACTGCATTTGATAAATACTTGCCAAGATCATCAACAAAGAAGATTATCAGCACTATATTGAGACCAATTCTTTTAACGGTTGCAAGGCTTTTCATGCTGTCAAAAAGATCTGCAACACAATTGTCACCATGACATGTTTAGATATTGAACGCAATAAGCCAAATTCTCATACCAATAGTTATAATTAGAGAAATTGACACCAAAAGTTCTTTTCACTATTAGCAGTCTTAGACCATAATCATAGAATCCTTGTATGGTTTGCAAAGGATTGGGGAAGATCCACATTAACATCACCCTAGTTAGAGATCGAGGTGCCAAAGATCTCAGTTTTAGTAGCTTCATCATAAGAAGACAATGAGTCATCAAGTGGATTCAAGGTCTCAAAGTAATTAATCATTGCGAAACAATCTTGCAATCTCAAGGTACTAATCACCTTAGCAGCATGGCTTTTATCATAATTGATTAGTATATGTATTCAGTAAAATAGATGTTAGTGACTTATGGTACAGAAACGAAATTAAATGTAAGCTACAAGGTTCTTCAAAACTTATTACCTTATGAATGGGCAAGCTCAATAAAAGATACTAAAGAATAGTATCCGGTAGCATGTTATTGACCAATTGATCAAATTTGTAACCAGTTACATGTTAGATCAAAAAACATGATATTTCTTCTTAATAAAAATTAGAATAAAAACTCAAATACAATTTTAACCTTAAGAATAAAAACTCAAATACAATTCTAACCTTAAGAATAAAAACTCAAATAACATGGTATTTCTTCTTACTAAAAATTAGAATAAAAACTAAAATACAACTTTAACCTTAAGAGCAAATTATCATACTATTTAGCTAGCCATGCTTGTCCATGGTGCTTATATTATATATTAGACATCAAAAATCTTTTCATTTTTATTGAATCAACACAAAAGGAAAAGCTTATAATAGTACAAAAATTAGATAAAATTGAGGAGGTAAACAATTTTCAAAACTCTATTATAATTATTAAAAAATTAGATTAAATTTCTCCAATAAACAATGATAATAGCTTACAAAAAGAAATTTTAGGTATAATTTAATCTTTGTAGTTGAATATTCTTGGTACAACGGGTAGCAATTCTGGAACTAAAAGGAAATAAAAACTAAAGAAAATAAACTAAAAACTTATCAAAAAAAGGAAAAATAAAGATCATATTTAAATATAATATTTTTAAAATATAATTAAATTTGAAGAAATAAAAACTTATCAAAGAAAATGTACATAGTCGTACTTTAGGGAGGGAGAAATTTTATTTGAAAGAGGAGAGAGGATGTACACGTTGAGGGATGTTAGGAGGTTGCAGGGGGCTAATCATGAAATGAACTGAGAGAACGTGGGGTGTTGATTGGACATTAATTAACAAGCATTAGAAATGAGTCCTTAAGAGGTTTGCTGGTTAATTATTATATGGGATTTGAAGAAGCAATATGTTAGAGATTGTAATGGTAGTGGATGATTATATAAGCATTGAAGAATGATTGCAAATTATCAAACTTGAGAATCATAATAAATATTGACAAGAGCAAAATAGGCAATCAAAAGTTTTAACACATATATTCTCTTTTATAAGTAGTATAGATTATTGATTTGAATAAGCAATAACAAGTGCCAATTGAAAAAAGATCTGGATGTGGATTAATTATAAAATTTTATTTCTTGTTTTCTTATATCACATGCTTAAATTATAGAGTTTTAACAAATAAACTATTCAATAGGTGTTTGGGGTAACTATTTTTTGGTCAAACTAGCTTTTAAGCTACTTTTTTAATATCTATTTATTTTGTAAAATATCAAATAAGATAACTTTTAAACCCCATTTTAAAAAGCTGGTATACCCCAACTTTTAAAAAATTAGTTTATATGTTCATTTAAATAAGCTAGGTTTGACCCCCCCAAAAAAATTATTCTACCCAAACAATTTTTATAGCATTTTTATCATAAAAGCTAAAATCTAGTAAAATCTAACATAACTTACAAGCTTCAAAGAATAAGCTTTCTCAAACACCCTCTAAATCTTGGGTACCTTTTACATTGAAACCTATGACTAACTTGTCTAACTATAGATCAAAGTCTTTCACTCAAAAAATATACAAAACTCTATTTGGTATAATATATTGTAGAGATAAGGACTTTGTATTAATTTTGAAAAATTAAATACATTTTTAAAAACTTTAGACATACTGAATTAGGACTAATGAATTTTGTTGATAAAATATATGATAGGAAGCTGAATTATGACTAACTTTAAAAATTTTGTTGATAAAATACTGAATTAGGACTAATGAATTTTGTTGATAAAATACATGATAGGAAGCTGAATATCCAAACAAGATGCATGTGTACCTGTATCCCTATCTGTATGAGAAACAAGATACATGTACGATGTACGATAACACCATAAACCCTCCATTTACTCCATTTATATTTTAGTAGCTTAATTAACAATTATATTTCCTTAAAACAAGGGAAATCCTTACCTGGCCTTCTCAATAAAAGAAGTACACTCTACGGTATATATATATATCAGCAACTTTCTGTGGGTACTTATACGGATTAATGCCAAGTTTAAGTTAACAAACACTTGTACGGTTCATTATTCCTACCTTAAACTATATATAGATACCCAAAGAAGTCAAGTCAATTATGTGGAATCACATGCATCATGCTTGCCACTTGATAGGATATTCCATTGCCCATATAGGTCATATGGGTTATCAAAACTTTGACAAAATTAATTTGTGTCATTTTCAAACTTTCATGTTAGTTATTTAACTCTACACATCAAAACAAATTCATTTGCGAGATTGGGATATATGTATTATTATTTTTTGAGTCTAGATGTAGTACATGCAAATTAGTGTGTATGTAACCATTTTTATTTATTTAGTATGTCAACTAAATAAATATTTTCTGGAATTAAGCTTCTAATTTTTATCCCTACTACCAAAATATGAACAGTTTAACTTATAAACTACAATCAAACTTCAAATAGAAAATTAGTTAAGTGGTCATTTCATCATCATTATCATCATCATCGTCATCTCCCATGTGCTACATCCCCAAAAGTCTGACAAAAAACATGAAATGCCATAAAACCCGGCTCAAATTCCTCATTCCTCTCATAATCTTCTTCATAACTTGATTATAATTATTATGAGATAACTATGATAGTCATAACAACTAAATTATACACCTACACCAACTTCTTAGTTTCAGCATGATCCTTAGAATTTATTTGACTAACACATTAAACTATTGCTGCGACCACGTAATAAAATAATTTTCCCCTTGTGCTGCTACATGCCAATTCATATTACTCTTAACAAAAGGAGCAGTAAGGAAAAAAACAACAACTAGACAAGTTGATTGACTTTGCAAAAGTCAACTAATTGAGTTTAAAGTATTCCTCAACAGTTCCCCATTCTGAAAGTACATATCATGTACCTTCTTATCCACAATGATGGTAAATATTACCAAACATCCACTCACTACTCCAACTACCCAACAAATTTCAGAGCTATGCATGTGAGTAGTTATGTCGGTTTCTCGCTAAAGACAGATCAAATGGCATAACTATAATCATTTTAAATTATAATCTTGCATTAGTCAACTAACTGAAACGGTTATAAATAGAGAGGATGAGGAGATGCATTGGCATAGAAAGAGCCAATAAGAGAGATACTCGCAAAGATAGCCAGTGATCGAACATGGCTCTGAGAATTGCAAGTGCATTGCTCATGCTCTTCGCATTGCTCATCTCCGACCTCGGAGGTTCGGCGGCTGATGACTGGTCCTGGACGCCTGCGACCGCCACTTTCTATGGCGGAAGCGACGCCTCGGGCACAATGGGTGAGTACCTCGTACTTCTTGTTATAATATCTGTATATATCGCGGTAAAAAGATTCAAATGAGTATTGTCGATTTAATTCAGGCGGCGCTTGTGGATATGGAAACCTGTACACCGATGGTTACGGAGTGAAAAATGCAGCGCTGAGCACCGCGCTGTTCAACAGCGGAGCTTCCTGTGGCTCCTGTTATCAGATTGTCTGCGATGCTGCGAAGGACCCACAGTGGTGCAAGAGAGGCACGTACATAACAATCACGGCCACAAATTTCTGTCCGCCGAACTACAATCTCCCGAGTAACAACGGCGGGTGGTGCAATCCGCCGAGAAAACATTTCGACATGTCTCAGCCTGCTTGGGAGACCATCGCCATCTACCGCGGAGGAATTGTCCCCGTGTATTACAGAAGGTAACAATGACCATAAATTTGTGGATAGACCCCTCGAGTAAGATTTCTAAACATATTTCACTCAGGGGGTATACCTGCTACAATAAAACTAGAGGACTGGGGCCGTGAGATTCAATGGTTGCCAATTATATATCATTCCTCCAAATTGACACTAATATTTTTTTCGAACACGAAATTTGCAGGGTTCGGTGCGGGAGGAGTGGGGGCGTGAGATTCACGATCAACGGAAGGAACTACTTCGAGCTGGTTCTGGTGACCAATGTAGGAGGAAGCGGGGTTGTGTCAGCAATGTGGATCAAAGGTTCGAACACAGACTGGCAAACGATGAGCAGGAACTGGGGGATGAACTGGCAGAGCTTCTCGTACCTCAACGGACAGAGCCTGTCCTTCAGGGTGCAGACCGACGACGGAAGGGTCAAGACCTTCTACAACGTGGCACCCTCTAATTGGCGGTTCGGTCAGACCTTTTCGACGTCGTACCAGTTTTAGTCACTTGTTATCCTGCAAACACAGAGTAGGAGCCATCAACAGCTTGTTTCCAATTGCTATGCCCATACTCTTTTTTTTTCTCTCTTTTGTTTTGTGAGTGTGTGTGATGTCTGAGGTTTGTGTTACTTGGATTGTGGCTAAGTATTGAAGTTAGCCCACCAAAAGTAACATGGATACAAGGAACGAGTGGTGTGCAAGTATTTGAAGAGGTTATGGTGTGTATCATACACAGAAGTTGCTTTAGATGTTTTAGGTAAAGCAACCTCCCTGTACAAAGATGGCCTTTTACAAGTTGATTCCAAGAATAAAATATCATTTCATCTAAAGTGGGAAAGCGAATGAGATGCCTCAGATGCTTAAATGTGCTTTTAACTTTCATTTTCAGCAGGTTTAGTGTTAATAGATACCTTTCTTCAGAATGTGAAGTTCTAAGAAATAATTAATAAGTACAAGAACTAATAATATAATAGCATTTGGGATGAAAATAAGTCGCAACAAATATAGGTTACTTCTCCAACTCAGTGTTTAATATGTTGACGCACTTCTGAATGTGACGAGAATCAAGTAATTTCCCCACTGTTTTTCTTGGAAGCTATGGAGAGGGCGTGTTTTATGCTTTATTCTCATTCCTCACCCATTTGTGCATGCGTAGTAAAAAGCAGTTGCACAAGCAAAGAATCAAAACCTAAAACACCACAACTTTAACGGGAAAAAAAACAAAAACAAAAACAGGAAACCACAAGCTCTGAAAGTAACTAAGAACACAATATATGAATTCAGCATCCGATAGACCATCAAATGAAAATTAGCACAAGAACAATAAATGAGACCATATTCTCCTGCAGCCAAATTTACAATAGCATCAAGAAACGGAGGAACGGGAACCAGGACTAAACTTCATAACACCCCCGCTCAGAATCAAAGTTACAAAACCTTTCTTTTGGATTTGGAGGACTAAAGCATATCCGTAAGCTAGCTATGAAGAAGCACAATGAATAATAGAACAGGCCATGACCACGTTTCCTGGTTTGAAGCTATCAGAAGAAACCATGACATAAATAGAGCGAAGGAAAGATGATATTGTAGCGCAAGTTGATTCAAATTTCATGGTTTTCACTCTCCTTCAATAGATTTCCCATGTAATGCCACTTCGAACTTTTCCCAAAATAGCAATTCCACGCTCCTTCAGCCAGCCTATCCACCACACAAGAGTTGGCTTCCTCGCTGAAGACACCAAGATTACTGATCCCCACATGTAGCTTTCCAGAAAATATCGCTCCCTCACTATCTTCTTTTACTTCGCTCTCGTAATTCCAACGCTCTGATCTCAACAGAAAACAGCATGCTTCAATGTGATCACCATAGACGCTGTTGTTAACTTCATCATCATAAACTTGAACCACTCCACGCCCACTCTTTTCTCCATGGACGAGTAATATTTCTTTCGTCGCTTGCCTTTCTGATAATATAAACAGATAAAATGCTGTGAAGCATATTGCAGTAGAAGATAACAGAGGAAAGAAATAGATAACAAGTTTTAAGATCAAAGGACACAACGAGGACAGAAGAAATGCAATAAAGATTAAGAAGGCAGCAATAAGTTGATCATGTAAGGAGGCATCTAGGCGAGAGTAAAGGGTTTTCATAGGAAGAAAAAATTTGGTGAGCATAGCTAATTAGAAGGGCTAAAGATTAGGCTAGACTCGAGATCAACCTGCACCAGGCTTTTAAGAAGGAGAATATATTCTTTGGATTTAATGGTGGGTCATTACTACTAATAAGCTGGGTCTATATTCTTTGCTAGTGGAAGCAAAGTTACATAACAGAACATTACTTTTCAAACATTGTTAAGAGGCAAAAGGGAATGCTTAGAATATGAATTAACAATAGTTAAGGGCCTAGCACTAAAGCTGTTTTTTGAGATTATACAAACCTGACAAAACTCTAAAAGATAAGATGTGTCCTGAAGTGTGAACGGTAAGGGGCTGTTTGGTTCATTTCCATTAAATTATGGAAATGGATTCCCTCACAAAAACCAAATTCAAATTTTTTTTTAGGATATCTAAGGAATCCAAAACTTGTGTTTGATTTGGAATGATAAAGCAAATAATAGGAAAGCATATCCAAAACTCATGTTTATTTCATTTTAGAAGAATAAGAAAAGAACCATCATAGAGAGGGAGCGGAAAAGCTGAGCTCGCAAATATATCAACTTTCTAGCCCATTTCCAAGCCAAAAGATAGGATTTGTGCTGCCCAAAAAAAGTAATCGTTCTCTCTATTTTTAAGAAACACTTTCTTAAAAAAAATTTGAAACAAACCCAAACTTTTGGAATCCTATAATGACCCAAAACCTACTTTTTGTTCTAAAAATGCTGGTTTCCTAAAATTTTGGCCCAAACAAACAACCAAGCCAAAAATAATATAGAAAATACAAACTAAAGCAGCAATAGGTGCTTTGCACATAATTTATCTTGCTTCCTACTTGCTTTCTCTTAAACTTCCTTTAGGCACCATCTTTCATCTGAAGAGAATAATACACGCAACCCTCTGTTGTTTATTATATTCGAAGAACTGAATCTGATGCTTAGTTTATCTTGGAAACTAGTCTCCAGACAGATGCTAGCGTTAATTTGAATGAATATTATGATTCAAAATCAATAGGCTTACTGCTTGATATGCATGCCATAACCAATAATGGAAATCTCTATAAATACAGACACCCTATACCAAGTCAAACTTGCTCCAAAATTTGCAGGAGAACTTGAAGAATTTTCCTGATTCTCCAAAATATAAGAGCAAAAATGAGGCCGACTTAGTTGGGCCACCAGAAAAGATCTGAAATAATATTGAGAATCATGTTAGGCCTAAGCTAAAAAATAAGCCCACTACCAAAAATTGATTATAGTTAGGTACGTCGATATAAAAACTAGGAGCACCAAGTCTTAAAAAACTGCTCTATACAGCCCATGTCCTCTCACACCATTCTTTCAATGTAGTATTCTCTAATCAAAACCAGTTACTTGAGACAGCGTACTTATGCTTATAATCATAACACTTTAGAAAAACAAGAAAATAATGTTGCAAGTGCCACCTAACCCGTTATTATGTTATGACAAGAGAACATAATATGTGACATCAATCTTGAAATCAGAATATTACAAAGCGTTCTGTATACTAAAGCCAAGAAATGTCTATTAACAAGCTACATCCTTTTCACTCAACAAAATCCATGAGCTTTAATCAGTGATATTCATTAACTGTATGGTCAACTAAAACCCCCAAGTTACATTTGACGTATCAAAAACACAAAGCTGCATTATGAAGAGGGGTCTATCAGGAGAAATTTCATAATGGTTGATCACTTGCATCTAATGCTATCTACGGACAACACGGTGTCGTTCACGTTTCCTGAAGCGCTCAAGCATGAGTTCATCTGTCGCAGCTTGCCTCCGAACTGCTTTGTCTGAGTTGTTAACTTCTGTTGCCTTGGCTCCTATGTCATTACCTTGTGCATCTCTATCCTTGTATAGTTCCGGATGGTCTGCTTCAAAAGGTTAATGGTTAATGAGTATGAAATTTAAGAAAACTAAAAGGATAAAAGCCAGTCAATGTTTCACTCCACATAGATATTGGTGGCTACTCTGTCCCTTGGAAAAACCAAGAACAACCTACTGTATTCAATTACAATGCAAGGTCAATGATCATATAGTTACAAACAACTGGGGATTCCCTGTGAGCCCTCTGTCTTGTTTGTCATACTAGAGGCTGTTTGGGAGGCCTTATTTTCAGAAGCTTATAAACATGTTACCTTTTGCTGGCTATTGGCTTTTATGATAAGAAATTTATAAAAATTGTGCGGGTACAATAGTCATTTGCTTGTCCAAACCTAGATTATTTAGGTAGCTATAGGCTAGTTTTCAAAAGTTGGGGGATCCCAATTTTTTTTTAAATAGGACTTAAAAGCTACATTAATTGGGATCTTACCAAACATGTAGATACGAAAAAGCTATCTTAAAAGTTACTTCCACCAAAATATAAGCCCCCCAAACATCCACTTAGAATTAATTACACTGCCATGATAAGTCACGCTGCTAGGTAAGATATTCATGGTCCACCTCTCTTGTGGAAAAAACCATGGAGTGATTGCCACTTCACAGCATTTGCCGATCCTAGTAATTTGTCTATTATCATTTTTTTGGTTGAATTTTCGCATTGCATAAGATATAGAATTAGTATATCAAATATGCATAGTGCGTGTAGGAATAATGACAAATTTCATTGGTTGTCTCTCATGTTAGTCCCCTAGTAGTATAGGTCACTCTTCTTTTAACATCTTTTTCAGCACTAATGAACTTTCTTTAACATATAATTATTTGTCGTCTAAATGTATTGATTTCAGCCATTCATTGTGTTAAAATTCTTGCTGCGAATTGTACCAAGTTTGTTCCTGACATGAGCTCAAAATAGTAACTTTGAGAAACACCCAGCTAAATGTAATCTAATTCTTTAGTAGGGAAGTTATCAAAAATTAACGGGACAAATATTAGTATATGATACTCCACCTACTATTTATAATTCATCACATCAAACAGTCCATAATTTCTACACATATATCATTCAGCTGGTGATTATTGAAGAATATGGATTAATTAGACCAGGTTTTGTTGTAAATCAAAAGATCCTATCAGCTTCACTCGTCAGCATTTCAACTTATATGTAATATCTCCTGTGCATAATGGACAGCACATGCAAGATGACGAAAATCTTTCTTCCCAAGGAACCACCTGGGTGCAGCGATTGCCAGGTCTAGTGACTTTCCCCTTCTACCACCACATCATTTTTGTCATTTTGTGTTGGGTCTCAGATCTTTTTTCTTGGTTTTCTGATGGCTTATTTTATGACCTTGTGGGACAGTTTGCATTGCTATATATTTTAAGATGAAATGCCTTTAAATGATATTTTATTTCACATCTTCTTCTTAGTGAAACAAGAGGAATAGCCCATCCTCTCAACTCTCTCTCTCTCTCTCTCTCACTCTCTCTCTCTCACACACACACACAGTAAGCTACTTAAATCAATGGGATCATGTAACAAACCAATAAATCTAAACCCTCTTATTTTTTAGGAAAACCAAAACCCTCTTCTACTAGAAAAGCATGAAACCGGTAAAAGAATTGCACCAACCTCTTCGAAGTTTTTCAGCGTAGTCTCGGCCACGCTGAAAATAATCTGCACTAAAGCTTGAGGGGATAGTCAGTTCAGATTTAGCTCTGCCTGCAAGCCTCTTCTCTTGCAAGAGCTTCTTGGCAGCCTCTGTCTCTTCTATATTCCGCAATTTATATCTGCATCCTTAAAAAGTGATTATCTGCAGAGAGTAAAGGAGTAAAAAAGCCACAAGGAAGGAAATTTTAAGCATCATTAACTGCAACAGAAGTTTTTTCGGAAAAGACAATATCTTGCACGCATCTCTCAAGTAGGTCATCATGTAATAGTAAGCACATACCCAAAACATAAACAAAAACTTAATCTGACATATAGCAGTAACATTTCTATCAAACGATGAACCTGATTGTAGACAAGAAAAATATATCATTCACTTATTTGATTGAATTCAAAAAAAAGAATAAAAAAGAAGTGAAAAAACATAAGAACAAAAAGTTCCTCTGAGAATGTACACTCATCAGATGGAATGGCACGACTGTGTGTATCTTGGGGATAAGCTGGTTAAGACACAATTAGAAACATCAAGACCTTCCTGGATCTTTCCAGCGCAACTGAATCCCAGTCAAAGCGTAGTATTCTCATATCAAACAATTCTTTATCTGACTAAAGGCTATTTGGATCATGTTCAATCCTTCCTGAAAAAATCAGTTTACATTTACAACTTCCTCAGCAGTTGAGTATTTTTCTTTCCTTCAGCTTGTCCTCACGTCAGTCAGGGTCATGGTAGTAACTCACACAAGCTGACAGTCTCGCTATCCATTGCTTTCTTTCGAAACCATAGCAGGATATAAGACAAAACAGTTTCTTATTAGATTTATATGATATCCTCAGTGGAATACTGGATGATAACGCTAACTTGTCCCACTTCCAACCATTAGTCAGGACAATGGCAGTCAGTCAAAGGAAAAACATTATAACAAAAGAAATCCCACTTCCTTAAACAATTATTTATGCTTGCATGTCAGGTAGTTTCCAAATCAATGTATTATTTCTATTTTTGAGAAATTGTCTGCACATATGCATGCTATATTGGACAGTCAATGGAATAACACAAAAAATTTGATTCACATTGTAGTACTCTTATTCGCTACAAGAGATCATGCAGATAAGCACGTACCACTTACATAGGCACAGGGAATTTTTGTTGAAAATTTGAAATTCATGTCCAAGTTATATAATTCCAAAAAAGTGAAAGGTGCAGTATTCAAATTAAAGAAGCATACTCGATGGGGAGCTGAATTTCTGCAATCCCAGTAGTCCACTGTGTGGAACTTTCCTCAGAGTTCCTCTTCTTCACCTGAAAAGGAAACTAGTGAGAACAGTTTCGGTAGACCGACTTCCAATGGTCAACAAAAGTTAAGAATGTTTTCTATCAGATAACTTAAAAACCTACCTTAAGGTGCTCAGGAACAACATACAATTCATCCACCTGATCTTTGTCCTCTTTATCGCCTGAATCAACACTCTTGCCTCTTCTTTTTGCCAGTTCTTGCTCAACGTACTTCAACCTGTTAAATAGAAAAAAGTAGAAAATTCAGCAAACTGTTCATTCCAAGTTCCAACCAAGGTTTTAAAACCGGTGATATAGCAAAATTCCAAATAGGGCTGAAAATCATACTGACTGAAATTTCAGATAATTCTTATTCATAAATGATACATTAGCATACTATCCTGCTTCAAAAATGAAAATGCAGAATCAAATTTTAACGGATTAAAAAATAATGGGAAATAATAAGAAATATATGTGTAAGCATGAGAATATTTCACCTTTATTACTAACATTATTAGTTGTCATTAGACCTTGGGGGTCAAGGTGTCTAACAAAAAACTACAGGGATATTTCTTATCACGTTGAAACATTGGGAGGGATAATACCAGAATAAATTTCACTAAACCCCCAACAAGTTTGAGCTTTTGGCACTTAACCCGCAAAAGTTTGAAACTCTTGCTAAACCACTAAGTTTGGGAATTCCATAAAACCCCAAAAACAAAATCAAAACGTTTTTGTTTTTTATTTTTTTATTTTTTATTTTTTGAATCTCAAACATACTAGGAGTTAGTGAGAGTTTCAAACTTTTTTCCGATTTAGTGCTAAAGGCCCAAACTTATTAGGATTTAGTGAAATTTACCCTAAATACAGTTTATCTTACTTCTAACATGACGCAGCACGGGAGTTGTAACCTCGGAATCCACCAAGGGTGTTCTCTGAATCCACAAAGAACGATCTTCGAATCCACGAAGAGCTTCGAAACCACGAAGAAATATTGAGGAAAAACAAAATTTTATTAATCAAAAGTTATGCCTCTAGGGCTTACAAGACTCTTCTTAAATAGAAAAAGAAACAAGACTCCTACAAAGACTCTAATTCCTACAAGGACTCAACTTACCAAAAATGGCAAAAAATTCCTAAAACATTAAAACTCCTAAAAAGACTCCTTATGATTAGGAAAGTCCTCCGGTCAAATCTGAGATCAAATCGGATTTGTTTCCTAAACAAAACAGACTCCTAAAATATTACTAAAAATAGTAAAAAACGAACAAAACTGCAAATATCTCTCAAACCGTAAGGAATTTGGCGAAACTGAGAACGCAAACCGAACCCAAATGGGTCGGTTTGGATGGCTCCGTCTCGTCAATATAGTCGATTTTCATATATAATTCGTCCAATTCCGACGTACTGTTTGAAAGTTACGGCCGTTTCTTCAAAACAAGTTATTTTCTTCGACCAGGCCTGCATTTAGGCTTGCAACTGTCCCACTTTGACATAAACGTGTCTCCTAAGTGTTCTACATCATAACATGAGTGATATTCTGGTGTAATCTAGTTAAATCAGTTGAATCTCCAATAACATTTAGCTAATGATTTGATTAATCAACACAATGTTACAGCCAGGTCATAAGCTTCAGCCAAGATTTTGAAATTGACAGTTAATTTCATCCCATTTTTAAATAAAGGGTTATTTGCACTTTAGAACACCCAAAATTTCGCCCTTTCTAATAAGATAATTTATTTGCCGTTTCCCTATGATATTCTTTAACAAAATTAACGTCAACTTTGTTGCATTTTGCATCGGCAATTTGTCAAAATAGAACTTCAGGAGAAAAAAAAAAGGTGAAACTTTTGGATAGTGAAGTACAAGTACCGGTATCTAAACTGAACTGAAATTGTGCATTCTGACTAAAAATTGAGCAATTTTAATAATCAAACTCCTAAGCAATCAAATTCCTCCAAAAGATTCAAACTTGTTTCGAACTTTACATGTTAGGGTCTTCAACAGTGACGGCGGTCTCCTGAGCAAAAGTATCCTGAAGCACCAAATCCTCTTTCTCTCCATCGCCATCCCCTTTCTCGCCGGACCTCTGCAGTCCGTTGGATCCGGACTTGCCGGCGTGGACCGCCGGGATCCCAAGCTTCCGCTCCCTTTGCTTCTGCAGGAATTTCACCTCGTCTAGCTTTAATCTGACAAAGAGAAACCCTAGATTTAGATGAAATTTGGTAGATGAAGGAATAAATATGGAGGTTTTGATTAGCGTTAGGGTTTTTTTTCCCCCTGGTACCTGCGCTCTTCTTCGTCTTCGGATTCGGGGGTTGGGTCTTCGTCGCGAGTTCGCTTTCTGAAGTTTTTGCTGCGCATCGTTTCTCTTTGGTAGCGATCAAATTTTTGGGAAGAGAAGGTGCAGATTTGAAGGCTGTATAGCGGGTTCAGATCCGAAACCCGAAACCCGAAACCCGAAGGTTATTAAAGGGCTAACCCGCTTCCTCGTTGGCTGAGGTTCCGTTTAGGAGAGAGGATTAAAAAACAGAAAAAAAAAATATATAATAACAGCAACAACAACAACAATGATAACACATACTTGCCTTAAGCTGTTAGTTTGACTCTTGTTGGATTTAATCTAATAAATCTAATTATGGACACATATGATTAATCATTGTGTATTGCTATCGTTTCAGGATAACCCACTAAAGTGATCAATTAAGTTGGGTTAATGGGTATTTAAATAAGTCATGGGGTTATATGTGTAGATACCGGGTTGTAATTGTGATTCGTTGAGGGGCCAAATTGCAAAAGTACAACACCTATAAATAAGGGGTTATGGTCCCTAATCTAGGGTTACTTCTCTAATTCTCTTCACCCCCATCTCAAGAGAGAAATTCGGCTAAGAGAAAACCCTAAGGTTAGAAGATCATCAAAACCCAAAATCAAGATCTCTACTATGGATTCAGGTATAAGCTTCCGCTCTTTTGATTATTGTTTAATCTCTTTGAATTAATCATGGCTATATGGTTTTAAGATCTCAAATTTTAGATCTATCAAGTGGTATCAGAGCCATCTTTGATTTGTTCTTAGAGATTAAGATTAAAATTGGGATTTTTGATCTTAAAATCTTTGTTTTTTGATTGAAATCTGTTCTCGGATGAACAGTATTTTGTTCGGATGAATAGTGTTTTGGAAAATTTTCGGATGAACAGTGTTTCGGAAAATTTTCGGATGAACAGTATTTTTTGTTCGCATGAACAGTAAATTTTTTTCCGGATGAACAGTAACTGAAAAATGTCGGTGAACAGTAACATTTTGGAATTTTTTGGATTTTTCTTTGGTTTTTTCCTTCAAATTTTTCCGATTCTGGATCGGTTTTGAAAATAAAAATCAAAGTTTTTTGTGTTTGTCGGCGGCGGTTTCAGTTTGAAACCCTAAGGGTTCGTGGCGAAAATTAAGGAGGTGGTTACCTCAAACGAACTTCGCGTTCGTTCAATTTTAACCGAGCTTCGCGCTCAACGAACCTCGCGTTCGTTCTAAGGTGAACCTCGCGTTCAACTCAGGTAAGCGTCAAGCTCAATTTTAACGAACCTCGCGTTCGTTCTAAGGTGAA
>BQKN01066706.1:374929-386484 GCA_022839385.1 Asparagus kiusianus | reverse complement strand
TTCAGCCGAACCTCGCGTTCGAACTTCAGCCGAACCTCGCGTTCGAACTTCAGTCGAACATCGCGTTCAGTGAACCTCGCGTTCAAATTTTAAACGAACCACGCGTTCGTTCTCAAAAACGAACCTCACGTTTGTTCAGTACTCATATTTTAACGAACCTCGCGTTCGTTCCTAAGTTGAACCATGCGTTCATTTTCAGACGAACCTCGCGTTCGTGCTTAAGTGAGTCTCGTACTCAAATACAGTCGAACCTCGCGTTCGAATTCAAGCGAACTTCGTGTTCACTATGGTTAAGCCTCAGTTTATTCATGGGTCCACTATGGTATACTTAATTTATTAAGTTATGGGCCCTAATTAAGCTGTGAGACCCCAATTAAGTTTTTGGAAATTCAGTTGATTTAAATTCTTAATTTAAATCTATTTTGGTAGCTAATCAATTATTTGATTCAAATATAATGACACTAAGGTATTAAGGTTGTCTCTCACTCCAATTGTTTAATTGAAGCAAGAAGTTGCCAAAGTAACCTCTCTTGTGGAGATTGTTCATGAGGAATGTGAGATGTTTGTGTGTATGCTTTCGTGTAAATATTTAATCGGCCCAAAGGAAGGTTAATATTTATTTAGACTGTATACACATCTGCGATGATAAGCGTGTGACAATTATAAGGTTTACATGTGAATAATGAATCGATCCAAAGATAGTTTCATTATTTGACATGAGTTATTGTCAATGTTTGATTATTGCAACAAGGTATCACTTACAAGTTAATATTACTGTCCAAAGACTTGATATTAATGTTGTGCCCGATATCTTGGATGGAGATTTGTCATTATTTGAATTTTATTGATTACTAAATATGGTTATTGATGTGAGCATCTTTTGTTTTATTTCAGCTAATGCATCTGCTGCAACAATTTCTGCTAACATCAACTCAATTCCCATGCTAAATGGGTCAAACTTCAAGGTTTGGAAAGAGAACATATTAATTGTTCTTGGCTGCATGGATCTTGACTATGCATTAAGAACTGAACAACCCCAACCTCTCAATGCGGATAGCACTCCTGATGCAAAGAAGGAGCATGAGAAGTGGGAGCGTTCAAATCGCATGAGTCTTATGATCATTAAGCGCGGCGTTCCGGAAGCCTTCAGAGGCATAGAATCCGAAGGGATTACTAAGGCTAAAGATTTCCTTGCCGAAATTGAAAAGCGTTTTGCGAAAAACGATAAGGTAGAAACAAGCACGCTTTTAGCTCGCTTGATTTCGATGAAGTATAAGGGCAAAGGAAATATAAGGGAGTACATTATGGAAATGTCTCATATTGCTTCAAAACTTAAGGCACTTAAACTCGATCTTTGTGATGAGTTATTAGTGCATCTGGTTCTGTTGTCTCTTCCTGCACAGTTTAATCAATTTAAAGTCAGTTATAACTGTCAAAAGGAGAAATGGACTCTAAATGAGCTCATTTCATACTGTGTGCAAGAAGAAGACAGGTTGAAGCAAGATAAGACAGAAAGTGCTCATTTGGCCTATGCCTCTAAGAATAAGGGCAAGAAAAGGAAGAATGATAAGGAAGCTGCTAAGGGTCCAGTTGAGAAGAAACAACATAAGGATAATCAGGGTTGTTTCTTCTGTAAGAAACCTGGACATATGAAGAAGGACTGTACAAAATATCACGCTTGGCGTGATAATAAGGGTACGTTCCTTTCTGTGGTCTGTTCTGAGGTTAATTTAGCTTCAGTACCTAGAAACACTTGGTGGTTGACTCTGGTGCTACTACTCACATAAGTGTTTCTATGCAGGGTTGTCTGAGCTACCGAAAGCCAAGTGATGTTGAAAGACACATCTTTGTGGGCGACGGTCAGTCAGTAGATGTGGAAGCAATTGGGTATTTTAGGTTGCTATTAGGAACTGGTTCTTATTTGGATTTAAAAGATACTTTTGTAGTACCGTCTTTTAGACGGAATTTGATTTCAGTTTCTGTATTGGACAAATCAGGTTATTCTTGTTCATTTGGAAACAATCAATTCAGTTTATCTTTTAATTCAAATATTGTGGGAACCGGTTATTTAAGTATTTTTGACAACCTATATTTGCTTGATACAATTGCTTCTTATAATGAAACTTTGCATGCGGAATCGCGTGGTACTAAGCGTAAATTAAATAAGGAAAATTCGGCGACATTATGGCACAAGCGCTTAGGTCATATCTCAAAAGGTAGAGTTGAGCGTCTTGTGTCTGATGGCATTTTGGATTCCCTTGATTTTTCGGACTTCGACGTATGTGTTGAATGTATCAAGGGAAAACAGACCAAAGTGAAGAGATTAGGTGCTAACAGATCTTCGGATGTCTTAGAATTGATACATACGGATATTTGTGGGCCATTCCCTAAGGAATCCTGGAATGGTCAACAATATTTTATATCATTCATAGACGATTACTCACGCTATGGGCACCTATATCTTATTCATGAAAAATCTGAGTCTCTGGACATGTTCAAAGCCTATAAAGCTGAAGTTGAGAATCAACTCAACCGAAGAATTAAAATCGTTAGATCTGATCGTGGTGGTGAGTACTACGGCAGATATGATGGTTCAGGTGAACAACGTCCAGGACCATTTGCTAGATACCTAGAGGAATGCGGTATCGTCCCACAGTACACCATGCCGGGTTCACCTAGCATGAATGGTGTAGCTGAAAGACGAAACAGGACTCTTAAGGATATGGTAAGAAGTATGATTGCTCATTCTTCTTTACCAGAGTCACTCTGGGGAGAAGCACTTAAGACAGCAGCTTACATTCTGAACAGAGTACCAAGTAAAGCAGTTGCTAAAACACCTTATGAGCTTTGGACTGGTCGAAAGCCCAGTTTAAAGCACTTACATATTTGGGGATGTCCAGCTGAGGCAAGGCCTTATAGGCCAAATGAAAAGAAATTGGACTCCAAAACAGTTAGCAGCTACTTTATTGGTTACTCTGAACGCTCTAGGGGCTATAAGTTTTATGATCCCACACTAAGGAATATTTTTGAGACGGGAACTGCAACATTCTTTGAGGATGTTGAGTTTGGGGGGAGAAATAAGGTTAGAGACATTGCTTTTGAGGAGGAATTGGCTTCAGATCCAATCCATACAGTTACTTTTGACAATATTCAGGTTCCTATACCTGTTGTTGCTCAAGAAGTAAATCCGGAACCTCAAGATGACAATGTTGATCAACTCCCTATTCCAGAAGAACAAACTCAACAACCTCAAGAACCAGTGCCATTAAGGAGATCCACGAGAGAAAGGAGAAATGCTATTCCGGATGATTATGTTGTATTTCTCCAAGAACATGAGGAAAGTAGTGGAATGTTGGAAGATGATCCAATCAACTTCCTTCAGGCCATGAAAAGTTCTAATTCTCAACAGTGGATTGATGCCATGAATGAAGAGTACAAGTCTATGCAAGACAATAAGGTTTGGGAACTTGTCCCGTTACCAGTAGGTGTAAAACTAATTGGTTGTAAATGGATTTTTAAAACCAAACGGGATGCAAACGGTAATGTGGAGAGGTATAAGGCACGTCTTGTGGCTAAAGGCTATACTCAGAAGAAAGGCATTGATTATACAGAGACTTTCTCTCCGGTTTCATCGAAAGACTCATTCAGAATAATCATGGCACTTGTTGCTCATTATGATCTTGAGTTACATCAGATGGATGTTAAGACTGCATTTCTCAATGGCGACATTGATGAGATGATCTATATGGTGCAACCAGAAAACTTTGTGTCCGGAGACCCAAAGAATATGGTATGCAAATTAAGGAAATCCATCTATGGACTCAAGCAAGCTCCTCGTCAATGGTATCACAAGTTTCAACAAATAGTTATCTCGTTCGGTTTTGAGATGAACATTGTTGATGACTGTGTATATCACAAGTTCAGTGGGAGTAAGTATATCTTTCTGGTTCTGTATGTCGATGACATATTGCTTGTCACCAATGATATAGGCATGTTGCACGAAACCAAGAGATTTCTATCAAAGAATCTTGAGATGAAAGATCTTGGGGACGCCTCTTTTATATTAGGGATCCAGATACATCGAGATCGCTCTCGGGGTATTCTTGGATTATCACAAAAGAGCTATATCGATAAGGTACTTAAAAGGTTTGGCATGCAAGACTGCAGACCAGGAGATACCCCTGTTGCTAAAGGAGACAAGTTTAGTCTCAATCAGTGCCCTAAAGGTAACCTTGAAATTCAGGAAATGCAGAAGATTCCTTATGCTTCGGCTATAGGAAGTCTAATGTATGCTCAGGTATGTACGCGTCCGGATATTGCGTACATTGTTGGGATGTTAGGCAGATACTTAAGCAACCCTGGTATGGATCATTGGATAGCAGTCAAAAGGGTTATGAGGTATCTTCAGAAAACAAAAGATTACATGCTCACATACAGAAAATCAGAAAATTTGGAGGTCATTGGGTATTCGGATTCTGATTTTGCTGGATGCCAAGATAGCAGAAAGTCTACATCAGGCTACATTTATATGTTAGCAGGAGGAGCTATATCATGGAAAAATGTCAAACAGACACTAGTAGCTTCCTCCACTATGGCAGCAGAATTTGTAGCTTGCTATGAGGCATCCAATCAGGGAATATGGCTGCAAAATTTTGTCACGGGACTGCGCATTTTGGAAAAGGTTGAAAGACCACTAAGGCTATATTGTGACAATAAATCTGCAGTAATGTATTCAAATAACAACAGGAGTTCAATTAAGTCAAAACATATTGACATTAAGTTCCTGGTTGTGAAAGAAAGGGTACAGAGTGGACAGATATCCATAGAGCACATTGGGACAAACTCCATGATAGCTGATCCTCTTACTAAGGGATTGCCACCTAAAGTCTTTCATGAGCATACTGCTCATATGGGTGTGGTAATATTTGAGGATATTATGATTTAGTGGGAGTTTGTAATTGTGGTGCTTTATGTTTGTTTGTATTGTCTGATCAGAATAAAGTTTTTAGTTAAGTCACTCTGCTACATTATGTTTGGTTTTGACCTCATTAAGGAGGACCAGTTGAAAATAGACATGTACTGATCACATTGCATGTAATTTTCATGCTGCATATCCATGATTGATCTATGTCGTTTGATTGTATTGGTATATGTGACCATTGATGGGTCGAGTCACGATAAATGTGACGAAGGCCGCTTTGATCCTATATTGATATAGTCAATGGACGAGATTGTTCGGAAATACCTTTTCAGTGATAGCAATTTTGAGCTCATAAGGTTATACACAATTTAAGGAATCATATGGTGTCCAAGTGGGAGATTGTTGGATTTAATCTAATAAATCTAATTGTGGACACATATGATTAATCATTGTGTATTGCTATCGTTTCAGGATAACCCACTAAAGTGATCAATTAAGTTGGGTTAATGGGTATTTAATTATAATCATGGGGTTATATGTGCAGATACCGGGTTGTAATTGTGATTTGTTGAGGGGCCAAATTGCAAAAGTACAACACCTATAAATAAGGGGTTATGGTCCCTAATCTAGGGTTACTTCTCTAATTCTCTTCACCCCCATCTCAAGAGAGAAATTCAGCTAAGAGAAAACCCTAAGGTTAGAAGATCATCAAAACCCAAAATCAAGATCTCTACTATGGATTCAGGTATAAGCTTCCGCTCTTTTGATTATTGTTTAATCTCTTTGAATTAATCATGGCTATATGGTTTTAAGATCTCAAGTTTTAGATCTAACATGCGTGTCCTCTTAACTATTTTTTGTTCTTATATTTCATCTTGAATTATTAAATTGATTTGAACCCTTTTCAGTTCAGTGCGTAAAATATGATTAAAAATAGTTAAAGAAATAAAGAGAAATGAATTTAACAGTTTGTAGAGTAAGATGAGATAAAACAATAGTTCTGATTATAAACAACGGAAAATTTAATAATTTAGAAGACAATAAGAACGGGAGCAAAAGAATTTAAGTTTGTTAAGTATTTAGAATAAAAGCGAGCTAAATGAGTTAACTACTTATACTCTCTTTTTTGCTTATCGCTCACGGATAATAATATAAATACAAATATGTTTGAATAAAGAAAATTCATATCCATATTCACTAAATTCGTATGCATATACGGATGTACAAGCGGATATACACGTAGATACATAGTGGATATAAGAAAACTAGATAATATTAGAAACACATAGTTCATATGATACTAGAAAGCTTATTGATATACTTATTATATCTGGAAAAAAGAAAAGAAAAGATTAGATCCCTGATTAGTAAACTCGACCTAACGATTAAAACTGTCACAAGTATATGACCATCATATATGCTCGCGGATATTACACTAAATATCCATATCCGTATCCATAATTATTACGCTATCAAATATAGATTTTAATAACTATACTTGCACCGTAACCGATTCGGATTTGGATATTTTTGCGCACCCCCCAAAGCCGAGTTGCTATGATTTGTAATGAGCAGGTGATAAATTTAAATTCACTATCATTAAACAAAGAAAACGGACCAAATCGAAAGCAGGCCCATGATCATCGTGACGCCCAGCCCAATATCCTTGTCTCCTTTCTATCCAAAACTTTGGATAACACCCTTTCTAACCGCGAACGAAGCCAACCATGGCCGTCTCATAAACCCCAAATCCAACCTCCTCCCAATCCCTTCTCACTTTACAAAAAAATAAAAATAAAAAAGCCATGAATGTTTGCATTTCTTGCACTCTCAACCCATCGCCTCTCCTCCTCTTCTCAAACCCATCAACCACAAGACCCAATTCCCCAAAAAGAAGGGGCTCAAGTGTAAAATCCCAGCTCAAGACCGTCGAGTCCAATCCAGTGACGTCTTCGTCCGGTCCGGTTCCGACCCATCGGGTCACTGTTCGTGATCGGCAGCGGGGAGTTGTGCACGAGTTCCTCGTGCCCGAGGTAACCATCGTTTGCCAAAATTTAACAAAATGGTGGGTTAATTTGGAGAAATAATTGAATTCCGAGTAATGGGTTTTCTGCAGGATCAGTACATTTTGCATACCGCCGAGTCGCAGGACATAACTCTTCCCTTTGCTTGCAGGCATGGTATTGGATTTTAGCTGAGTTTTGTAAATTATGGGTTCTTTTGGTATAAGTGGGCTAGTGTAGTATTTATTTATTTTTCCTTACGAATTTTAGTAAGTAATATTGGAAACCATAAGCAAGGCTATTTCTGGCCTAAGTAATTAGTTTTTGGTTTATGTAGAATACCCATAAAGGATTGAGGTTTCAACTTCAGTTTAGTGAGCAAAATCTGTTTTTAGAGTCCTTGTTGCAATTTTGCAGATATAGTTTTTGCTTATTGCCCTATCCGTCTGATGGTGTAACTGACCAGTTTGTTTCATCATATACACAGTGTAATGGAATATTAGTTGCATACAACAAGGAGGTGTACATCATCACCATGTTGTAGTACTAAGGAATAAATGTTACATTCATATATCAAACGTTAACTATTTTCCTTTTTTTTTGTGTCATTTGCATATGGATGGTGTTATGTTATTGCATTTGTTAACCAAGATCTTGGTATAATAATAGAAGAAAAATGAGTGAAGTAAAAAGGTGCCGGGTCTATGAAGCAGAGATGAGGATAAAAATACGATAAACGATAAGCTTTTAAGAAACAGGACAAGGAGACATACATGTATATCGAAAATAAGGGTAATTTCACAGAAACCCACCAAGTTTGAACCATTTTGATATAAGCCCCAAAATGTTTGGAAATGCAATTTTAGCCCCAAAACCTTTTCAGATGACCCACCAAAAGTTAGGAGTTATCTGGAAATAAATTCATAAAAATACAAATTTTTTTAGGGTTGGATGACATTTCCAAATCTTTAGGGGCTATTTGAAAATGGGCCAAACTATTTGTAGTTTTGTGAAATATACCCTAAAAAACAAGTATATCAAGAATAAAACGTTAAAACAAATTCAATCAGCTAACGAATAAATCTGAAAAATGGATTTTTTTTGCCCCTTGTAACTGTTGGTTACGAGAAATGAGGGTTTCTCATTACTTGGTGATTATTCATCTCTCATTGAGTTAGATTTCATGTAACACTACGAGAGGGATAGATATGTGGATAGAATCCACATACTAGTTATAAGCTGAACTGGTTTTGAACTTTCAATTAAAGCTAATTTGAATCTCATGGATCCAAACAGAGAAAGTCTCCGAAGTGCATCTTAGACCTAAAACATCAAGATTTTAGTGTGAACATAGCTGGATGTGATACTACCTCAGAGAATTGTGCTTTATAGTGCAGCGTTGAATCCCTAAGAGGGATCTCAGAGTATGTTTGGGAACTGGTCAAAGCGGCTTATAAGTCACTTTTGTGGCTTATAAGCCACTAAAATATGTTTGGCAACCAACTTAATTGGCTTCTAAGTCAAAAAAAGTTAAGTTGCCGTAACCCAGCTTATTTTTTCAGTTGCTTATAAGCTGGGTTGTTTGACCAAGTAAATGACCAGCTGACCCCGCAACATTTAAGATAGTTCCAAAACCTATGTCATTTTTAGTCATTTTAAGAATAATAATGTATTATGATCCACCCATTTGCCAAACACTCTTTTGCTGGATGCAGCTTATAATCTTTTTTTTTAACCAAGAACTTAGGCTTTTCATTTGTGGTTTATAAGCCAATTTCCCAAACATGCTCTTATGGGGTGTGCCTGATGAAGAAGCGATGAAAAACTAAATTCATATAGCGTACAGAACATATTCTGCATGTCATAAACCAATTAGTAGCTTGGAATAGAAAAATTGTGGACAACAGAATGGTGAAGGGATGAATTATGGTTAAATGCTTGACCTTAACCATTGTAAAATTGATCATTATGCTCGGTTTCATTCCAGTTTACTTATTTTTTAGATTATTGATCCGTTTCAGACAATCCCTCTCAAGTTGAAATTCGGTTTTTATTTCTGTAGTTAAACAATGAATAATTTTGCTTGAACTCCAGCAATAAGTTTGGAAGATTTGTAATAGATAGCTATGTTAGAGTATTATCTCATTTGTGGTCAGGATAGAGCATATATTGTAATAGATAGCTAACTTCATAAGGAAACATATATTGTTCAGGAGAGATCGAGCAGCTCTAAGAGTTAATGAACCTTAAACAGAGTACTGAAAACTAATGAATCCAATAGTTTAAGCTATCAATTACCGATCTTTACTTTCTATTTACACCTTGTTTAGATTGAGGGGAATGAATGGAGGTGAAAAATCACTTTGTTTGGGAGTCTCTTTTAGAGGGGATTGGAGGTGAAAATTACACCGCCTTTGACTCCCTATCAATTTAATTTGTCTCCCCCCAAAACCCACCCTAAACCCCTAAAAAAATTTGGGTGGGGGGTGCGGAGGTTTGGGGGGGGGGGATGAGGGATGGAGGGACGAGAATGAGGACTAGTTCCCTTCACACCCAACCTTGCCAAAAGTTCATCACTATTGCTTAACTTTTACAATGTGATGTTGTACTCAAATAGAATCCTAGCTGTCCTTTCCTTTCATTTGTGAGTATAACTCAATCTTCCATGGGAATCATGGGTCTTCCACTGACTTGGTCCAAACTAGCAATTAGAGATATGATTTCCCATGATCCCATCACCTGTGGCCTAACTAGACCCTAGTCACTCTTGTGCGCAATCATAGGTATCCTCCATCATTCTTGAGGTAAGTGGCCTTTGGTCCTGGACTGACAAACAGAGATGAGGATAAAAATACGAGAAACGATAAGCTTTTAAGAAACAAGACAAGGAAACATACGTATGTAATTAAAATAAGGATAAATTTCACAAAAACCCTACCAAGTTTGAACCATTTTGATAGAAGCCCCAAAATGTTTGGAAATGCAACTTAAGCCCCAAAACTTTTTGAGATAACCCACCAAAAGTTAGGAGTTATCTGGAAATAAATTCATAAAAATACAAAATTTTTGAGGATTAGGATATCTCAAAATAGGCCAAACTATTTGTAGTTTTGTGAAATATACCCTAAAAATAACAAGTGTGTATCAAGAATAAAACGTTAAAACAAATTCAATTAGCTAACGAATAAATCTGAAAAATAGATTTTTTTGCCCCTTGTAACTGTTGGTTACGAGAAATGAGGGTTTCTCATTATTTGGTGATTTTTCATCTCTCATTGAGTTAGATTTCATGTAACATTATGAGAGGGGTAGTGATGTGGATATAATCCACATACTAGTTATAAGTTGATCTGGTTTCGAACTTTCAATTAAAGCTAATTGGAATCTTATGGATCCAAATAGAGAAAGTGTCCAAAGTGCATCTTAGACCTAAAACATCAAGGTTTTAATGTGAACATAGCTGGATGTGGTACTACCTCAGAAAATTGTGTTTTATAGTGCAATGTTGAAATTTGTCTTTTATTTCTGTAGAGCATGTTTGGGAATTGATGAAATTGGCTTAGAAGTCACTTTTGTGGCTTATAAGCCACTAAAATATGTTTGGCAACCAACTTAATTGACTTCTAAGTCAAAAAAAGTTAAGTTGTCCCAACCCAGCTTATTTTTTCGGTTGCTTATAAGCTGCGTTGTTTGACCAAGTGAATGACGAGCTGACCCCTTAACATTTAAGATAATTCCAAAACCTATGTCATTTTTAGTCATTTTAATAATAATGATGGATTATAATCCACCCATTTGCCAAACACTCTCTTATTGAATGCAACTTATAATCTTTTTTTTATACCAAGCATTTAGGCTTATACTATACTTGGTGTAATAATTCATTTGTGGATTATAAGTCAATTTCCCTAACACGCTCTTATGGGGTGTGCTTGATGACGGAGAAGCGATGAAAAACTAAATTTATATAGCGTACAGAACATATTCTACATGTCGTAAACCAATTAGTAGCTTGGAGTAACGAAATTGTGAACAACAGAATGGTGAAGGGATAAATTATGGTTAAATGCTTGACCTTAACCATTGTAAAATTAATCATTATGCTCGGTTTCGTTCTAGTTTACTTATTTTTTAGATTATTGATCGGTTTCAGATAATCCCTCTCAAGTTGAAATTTGTCTTTTATTTCTGTAGTTAAACAATGAATAATTTGGCTTGAATTCTAGCAATAAGTTTGGAAGATTTGTAATAGATAGCTATGTTAGAGTATCATCTCATTTATGGTCGGGATAGAGTATATATTGTAATAAATAGCATAAGGAAACATATATTGTTCAGGAGAGATTGAGCGGCTCTAATAGTTAATAACCATAAACAGAGTGCTGAAAACTAATGAATCCAATAGTTTAAGCTATCAAGAACCGATCCTTACTTTCTATTTACACCCTGTTTGGATTGAGGGGAATGAATGGAGGTGAAAAAAATTTACTTTGTTTGGGAGTCTCTTTTGGAGGGGATTGGGGGTGAAAATTGCACCGCCTTTCACTCCCTGTCATTTAATTTGTTCCCCCCCTTCCCCCCCAAAAAAATCCACCCCAGTCGCCAAAAAAAATTTGGCTGGGGGTTGTGGA
>BQKN01066706.1:348302-374042 GCA_022839385.1 Asparagus kiusianus | reverse complement strand
GGGGGGGGGGTGGGGGAGAGATCAGCCCCTCTGGAGTTTATGTACAATATGGATTTTAAACGGAGGTTGAAAACTAAGATTAATTTAATTTATTAAGAGTTGGTCCTACATCTGGTTAAATCCATCACTTTCAACTTTTTCAGTGTGGGACTATGCTCATGTGAAATACCACATATATTCTATGTGTTGATCAGATACCACTGAAACATAAGTCAATTAATATTTTGAGAGGATTCTTTTTGGGTTTGATTCTTGAATGATACACATGTTCTTGCCCCTCCATCGCGAGAAAAATAAATTACTAATGTTAGATTTACCTATGGTGGTTTTGAGCTATCTGTGCTGGCCTTATGAGGTTGATCTTTCTAGTTTGGCTTGATCCTAGTAATAAGAAGAAACATGTTACATGGAAATATCTTACAAGTTATAGGATAAAGAAAGTAATTCAAAGTAATGATAACAAGTTTTCGAGCATCTTAATTCCTTGATACTCAATGTTGTTTTTGTATTCCTTATATAGGTAAATATAGATGGAGGGAACATGTTTTCTGATTCTTTCATGTGCATTTACTTTTGTTAACCGCTCTTAAGTAATGGAATATGTATTTGGTTAAATAGGTTGCTGTACTAGCTGTGCTGTTCGAGTAAAATCTGGGCAAATTAGACAACCTGAAGCTCTTGGGATTTCTGCAGAACTAAAATCTAAGGTTCTTTTGCCTTCACTTGCTAATTGTGGTTCTGAATAATATTTCTGTCGGTTAATGTTATCTCTTTCCTTCTTATCTAAATGAAGCCCACGTACTGTGATGTTAGTTTGCCTTTTAGTAACTACTGAGTAGATATTGACAAACTAAAAAATATGGAACGTGGCTGATAAGGCAAATTTCGTAATAAGTGATGAGGTTTTTTATTTGGTTGCGGCTGTGTTAACCAGGTAGATAACCTTCCAACTGTGACAATGAATGACTCGTGGAAATAGGATTGAATCCTGCATGCATGAAAAAATGAGAAGGAGAATAGGGAAAGGATATTAGTATTACATGTGAGGTTCTCCATGTCGGTATCAGATTTTCTCATTAGAAGTTTAGATGTCCTGTGAGGTAAAAATATGGATCATTTGCGTTGGATAACTTGAAGGGGATATATTGTCCCCACAAAATTTCATTTAAAGGCTTCAGAGAATTTAGGTATATGTTGAGTTTCTTTGTCAATTCAGATTCACTAGAGCTTGTTAGATAGAACTTGATGAAGCTTTCGCCTCAGCACACTGTTCTTCCTGATCCGAGAGATTCAACTGTTCCTGGATTTATTTGTGTATTTATTTGATAGGTTATAATTAGCAATAAGTGTGCTTGTTGCTACAAAAACAAAGTTTAGTGATTAACTTTTTTCAGACTATTGAAATGGATTGGTAGACATCTTGTAGTGATTTGGGAGGCCATTATCTATGCTATTTTTCTTTGCAGGGTTATGCATTGCTCTGTGTGGGCTTCCCAACTTCTGATATTGAGGCTGAAACTCAAGATGAGGATGAGGTATTACAGTCCGAGCAAGAACTCAAACTATAATTATCTCATTGGAAAAGTGTATTAATGTATTTGCTTTCAATTTTAATGGTTATAATATCTCTAAACCCTACTCACTGATTCCTGGAAACATTATTACCCCTTCGTTTTTACAGGTGTACTGGCTCCAATTTGGACGATATTTTGCAAGAGGACCTATCGTATGTTTTCTATGACTATACACATTAGCTCTTGCAAGATTTTACTATCAGTCATAAATTACTCATATTTGCATTTCTTTTCTATATGATGCACATTAACCATTGTTGAAAGCATGATGGGGTTCTGTTTCCTGGATTTTAACTATTCCCTATTATCTGCAGGAGAGGGATGATTATGCATTGGAGCTGGCCATGGGAGATGAATAAGATAGGCGTAATCAGTTTGGAAGTATTGATTTGAAAAGACGACCCATGTATTCTCTTTTGTGTATTGTATTATCCAATGTCATCTGAATCAAAATAGACCGTAGATTCATCAGAAAAAATTCGAGAACATTTCTAACTATTCCCTTTCTTCTTTGATACATTTGTAAAAATATGCCATTACCTAGATTATATGCTATTCGATCATTCTGGCCACAAAACGTCTTCTTTCCAACTGTTGAATCCATCTTGAAATCTTGTGATGGGTACTTCTTTGATGCTAAAATTTGTTATTTAGTCGATGTTTCTTTTCTACTCTCAGTGAAGATCGTAGACATGACTGGTGAGAACTATGTTGCGCAAGTTCTTTGATTGTTTACTACTCCATCAAGTTGTTATGTATCAAAAGCTTAGAAATTGTATTAGGATGGTACTTCCTGCAACAGACATTGCCATTCTTGAAAGTTTTTTCTGCTCAAACATGAAACATACTTTCTGCTTCCTCCATGAAAACAAGGGGAAAGTCACCTTCAACAAAGAAAAGGTTTCACTAAAAGACCTCCCAGTAAATATGTCTATTGTACTCTTAATATGTAATTTATCAAGAAAATAAACGCATATCAACCTCCACAGCTAGTTTTTTTTTTCCTTTTTTCTTGCAGATCATAATTCATTGCTTGAGATATACAATGGCAACGAATGTATTAATTGGTTCATAATAAAATGCAGATATAATAAAATGTTGAAAAATGTCATCTTAGACGTTTGAGTGTTGAATTATAAAAAAAGTTAGATTCTGAATCGAAACAGAGCCTTTTGAAAACAAAAGTAAAAAAAAAGCGAAGAAAATGTAGAAAACACTTAACTAAAGGGGTCTAAATTTCCCACTGTTTACACCAGTTTTAACTTTGACACCCACCCCAATGTTTCCTTTTGCTTGAGAAATACCCGAAAGTTCTGAAACGTTAAACTTTCATACCTTAAAATAATTTATCAGGGGTATCAAAGGTAAAACGTTTTTGAACTTTGAGGTATTCATTGAGCAAAATCAAATTAAAAAATAATAATAATAAAACTTGGGGTATCAAAGTTTGAAATTGTGTAAACTTTGGGTACTTGAAGTGCAAATAACCCACAATAACATTCCTACAGTATATGCAAATGCAGGGGCATAAAAGTAAAGAAAATTGCAGTTCAAACAAAAGAAAAGAAACAAAAGGAGTCATGAAATAGGATAAGGAGCCTGATCTCCCAAAACACAGAGAGAGAGAGAGAGAGAGCAAAGAAGGGAGAAACAATGTTAGCTTCATTGTCATCACCATCATCAACAATTACAACATCTCCATCAGCTTTCTCTCTCCTCTCTTCCTCAAAATCAATCTCTTCCGCTTTCCCTTTTGCTCAGCGCCTATCAATTCCCAAACCCAGTGCTCCCTCATTCTCCATTGAGGCCAAGGCCACCACTCGCCAAGAGAGCCGAGCTGCTCGCCACCAGAGAATAAGAAAGAAGGTATGCCTATTTTAAAATTTTCAATTCTCAACCCCTTTTCTTGATATTTTTCATCTGCTCTTAACTAAAAATTAACACCTGGGTATCTCAATTTATCCTGTAGTTTGACCCATAATTCAATAAATTTTCTGTAAGATTCTCTTTTCGACAGCACATAGTTGATGCCCCCATTGACTAGGTGTTTTTATCTCTGTCCTGTATTTTAACTTACCCGGCTATCTCAATTTATTTTATTTAGTTTCACCCATATCTACAAATAGTGTTGCCCATATGAAACGTTTCATTATTGAGCTCTTTTTTCTTTCTTTTGGTCATAAATTTATCCTTCACTTTGACCCATGTTTCATTAATGCATCTAAGAAATTATATAGTGATAGTTTCTTAAGTTAAGTTAGTTCGTAGCTTGCATATTTTGTTAAACTCATGGTTTACTCTTGGATGCGATTGTAATGAAGGTAATGTCAATGGTTGAATATTTTGTCCTGAGTAACATTTTGATTGGTACATCCTTTCCACATTCCAACAATTCAGTCAATTTCAGTTACAACCAGAGAGCAGACGTTTCGAGTTTCACTGATTTTAATCACCTCTGCCTGTTTAAAATTTGGTTGTTATGGTTACTTAGTTAACATTTGCTAATGGTATCACAGATCTCTAAGTACGCGTTTTTTTTAGCCCGTGGAAATGTGTCTACAGATACTTTTCATTTTCTTGGGATTCAATATGATGTACATAGCTCCCCTAACATCATATAAGTTTGAGAGGACATCAAGGATCAGAACCATAGAAAATAGAAGATCTAGATGTAGGGAATTGCATTATCAGAAAATCTTAAGGGAACGATACATCAGTAACAATGATGTCCGGTTTTTTGACCTGTGTTAACCACTTCCTACTTGGTAGCTGCATGATTCCGTCATATCATGGATCATGATTAATTACCCCCAAGGATTAAATTACTTCTCCCTAGCTATCTTTGATTTTGTTTATATTTATTTCTAATTTCATGAGAAAATTAAAGAACAATGGCTGTGTTGTATTTTTTAGAAGTGGACTGAATGGCTTTAATTATGTGGACCTAAAGCTCTACCTTTTATGTTGTTCACACTTTTGTTATCCATCGTCAGTCTCTATCAGTTAAAGTACTGTTTAAGAAAAATCTCACAGTTTACTGTCTTCTGATTGCAATTTCTTATGAAGACTTGTTTTATATTATCATTCTATTTCTTCTGTGCAGGTCGAGGGTACCCCTGAAAGGCCAAGACTCTGTGTTTTCCGTTCCAACAAGCATTTATATGTCCAAGTGATTGATGATACGAAGATGCATACTTTAGCATCAGCTTCAACAATGCAGAAACCTATCTCTGAGGAATTTGATTACTCTGCTGGGCCTACAATTGTCAGTTCAAATAATCTTGATGTATCATTCTGCTAATTTGTGTCTCCTTCAACTGGTAGAGAGAGTTCCATTGAAGTTCACCTTCTTGTTTCAAGTTCGTTATGACAAAATCAGATTCTTAGTAAGAAACTGTATACCTTAACCAGTCGATTGGCAATCAACACATACGCACGCTCATGCACGCACGTGCACACATGCGGACACACGCACGCTCACTCGCTCGCTCGCTCACTTGCATTTCACACTGAAATTATATGAAAAGGTCTGTTCTAGTGACTTAGAAATCATGGCGCTGCTTAGGTCATCCAACCCTATTACTTCACAATAATTTCTGGACCTCAAATCTTTATCCTTTGTCACTATTCCCTTAGCAGCTTATATATTTATGCAGTTTCTAGCTTGGGAGAAGTTCAAAAAGCGCTTACATTGGACTCTTTACTCATTGCAAAGATCCTAATATGAGGAGACGTGATTGTCAGCTATGGACACAGCTTTTCAGTGTCTTAAATTAGGAAAATGATGAGTCTAGAGGGTCTACTCAATATTTGCACCTTTGTAAGAGATAAACGATAACTTTAATGGCTTTGTTAGTAATAACTCAAAAGCAGAGGCTGCTATTATTATATCAATGAACATGGATATGTGCTAAGATAATATTTATAGAAAAGAGTACAAACATAAATGGAATGTAATATAGTTCATTAGAAGAAATCATGTTCATCTCTAAGGGACAACACATGATAATATTTATAGAAAATCACTTTCCTCAAAACCTTTCCTAACCCTGGTGAAAGAAATTCTAAAACAAAAGGTGGGTAGACAAAACCTGAACTACATAGGTGCTAAACTAACCTGAACTACATAGGTGCCAAACTTTCCCAATGTGATTTTGGTAGAATGAATGTAGTAGTTAGGTGATCTGGGGGAATTGGTATTGAATTGGTATTAAGGAGATGGTTGGAATTACCTGCATCAAGTATTGATTGTTACGTAGGAAATGATTGGGTGTGTGCCTTTCTTAAATTATTGAAAGAATTAAAATTTGCTTGAAAATATTTGTCACAGTTTTACTCTTTTCTGTCTAGTATCAGTGGGTTCATGCACGGTATTTGTCTCCATCACCATTACCGCTACCATTACCATTGTTGTCGTCTAAACTTTTCCTGTGTATTCAAAACATAAATCGAGGAAGGTTTCGCTAAAGTATCACCCGATATTTCATACTGGCTGTTAATGTAATAGTAGCTTTCTGAATTTTGGTCTAATTATCTTGCAAAGATAACTATCCTAAAGGGGATGGGCTTTCCATAACTATCAAAAAAGACATGGGCTTTCCATAGTATTAGTACATAGAGTGGTCCTGTTGGCGAGTAGAAATTTATAACCAGGTGTTAATGTAACAGTAGCCTTCTGAATTTTGGTCTAACTTTCTAGCAAAGATAACTATCAGAAATGGAATGGGCTTTCCATAGTACATAGAGTGGTCCTGTTGGTGATTAGGAATATCACCTTATTGGTTATGCAGTTTGGGTTTCTAACCTAGATGGAAATTCTAGACAAAAGGGAGACTGACAATTGCTTCAAGCAGAATTTATTTTAGAATTGAATTCATTTTTGAATCAATGCATTAGCCAAACAGTCAAAGTACGTCAATCAAAGAGTTCAGTTATAGTTTTTGTTCCTTAAAAGTGTATACCAGGCGTGAGATTTAACACCTGATCGTCTCATCTCTTCTTTACACGACACACCCTCGACCACACACACACACACAAAATTTGTACTTTAGGACACTCACAGGTTTTTTAGAAGCATGCATACATTGGATTTTGGAGATAGAATCCAATGAATGGTAGATGTATCTCTTCTGCAATATCTTTCTTTTTTCCCTTCTCTTTTCCTCTTTCATGCCTTATTTTCAGCTTTGTCAATTTGTATTGTACTCAGAATCTTTTCCCTTTGCATACTCTATCGTCACTACAGTCTCCTCTTATCGTCAAAATGTATTTAGCCGTGTAAGTGCAGAAAGATAGTAATAAGGAATTTTCTGAAGAATAATGGAATATATATGCAAAAAAGGAGATTGGCACCTTATATCTCTCATATACTTGAGGACTTGTTTATTATAAGTGTATAACTGGGAGTAGTCCTTTCTTGATAATTTCTTCCCTGCATTCATGTTATAGAGAAGTCTTGCAGGTCATTATGTTAGTTAGTATTCTGTTCCGTTATTCCAACCTCAAACCCTTAGGCGGGAATTAGAAATGTTATATTAGCAATTCAAGCGAGCAAGTTTTAACTGGTCAACAATCAGATAAGAATGTTGTTATTTATCTCACACCCTTCTATTTCTGAACTCGCTTTTTTTTTCACAATCAGAGTTTGATCTGCTTTCTCATAGTAGAATGCAAAGATGATGCATGCTAGTAAGCAAGTACTTGTTGATTGTATGAAAGTCCAGAGTTATAAAGTGACTTAATTTTGATTTCGACTTCTTTAAGTTCCTTAAATTTCTGGTAACAGGAGGTTGCGAAGAAAGTAGGTGAAGCCATTGCCAAAGCTTGCGCAGACAAAGGAATAACTAAGGTGGCCTTTGACAGGGGCGGATATCCATACCATGGCCGCATAGAAGCCCTTGCAGCTGCTGCTCGAGAGCATGGTCTTCAGTTCTGAAAGTGCAATTCGACTTGTAAAAGTAGCCTGGATCTCCATTTTCTTCGCACTCATTTCTTGCAATCGTACTTAAGAACTCTAGAATGATGGCTATCTGCAAAAGAGCCATTTTTTTAAGTGAGCGGAAGCTTGGCTTCATGGAATGTTATGTTATGTCTTGTGAAAATTCAAATTTTCTTCCTTTATCGAGCAGTTTCCAAAAAATTCATGCAACAGTAATTCTATTGTTTGCCATGATTTTGCTTTAATGGGAGTATCGAGATTGATTGTACTGATTTCCATTGTCTTTCAAAGGCAGCAGACACAGTGATTTTTTGGTGCTCAAAGTTTTGGAGTTGTTTGGCTTGTAACTGGTATAAAACACCACCACTTGTATGCAATGTGAATCTAGTGCTTGTTAAAGGCTTATAAGGTAAAAAATTTCTAAACAAAAAGGGTTTAAAAACATCAGAGTATATAATTGTTGCCGAAGATAATGAGGGTATATAAGTGCAATAGTAAGGGAAATAAAAGGTATGTAATTGCTAATTAGCTTTTTTTAATAACATTGAACTGCCTGATATTCAAAAGTAGTTCTCTCCGTTATTTGTACCAATTACGTAGGTGTCACGTAACATCAATTTGTTGTAAAGAGGTCCTCTGACATTGTCGCAAAAGAGATTATATTCTCTTGAAGTGTTGAACATACAATGCTACAGTAAAAGTACAGATAATAGAGAGAAAAATTTTGTTTGTAAATCGATGAGTCTATGTGTAAAGTTCTTAATACTATACATAGAGTATGTTTGGCAACTTTGGATTATAATCCACAAATAGATTATAAACCAAGTGAGTTATAACCCAAAATATTTAGTAAATCTAGTCAATTATAATCCATTTCCAATACTACAGTGTTTGCAAATAGATGGCTTAAGCCATAGTTCTTGTCAAAATAATCAAAGACATGTTGGTGCATGTGGTTAAATCTGGAATAAAACAGATATAAATCAGAGAGAACTAAAAGAAAGCTGAAGTGCTACATTTAAAAACCTTTTCAAGTTAGTTGCTGTACGTTTATGAAACGCTGTGCTTAAAGCAATATTCGGCCTACTCCGGTGCAAGGATCCCAATGCCAAACTGCTTCCAGGAACAACAGTACAGTACAATGGTGTGTACCAACCAAGTACCGGCAAGATCTCCTCGATCTATAAGACCTTTCAGTCAAGGCAACGATCTCCTCGATCTGTTAAAACCTTTCGGTTCAGGCAATGATCTTTCGATCTGTAATAACCTTTAGGTTCAGACAAAGATCTTTCGTTTTGTAACCTTTCGGTTCAGGACTATGTTCCTTTGGGCACAGACTAAAGCTTGCACGCTTTTAAACTCTGCAGCAGCACAACAGCTTAACGGATTCAATCCGTTCAAGTTTTACAATACTTCAGTGTGTTTTTTTCTTCACCAAGAACTGCCCCCTAGGGGGAACTATTTATAGGCCTCTAAGGCCAGCTCAAGAGTTACCCACAGTCAATTTGACTATTACAAATCATAACGATAATTATAATTGTAACAACAAATAACTTAATTGTTGTAACTACTGCATGCAGTAACGCCTGAACTCGGGGGTCGCGTTTCTACACAACGCGAGGGTCGCGTCGCGCCTCGCGAACACGAGGCTCACACTCTTGCGCGAATGCGAGGGTCGCGTCGCGCCTTACGAGGGTCGTACCCTTGCGCGAACACGAGGGTCACGTTCCCTCTCGTGAACGCGAGGGTCGCACCCTCGCCCGAACGCGAGGGTCATGTTTCCTCTCATAAACACGTGGGTCGCACCCTCACACGAACACAAGGGCCACCTGTGAACGCGAAGCCCGCCTGCATGCTGCGAAGCAGCCTACGTGGCAGCTAACATGGCGCCATCTAGCCCTGATGCATACGTGCGAAGTGCGCCTTACAAAGCGCCACTTAGCCCTCAGCCCGATTAGTCCCGATCCCTGGCCCATTGTCCCACTGTCCATGGCCCACGAGCCCACGGGCCTACGACCCACTGTCCATGACCCACTAGTACTTATGAGGGATTAATTTATTTTTTAAGTCAAAACAATTCTCGGCTTACCTACGGCAAACCTCGAACTCAGGACCTTTTGAAACACCAAAACTTTTACTTTCTACTACGCTACTAAGGATTTCTGAAAAATACTAGTAGTTAATAACTATATAGTTTGAAAACTCATTTTTCGAAAACGGTTTTGACCAAAAAATCCAACAATCCCCCACAAGTTTTTAAACTAGTGTCGTGTAACGGTGTCGTTGTTTCAATCGTTGTGCATAAGGTAGATGTCTTAAGGACTTGAATCCTCCTTAGACCAACTGAATAAAAGATAAATGCATGGTATCGTAGAGACTTGAACCAGCACATGTCTAAAAATTCAACGATTACACAAGATCAAACTCATCTGTGGTAGTTTTCACTTTTAACCACACTTACCTTTGCCTTTGCTTTTACCTTAGCCTTACACATTTATGGCCCTGTGCATGTCCTAATTTCTGCTAGGGCCCTAGGCATCTTTCCAAAAGACACCATAGGAGACGACCAAATCTTCACCATGCATAGGTGAGTTCTTTAAGCATTTTTCCTATCAAACATCCAGCATCTAAGATGCTTTGAACTCATTAAGGCTTAAGAGTCATCCTCTCTCATGATAGGATTCTAGGTGAGTCCTTTAGGCGTGCTTTCTATCTAACACACCGCATCCGAAATGCTTTGGACTCATTAAGGCTTAACAGCCATCCCCTTTACATGATAGGATCATCGGTGAGTCCTATAGGCATGTTACCTATCTAGCACCCCGCATCCAAAATGCTTTGGACTTATTAAGACTTAACAGTCATCCTCTTTACTATGATAGGATTTTACTTACAAATCTTACTTGACTTTTGAACAAATCATCTTATCATTAGTAACGTAAGCTTTGAACTAATAATTTGATATAAATAGTAAGTATTTGTAAGACTCGCCAAACTTTGAGACCCATGGATTTCACTTGTAAATCTTACTTGACTTTTGAACCAATCATCTTATCATTAGTAGTGTAAGATTTGAACTAATAACTTGATGTAAATGATAAGTATTTGTAAGACTCATCAAACTTTGAGACTCATTCCAGCAGACGTCCTTTCGACTATATCCTTTTTCAGACCTTTAGTCAAATAATCAACCATATTCTCTAAAGACCAGACATCAAATTACAGAGATGACTTCTTGGAAAATAAGTTCTCTCAAATAGCCATGCTTCAGACGAATGGTCCGCTTCTTTTCATTGAATATCAAGTTCACTGTCACAACACTCGCCGCCTGATTATTATAATAGATAGTTATTACGACTTACAATTCTATCAATGGAAGGTATCGGAGAAAACAACTGAGTTACTCAGCTTCATCTCCTGCAGCATAAAGTACAAAGAACTTAGATTCCATCGATGACTGTGCAATCATAGTCTGCTTCTCAAACTTCCACGAGACGACAACTCTACCCATAATGAAGACAAAACCTCCAGTAGATTTGTACTCATCTGGTTCTGAGCACCAGCTTGCATCTAAATAGTCTTCGATTACAGTCGGATATCCAATGTAGAATAGGCTCAAACATGTAGTTTATTTTAAGTATCTCATCAATCTCTAGACAGCATCCCAATGAAGCTTTTCAGGATTACTTGAGAACCTACTAAGCATTCCTACAATGAATGCTATGTCTGGCCTTGTGCAGCTCATCGCGTACATAAAACTCCCAATGATCTTTGAGTACCTTAGCTGATCTACTGGTCTTCCAGTATTTGGTCGAACCTTCTTGTTGTAATCATACGGTACTAACAGTTCTGATAGATCGTTGTATGTAGGAAAATTGCAAGGAAGAGAATAAAAGAAAATTGGCTTGTATTTCTTTGATTCCGATTACAACTTGATTACAAAAGAGAAGAAAACAAATTCGGTTTTCTCCTTTGTTTAAAACTGGGTTCTTCACGGTAGCGATGGAGTGCCTCCCTCGAATGCTCGCGTCGAGCTTGCTCTCCGTTGACGATCCGACGTTTTGATTCACTGGATCGATGTCTTCTCCTCACGATTTGACGTTGTGGAGAACTTGCGTGGCAAGTTTTAGAACTCTGGACGAGTTGATAACTCTGAACGAGTTTTGAAGAACTCTGTAAAAGAGTTGTTTTGAACCGAAAATCGGTTGTAAGCCAAGGATGATGAAGCTCCTTGTTGCCGAATGTTGCCGAAGGATGAACGTCGATCCCCTCAAAAGTCTGCCTCCAGTGGTCGATCCAAGCCAGGAAATTCCAACCGACCGAACCCTTAACTCAGTTGAGTTTTCTCCTTTTTATAAGGGATTAGGGGGGTGTAACCGCCCTCAGAATCCGCTCCTGAGTGGGCGTGATTCCCTCAGATCGTGGGGAAACGGTTTTAGAACCGTTCAACTCATGTTGAATGAGTCAAACGCCCACGTTGGCGTTCAGGACCCTAACCTCGTGTCTTAGGATTAAGACGCGAGGTTGGGTATTGGCTGAACATTGATGAACGCGAGGGTCGCTCGCGTTTTGGCTTGTTGCTTGCTTGGAAACGCGGGGGTCGGTGTTGGTTGAACCCCTACGAACGCGAGGGTCACTCACGTTTGATTTGTGACTTGGAAACGCGGGGGTCGCCTGCACTTCCAAAATTGTAACGCGGGGATGACTTCCGCGTTTTAGAAGAAGTTTGTTGACTTGTAACCTCTTTTGTAGAGCGTTGTAAAGACCATTGTTGAGTGATCTTCGCCTTGGTTGCTCGAAAATACGAGAGTTGTCAGATTGTAACTCTCGATGTTGATTGTGAAGACTGTTGATTAGAGATTTTATCAGTTGTCGTGAAGGTCGTCAGATTGTAACCTTCAGCGATCTACGTGAAAGTCTTCAAATTGTAGCCTCCTGGAAGTCGTCAGATTGTAACTTCCATCATCGATGTTTGATAGGGGATAAGCTATCTATTGTGATTTTTAGACAGCCTACAATCGTAGTAGCCATACTTTCTTAACATGCTCTCGACATAATGAGATTGAGACAATCCAATACCCTCTTCAGAGTATATGATTTTGATTCCGAGAATCACGTCCGCAGTTCCAAGGTCCTTCATGCTGAACTGTGCTGAGAGAAATTTCTTGGTAGATATTACTATTTCTAAATCACTCCTGATGATGAGTATATCATCCACATAGAGGTAGATAACCACCACCTTTCTTCAGCGATCTTGATGTATAGGCACTTGTCAGATTCACTGAGTTGATACCTATTACTATGAACAACCCCATCAAACTTCTCATGCCAGAGTTTTGGTGTCTGCGTAAGTCCATATAGAGACTTAACAAGTTTACAAACTTTACCAGTTGGAGCATTAAGTCCTTCTAGTTTCTCTATGTAGATATTTTCTGTGAGATCTCCATTGAGAAAGGCAGTGTTCACATCTATCCGATGTATGACAAACTTTTTTATCACCACCCATGCGATAAGCACTCTGATGGTAGTGATCCTGCAAACTGGTGCATAGATATCAAAGAAATTTATTCATTCTCTCTAAGAGAATCCTTTCGCCACCAGTCTTACTTTGTACTTCTTAATAGTACCATTAAGACGAAGCTTTTTCTTGAAGATCCACTCGCAACTGATAAGCCTTTCACCTTCAGATACATTCACCAGCTCCCAAGTATGATTTTGGTTCAATGAATCCATCTCATCATCTATAGCTTCTTTCCACAGAAGAGTGTTTGTTGACTACATTGATTCTTGGAAAGTCTGTGGATCTCATTTCACATTATAGATAATGAAGCCATTTCCAAAATCTTTTTGTCTCCTGACACGCTTGAAAGGTGGTTCGGTAACTTCAACATTGACACTTTTAGTTTCTCATGAAACGGGCTCCTCTGGTGCATCTGACGTACCGACATTCTCTAGTATATCTTTGAGCAATAAACCTTTATCATTGATAAACTTATCCTCAAAGAATTCTACATCCTAAGCTTCAATGACGGAGTTGGTTCTAAGGTCCATAAACCTGCAAGCGTCGCTATCTTCAGCAAAGTCAAGAAACACACACTTGTTTGTCTTGGTTCGAGCTTAGGCCTTCTGATATCTAAAACTCGAACATATGCTAGACACCCCCACACTTTGAGACTATCCAAAGAATCTGGATATCCCAACCATAACTGATGAGGAGTATTGTTAGTTTTGGAATAAAGTACTCTGTTTAGAATCCAGTTTACCATCAACAAAGCCTCTCCCCAATATAAGGTAGGTAGACCAGATGTGATTAGCATTGAATTAACCATCTTAGTCAATATGTGATTCTTCCTTTCTGCAATCCCATTAGATTATGGAAAATACAGAGTAGTAGTTTCAACAATGATTCCATGCTCCTTGAAGTATGTTTCCGACTCCTTAGATCGGTACTCTCTTCCTCTATTGCTCCTGAGTCTTTTCACCTAAATTCCACACTACTTCTTGACACGAATCCGAAACTCGACAAACTTGCTGAAAGTTTTATCTTTAGATTTCAGCAGGTAGACATGACAGAAGCGAGAATGGTCATCAATGAAGGAGATGAAGTACTTCATGCCGCCTTGAGTGACAAAGCTCTTGAAGTCACAAGTATCTGAATGAATCAGATCCAACAGGTTGGTGCTCTTTGTGGCACTTGGAAAGGGCTTCCTTGTCAGTTTCACTTGCGTACAGACTTCACATTTCTCAGGTTTGTTTCCCCCATATTTTAGAAGTAATCCTAACTTTTCCATTCTAAACAGTTTTCTATAATTTACATGTCCCAGCCTATTATGCCATAACACAGAGGAGTAAGCAAAATTAGATATTTCATTTATAACTGAGTTGGGTATAATAGTACTGATTTTATACATGCCATTAGTATGATATGCATTGCCAAAATACATTTTTAAAAGGATAACACAATATTTCCTCCTTAGAAATCTAGCCTCATACCTACATCATACAAGGCTTTCAGAGACTTAAGTTTTTGGCAATTGAGGGAACATATTTCACATTCTTCAATGTGAGAGTCTTCTCTGAAGAGAGAGTCAACACCACAGTCCCAGTTTCTTGAACATGAACTACAGAACGACCAGCCATTGATACGTTCTCTTTGATAGCGACATAAGAAGAGAACATATCTCTGTTGGAGCAGACATGATAGGTAGCACATGTATCTAACCACCAACCAGAGACATGGATGATAATTGTCACCTGAAAGAGCATAGCCACACAATTGTCAACTTGATTGACATTGTATGTTATTCCCTTCTTTGGTGCTTTGCAGTCATTGGGAAAATGTCATTGCTTCACATAGTTAAAACATTTGTCGTTCTTCTTGAATTTTTTCTTCTGAACTTTTAGGTTCTTCGGATTCTGGTTCTTTTTTGTTAAAAGACTTCTTCTTCTTCTTAGAAGAAGACCTACTACCCTTCCCAAAGTTAGCAACCACCATGTTAGCAGACGCTTTCTGCTTAGTAAGGAGCTCAGTCTTCGTGTGAGTCCGAATCTCATCCTAGATCCGAATGGACCTCTTAAAATCAGATAGAGTCACATGTATTTTTCTTCTCCGAATGTCAGTGGAGAATGACATCTAAGATGGAGGAAGCTTATTGACAATTGTACCGGAAATAAATGTTTGACAAAGACTGATCTTTTCCAGTTTCATAACAATCTTTTCAAGCTCTTAGACTCGAGGCAAAACCTCAATGTCATCTTCAAACTTGAAGTCCAGAAACTTATCAATGAGTTGAGACATGGACAGTTTCTCCTCATCCTTGTACTGGTCCTCCAAGGTATTCCGAATTTCCTTTGCAGAGGGCTTGTTAGTGTAAGTATCTGCTAGATGATCGGCTATGCAGTTAAGGAGATAACTCCTACATAAGTAATCATCTCTAGCCCAAGAAGCTTCAGACTTAGAATCTTCTTCAGAGTCGGGTTTCTCTTCAGAAATCATATAGTAGATTTTTAGGAGTTGCATCCCAAAGATCACTTTTAGAATCCATGCGTTGAAGTTGGATCCATCAAAGTTCTCTAACTTAAGACAATCCACTCCAAGAGTCCTCGCAGGATTCATGGTAGATCAAAATAATGCTTTAAGATTGTTGACGCCTGTGGCTAAATCTGGAATAAAACAGATATAACTTAGAAAGAACTGAAAGAAAACTAAAGTGCTATATTTTAAAACTTTTTTAAGTTAGCTATTGTGCGTTTGTGAAATGTTGTGCTTAAAGTAATATTTGGCCTACTCCGGTGTAAGGATCACAATGCAAAAAATGCTTCTAGGAACAATAGTACAGTATAATGGTGTGCACCAACCAAGTACTGTCAAGATCTCTTTGATCTATAAGACCTTTTGGTTAAGGCAACGATCTCCTCGATCTATTAAAACATTTCGGTTCAGCCAAAGATCTTTCTATCTATAATAACCTTTCGGTTCAGGGCTATATTCCTTCGGGCACAGACTAAAACTTGCATGCTTTAAACTCTGCAGCAACACAACAACTTAACATATTCAATCTGTTCAATTTTTACAACACTTCAGTGTGTTTTTTTCTTCACCAAGAGCCGCCCCAATGTGCACTATTTACAGGCCTCTAAGGCCATCTCAAGGGTTACCTACAGTCAATTTGACTGTTACAAATTATAATGATAATTATGATTGTAACAACAAATAACTTAATTGTTGTAACTACTGCATGCAGTAACGCCTGAACGCGACGATCGCGCCTTGCGAACACAAGGCTCGCACCCTCACGCGAACGAGAGGGTTGCGTCGTGCCTCGCGAGGGTCGCACCCTCGCACGAACGCGAGGGTCGCATTCCCTCTCGCGAACGCGAGGGTCACCTGCGAACATGAAGCTCGCCCGCATGCTGCGAAGCAGCTTGCGTGGCGGCCACAGTGGCAGCCAATGTGGCGGTACCAAGCCCCGATGCATTCGTGCGAAGTGAAAAGTACGTCTTACAAAGTACTAAGTGCGCCTTACAAAGCGCCACTTAGCGCCTCAGCTTGATTAGCCCCGATCCTCGGCCCATTGGCCACGGCCCACGAGCCACGGCTAACGACCCACGACCCACTAGTACTTATGATGAATTAATTGATTTATTTAAGACAAAACAATTTTCGGCTTGCCTACGGCAAGCCTCGAACTCAAGACCTCTTGAAATACCAGAACTTTTAATTTCCACTACGTTGCTAAGGATTTCTGAAAAATATCAGTAGTTAATAACTATATAGTTTGAAAACTTATTTTTTATTTTTTGGAAAGCGGTTTTGACCAAAAAATCCAACAAGGCACTTACTGGGGTTGGAGAGAGATAAATAGGTCTTGAAATTTTTTAAAATGATGAGGGGGTGTTTTGTTCTTTTACTCGATCAAACCTTTTGACTTATAAGCCACTAAAAATAAGCTAGAATATACACTAGCTTATTCTTTGGTGGTTTGTAAGTGAAAATGAGGTATTTACAAACATGACCATGTGGCTTATAAACCACTTTGACCACTCGCCAAACATGCTCATACAGAGAGTGCATCTGCCATTACAAAAATTATACGTAACCTAGGGTACGTAGGAGCTTAATTTCTGTCTACAACCAACCTTGCTTAAGTTTTCCTCCTCCTGTATTTGAATTGTTACTATGAACTCAATTTACATTTGCCTACTTGCCGTAGGTGTTGCAGACACGATCACACGAATACATCAGCAATGCAAACTGATCATGCACCGAACAGGAGTTTTATCTTTCTTTCAGTTTCCAAATACCTTTTATCTTGTCTCATTTATTTCACTTGCACGCATATGCTTCCTCTAACAGATTTTGTGTAGTAAATTCGCTGATAAGTTATCATAAATTTTTATCGGATATCCAGGAAGCCAAAAAATAATTAAATTCAGGGATTACAATAAATAAGATATATCCTAGGAAAAATGGTTTTATTTTTTATTGGTGAGAATGGTTTAAAACTATATAGAAAGACTGCTGATGACGGTTAGAGGTTAGAGGATGACAAAGGACCCAAGTGGGAAGTTGAGGATTTTGTGCCTACCATTCATGGGAAACTTGGTGGTGGGACCCATGTCTATACATGGTTTCCGGGTGAAGTCTCATCTCATGCTACGTTTCCTACATAACTCAAATATAATTAGTAAATAAATGTTAGTAAAAGAAAATTTTCTTTATTATTTTGTGTGTAATTGGAGATGGAACAGGTTTTGGACTCAATTGACTCAAAAGGATTTAATCATTAGTCCAAACATATTTAGTGCTCTATCCAATCATATTTAAACCTCAATGGATACTAGACGCTCCTTAATAGTAAGCTTAACATGGTGAATTTGTACCAGAATTGTTGGACTCCTTTCTGGGCAATTTTTTCTAATTGAAAGAAATGCGCAATCTGTTCTAAGGGTGCTATTTTTATTGGTGTAGGGAAATATTAATAATGAATATTTTCAAGTAAAAAAATATCCAACATGTGATCCACTCTGCTTTGCTATTAACTAAACAAACACCTTGAGTTACCTGCAGTAACAAACTAGTCTAGTTGTAGCAGAAGACAATGATTGTTATGCTGGGCTGAGGTGATAAATATGTGAGTATAGTTCCTCATCGGATAAGATAAAAAAGAGTGATGAGTTTAAATAAAAGTTTGGGTCAAGACCTAATAGTTATAGATTTTGGGTTAAAATTAACTCCTAACTTCTGTTTAAGGCCCATTAACTCTAGATTGAGCCCGATTTCTCCCCTAACAATGGTATCAGAGCTAAGGTCATGGTTCAAGTAATTAAAAAAACAGATGATCTTCGATATGAAGCCCGAAGGTGTCGGGAGAATCCACCGATGCCCGTATGAGTGATATATCTAGTTAGCCACCATGAGTGAAGTGGTGGAAGTTCCTATGGATGTTTGATAGCCATGTGCTAAATGTATGATCTGGTTAGCCCATGAGTGAAGTGGTGTAAGAGTTAATGAATTGGTTAGCCTACGAGTGAAGTGGTGTAAAAGGTTAGTGAATCTCGTGAAAGACTAAATTATAGTTGAGTTGAACTATACTCACAAATTAAGGGGGAGTTGTAGAGGTGATTAATATGTGAGTATAGTCCCACATCGAATAAGATAAGAAAGAGTGATAAGTTTAAATAAAAATTTGGATCAATACCTAATAGCTATATCTTTTGAGTTAAAATTGATTCCTAATTTTTATTTATGTCCCATCAACTCTAGATTGTGCCCGATTTCACCCCAACATGTTATCGTAAGAAGTTCCTATTATTTTTTTGAAAAAAATCCTATTGAATGCCAATAGATATTGCATGGGATAAGAATATAATTAAAGAAATTGCAACAGAAATTAAGTCAGGTCTTCAAATAAAATAAAAGCAGTAGCTCGCAAACTGGGCAAAACTAAGGAATAAATGTGAGCCTAACTCCTAAAACTGAAAGTTTTCAGGAAAGCAAAGCAAACAACACACAAAGCAATTTAGGATAACAAAATAACGTGTGCCTTAAATAGCTAAAAGGAACTGAAGAAGGAGACAGCTTCCAACTGAAAGATCACACTTATGTGATAGCCAGAAGCGTTGCTCATCAGATACTCTGGTGAAGATAATAGTGATGATGCCATGCACATACATCATGCATTATCTTTTTGTGCTTATAACGGTATGCATAAATAATGTGCGTATAACTTCGTTACCAATGGTCTTAATTAACGACTTGGATAAAGGATCTAAACTGAACAATGATAAAATTGTCCAAAACGTATCACGCGTAAAGTACATGCTTGATAGTTTTATCCTAACTATTGTCGAGTATGGTAGTTTAGTGAAGAAAGTTCATAGTAGTTGCCTCTCAAAATATTTGTGGTAGTTTTGTGAATTGTATCCATTTATTTACGAACATTGAATTAGAGTATATTTTTTAATCTACTATTTTCTTTCATCCTAAGATTCAGGATGTCTTGAATCCTAATATGCCTCTGTTATTAGGTTCTGAATGTAAGTGTTGGATAGCATGTTCCTAATCTGTTTTGGCAACAGGTTATTAGGATTCCTAATCTATTTTGGTAACATGATTCTTAATCTGTTTTGGTAACAGGTTATTAGGATTCCTAGTTTGTTTTGTTTTTTGTTTTAAAATTTCTAGTCTGTTTTGGTTTTAGGTTTTCTATATATATGGAACGACTTAGAAGATATTAGGATCACCAAAAAGATGAGAGTTGTAATCAGAGATTAGAGAGACTTTTGAAAATTGTGAGAGAGAGATATTGTGAGCAAGTTGAGAACTTTGGTTGAAGGTTAGTTTGTGAGTTTTGTGAAATTGTAACTATTTGTACTCTCCTTGATTTAGTGGAATCTCCCCATCCTCTCCCCGTGGACGTAGGTAAATTGCTGAACCACATATATCTCTGTGTTTGTGCTTGATCTGTTGTATTTTAGTTTTAGATTGTGCTCACGTGTGATTGGTTATTTTTCTCCCGTGCTTACGACTTGTTTGGTGAGCGAGCACGCTTCCGCATAGACGCGCGACAATTGGTATCAGAGCTCAAATTTTAGATCTAGGATTTTGGCATTAGATGGAGGAAGATTCGTCGTGGAAGCTTGGTTCTTAGAGTTCTAGGCTTCGGTGGGGATAGGATTTGAAGTTACTGTTGGAGATCTCGCTTTCCTCTTGTGATTATGAGTTTCATTTGGAATCCAATCTAGGATTCAGTTGGGTAATTTATTATTCCTTTTAAAGTTTGAATCTTTTTTTATAATTTGGAGTTTGCGAGTATGGGTGAAGAAGTTGGTGAAAGCAGCAAGATGACGAGTACAGTCCAAGTTGGTTTTCAGAACACCAAAATTAGTATGGTGAAGTATGACAGTAAGATCAACTTTGGTTTGTGAATGAGCGACGTTCAAGATGAGCTAAATGTTCAGAATTTGGAGGAGACCATCATGGTCCAAGAGAGACCACCAAAATAGATATGGGAAAAGATGAATAAGAACGCTTGTGGGGTGATCAGATCCTGCTTGGAATAAGAATTAAAGTATGATGTGATTAGGATGATGTCTGTAATGAAGATGTATGAAATTCTTAATAATAAGTACCTTACGAAGAGTGTTGAGAACCGTTTGCAGTTGCTGTGAAGATTGTTCAGATTTCAGATATCCCGAGGCACCCCACTAGCGGTTCATGTGAACAACTACACTAAGTTGTTGTCAGACTTGGCGAATGTTGATGAGAAGATATCAGATGAGTACATGACGATTATTTTGTTGGGCTCCTTATCGGATGAGGAGTATAATACATTCGTGCTCACTTTGTTGAATGAGAGGTCTTCTATCAGCTATAGTGAGGTTACTAATGCTTTGACAAACTATTATTTGAGGAGGAAGGATAAAGAGTCTTCCCGCACTAGTACTTTAGGAGAGGTCTTGTCGACGAGAGGTAGAAGCTCATATTCAAAAGGTGGTAATAGAGGAATGTCAAAGTTAAGAGGTCGTCACCAGCTAGGAAAGAACCAATGTGCATTCTACAAGGAGCAGATACATTAAAAGAGAGACTATTCAAAGATCAAGGAGAAAGAGAATAGCAAGAAGAATGACGCGAAGGTCAATGAGGTAAATATTACAAAAGGCGATGATTCCGATGATTCGAGCTTTTCTATATTGATTACTCCGGGGTATGTAGGCAACCATATTGATACAGCCGAATTTGGTGAGACGACGCATTGGTGCTCATGTTGGTGTCAGCTCAGTTTTGGGAATACTTCACCGAGGTGGAGAATTATTTGATAGCAGGTTCCTAATCTGTTTTGGTAACAAGTTATTAGGATTTCTAATATATTTTGGTAACATGATTCTTAATCTGTTTTGATAACAAGTTATTAGGATTCTTAATTTATTTTGTTTTTGGTTTTAGAATTCCTAGTCTGTTTTGATTTTAGGTTTTCTATATATATGGAACGTCTTAGAAGAGATTAGGATCATAAAAAAAAGGAGAGTTGTAATCAGAGATTAGAGAGACTTTTGAGTATTGTGAGGAGGAGATATTGTGAGCAAGTTGAGAGCTTTGGTTGAGGGTTAGTTTGTGAGTTTTGTGAGATTGTAACACTTTGTACTCTCCTTGATTTAGTGGAATCTCCCCATCCTCTCCTCGTGGACGTAGGCAAATTATCGAACCATATATATCTATGTGTTTGTGATTGATCTGTCGTATTTTAGTTTTTGATTATGCTCGTGTGTGATTGGTTATTTTTCTCCCATACTTACGACTTGTTTGGTGAGCAAGCACGCTTCCGCATAGGCGCGCGACATAAAGGATGTTCTCAAAATGAAAGGAGCAGGTTGAGTGCCTTGCATACACCCAAATCTAAGTTACTCTGATATCATGTTAAATTAAGAAGCATGTTATTATATCAAGACTTCACAGTTATAGTAAATATTATATTTTTATATTTAATAAATATTTCTTGGCATTTATGTTATGCGACGTTGGACACTCGTGGTCAGAGCCCTAAGATTATGTATCCAAAACATAGTGAACAAGTATTTTCTTGGGGAATTCTGTTTTGAGAGAATATTATTCTAGAGTTTCAAGCCATCATTGATGGCTTTTGTGTATTCTGCATGACATAATAGTTTGGAGATGGGTAATAAAATTTCTCTTCTTTTCTAATTAAAGACGATCATCTGCCACTATTTGAGGACGCAAAACATGTTCAGAACCTCTTTTACCTATTTTTATTTTGTTATGTAATTTATCTAATCTATTTTTTTTTATTTATGCAAAATTGCACCTAAATAGGATAATGTGATCTACTTTTTTTCTGTTAAAGGGTACTGATCACTTGACTCTCTTTTATATGATGCATAATTTGTGAAGAAATTATTACAAAAACATATCACATAATTAGGATGCTCAAGATCCAGAGGTAGAACGTATTAAACATCATAGTATGATCATCTTCTGTATATGTACTTTCATAATTAGGATGTTTAAGTAACTTATCGTTTTCCCTGAAATAAGCAGAGAATTCAAGTTTTCAAAAGTTACAAGCATGAGATCGCAATTCTAGCTTAACTCAAGTCAGTTGATCAACAAGTAGTCCCTTCTTTAAAATAACAACTGTCTCCACTATAATAAAAAAAATTTACAGAAAGTTTTCAACTAACCACCTTTTTCGGTGCTCATGTGCATCTCAATGACCTCTACTTCACTCTCATCAAATCTTCAGCAGTAAAATTGGAAACCCTGTTTTTGTTTTCTTGCCTGCTCCTAAAACTCTATATAAACCCCCCAACATTCTCAACTCAAATCCACACAACTCTCTCAGTCCTCAATCAACAAACAATCAATCACCATGAGCAAACAAGCCATTTGCATTTTCCTTCTTTTAGCTCTACTTGTTCTCAAACCCTGCATTGGCAATGCCGAACCATTCAATAACGGGGGTTTCGCCTCGGCCAGTGGGACCCACTTCATGATGAACGGGCGACCATTCTATGCTAATGGGTTCAATGCTTATTGGATGATGTACATGGCAGGGGACCCGACAACAAGATATCAAGTTTCCAATGCATTTCAGCAAGCGGCAAGTTATGGACTTAATGTTGTCAGAACCTGGGCTTTCAATGATGGAGGTTACAGGGCTCTGCAGGTTTCTCCTGGAAATTATGATGAGAATATGTTCAAGGTATATAACAGAATATGCAGCTAGCGATTACAAATTTTCAGGTTTGGTTATTGATTTTTGTGGGGTGCATTTTGTCAAAGGACAGTGTTAGTACCCCAAAACTCTTAAAGTTATGATGAGTGTTGATGGTTGTATTTTACATTCTAACATATTTTATTTATAGGCATTGGACTTTGTAATTTCAGAGGCAAAGAGAAATAGGGTTTATTTGATTCTCAGTTTGGTGAATAACTGGGAGGGATATGGAGGAAAGAAGCAGTATGTGCAGTGGGCTAGGGATCAAGGGCAGTGGTTGACTTCTGATGATGATTTCTTCAGAAGTTATCCCACAAAGCAATTCTACAAGAACCATATCAAGGTAATATATATATATATATATATATATATATACATACAAAATCTTCCTTCAGTCATAATAATCTATTTGGTATTCTTTTTACTTATTATTTCCATGATTCAGGCTATTCTCACAAGGGTGAACTCAATAACAGGAGTAATGTACAAAGATGATCCTACCATCTTTGCATGGGAGCTCATGAACGAACCTCGTTGCCAGAGCGATTACTCTGGTGCAACTCTACAGGTTTAAAATAAAGACTATGTACAACATTCGCATGGACAAAACTTGTGCTATACTGTAAAATTTTTGATAATTTTTCTTATGAATGCGTTATAGAATTGGATATCAGAAATGGCCGGTTATGTGAAATCGATTGATAGCAACCACATGCTTGAAGCTGGCCTAGAAGGATTCTATGGGGATTCAAGGCCTGACAGGAAACAATACAATCCTGGGTATGAAGTTGGGTCTGATTTCATCGCCAACAATCAGATCTCTCAAATTGATTTCACTACAATTCACATCTACCCTGATCAATGGTGAGTATCCTTAGTTTCTATAGCATGCTATGCTGCAAAAGAAGTTTAAAATTGATAATGAATCTTCTGAATCCTTGGTTGTACCAAATTTCTACAGTTGTAGGTTACCCACAAAGTAGAGATTTCGTTAGTTGGCATAACAGTATTGTAGAATTTCTCTGCAATGGAAGATGTTATTTTGGAAATTTTTAGGATCTATCTACAGTCAAAGATATAGAGGATGCCTAGCCTCTTTTACAGCTATCCTAATTTTTTTGAACTTAGTAGTGCAAAAAATGTGCCAAAAACAACGCATCGTCTATATCTATACAGTATATGCACCTATTTTAACCGCATATAACCCTCACAAACAACAACTTGCATAAGTTTACCTTTCAAAACATAACAAATTACGTTGATGCAGGATCAATGGTGCTGATGATAATGCACAAACAACATTCCTCCAGAGTTGGATTACATCACATACGCAAGATGCGGGATCCTTAGGAAAACCACTCATTATCACAGAGTTTGGAAGATCTTCGAAGCAATTCAGCTCAGCTCAGAGAGATGCATACTATTGGGCTGCATACAACACAATCTATGCATCGGCGAGATCTGGTGGTGCTTGCTCCGGTGCTCTCTTCTGGCAGTATCTAGGCCAAGGAATGGATAACTTCAGAGATGGGTATGAAGTTGTTTTCCAAGACTGCCCGACAACGGCAAGTATAATTTCGCAGCAGTCCCGGAGGATCGAGAGCCTTAATAATCCCATGACCGTATCTAATACCAAGAAACTTGAGAAGCTCAATAACTAGCTAGATATATATTATGTTATGCAAAGAGAAATATATACTATGTTATATGGATGCGTAAAAGCCCTTGTTGCTAATGCTCTAGAGCATAGCAGTCAGCTCTGAAAGCCTGTTCAGACTCATTTCTTGTAATGCTCTGAAAGCCTGTTCAGACTCATTTCTTGTAACCATATTCAAGGAACTCTAGAATGTTATATCATCAAAGGTACCATTTCTTTTTCTCGAAAGCGAGCAGAAGCTTGACTTCATTGAATGTAAGGTTATAATCTTCTTCGTTTTAAATTTTCTTCCTTTACCCAGTGCATCAAAACCGGCCAGTTCTTTTTTTTGGCAATCAGGGTAGAGATAAGATCATCACCCAAACATGAACTAATTAGTACACTAAATTCTAAAACGGTGCATAAAGTAGATTTAGTGCAACAGGAAGGTTTGTGTTTGCCAAGGTAATGCTTTAGTTAGTAGTATCTATGCACATAGAATGTGCTGATCTCCAGTTTTTTTTTTCAAAGGCAGCAGATACCTTGATTATTGGTTGCACAAAATTTTTGAGTTTGTAAAAGTTACAACGAAACCACCAGCACTTATATTCAATGTGAATCTAGCGCTTGTTATAATGTTATAGGGTTAGTTAGATTTACAACCTACTGTTATAGTTTTGAAAATTGTAACCAAAAAGTTGTAAATGCTGCTGAATCAAATTGACATAACACCAGTGACAGATAACTATCCAGCGGTCTTAAGTTATTAGTATTCTACTAGAGATTGGGATCGGGATTGGGATTGTACTTGCAGTGACACTACTAACAAATTACTGATTAAAATAGGATACATAT